>JAFBJR010000027.1:658315-790151 GCA_016785285.1 Brachirus orientalis
GGGGGATGTGGTTCGTGTTTTTGTTTTTCGTTTTGTTTCCAGGTTCTGGCTCCTGTGAAGTGAAGCCGTCTCATTAGGAGCCACCGTTGTGCCTGAAAGAAGATGGCTCCACTGGCCACATGAGGAAATAAAAGGGTGATGTCGCAGCAGTGAGAAGGGAGGAGAGTCAAATCTGGGACTGTGAGTGAAGTGGCTGAACAGGCAGACGCTCACTATGTCAGATTTTCTTTGCCTCTCTCTGTTAAAGATTTAAGTATCGATAGAAAATATCATAGAAACAACAAATGAGAAAAGACGTTGGCCTTTCAGTGAAGTGAAAGAGACTCCATGCTGCCCCCTGCTGGTTTTGACTGTAAACGATTGATTTGATTTGTAAACGTACTTAGCGTTTGCTACACTATGTTTTTAACTGTATTAATTCACGCCTGTGAAAGGGACGATATTGACAGTATCGGCCCCATAGCAGTCAACATAAATTTCTATTTCTTACCAAAATGCTCAATATGGCATAACAACACCTGCCCCAGCGACATCATGTGACCAGAATGTGAGGCAGAGAGCGAACACTGTGATATCGCAATCGATCCAGTGAAATATCGCAGTATTTTGCGTGGCGGTATTATATCGCTCCGGAGACCCCAAGTTCAATTTTTTTAAAAATCAATTGACGCTTCAGTCCACTAGATGGAGCCAAGCGATCACTCTCACTCAAGCTGTTGTGTGAGTATATCGCAATATATGATTTTGCAAACTCAGTATTTTTCGCTCTGTCGTGATAATATTGTACTGTGAATTGAAAAATGTATTGTATTGTGGTGTCTCTGGCAATTCACACCCCTAGTATTGGTACTGTTATCACTGTTATCCTGTGTACAGCACTTTGCTCAACTGTGTTGTTTTAAAGCGCTTTATAAATAAAGTTGGATGGGACTGGATCCTTGTTTGAAAAAAAAAGTTGCCTCTTCAGTCATTCAATCCTGGCGTGAGGCCTGTGAACAGATCGGCCCTGTCCAGCAGGGGGCACTGTTCTAGAAAAAGACCAGGACCGGTTGGCTGCTCGTGAAAACGGCATCTCTGGACAGAAATCCCAACACACCCGCGGTCCAATCGTACGTCATGATTTATTATCACATCACACAGACCGTAACTAATGCGCTCAATCAAGGTGCATCTACTGAACTATGAGGCCCAGGGGTCTGACTCTGTCTCTCTGCCACTGACTTCAGACATTCGTAAACAAAAAAACCCACTGCGGAGTCACTCACCGCACACTGCAAGCTCAAAAAATGTCCCCGAGAATCTGCATGGACAGAGAGAGCGAGGTCTGGCAGAGACGTCTCCCGTCGAGCAGCAGCAGCAGCAGCAGCAGCAGCAGCAGCAGCAGCAGGGAGGTGATTTTATTAGCTCCAGATGCAGAGGGACTCAAATCCTTCAATATTACGAGCAGGACGCATCAAAAATGATGCAGTCCATCTGGAGCACGAGTAATGCAATCAACTCGGGTCATCAATCACCATCGCGTGGCCATTGGTAAACCCTGGCCATCCCTGCGACGTCTCAGAGGGACAGGCCGGAGCCGAGAGGCCGCCCGGCAGATTGAGACCAAACTCAAGATTTGCCGGAACATTCCCTAAGCTCGTGTACATGACCAGCGGGGAAAAAGAGGAAGATGAAAAGCAATCAGATACTATAGATGTTCATTTCTGATATCTGACAATTAGTCATATTTACCCCACACTGGACTTTTGCAATGTTGTTTCTATGTAAGATTTTGTCAGAGGGGAATTTTTCCATTCCGAGAAAAGAAACTACAACAAACTCCAGCAGGTGAGCACTGATGAGCAAAGACGGGGTGTCAAACATACGGCCCGCGGGCCACAACTGGCCCGCCAGAGGGTCCAATACAGCATCATGATGTGGAATACTAAATTTTTTTTTAGTTCCAGATACTTGTGACTAAATGCTTTGTGCCTTTATAGATCCACTGTGATCTGTAATTAATATTGCACATGTGTAAATGGTAAATTTAGGCATAATATTGTTGAAATTGCACTTTCTTTTTTTCCTTAAACACAACACAAAACCAGAGTCGGAAACCACATAGATTTCACCACTTCAGAGTCCATTGACTGTCAAACTAACAAGGGTTAGCTGCATTAACCTGGTACATTTGATCACTTTTGCAAGTACGCATGCAATTCACTAACCAAACGCTTGCTGCTGCCCCCTTGAGGTTAGAGATGCACCTCAAATTAGGAAGTAATTTGTGGTTCATGCCATCTTGGCTGAGAACAGATATTAATTGATACTACAAATTTGTATTAGATTAGATACATTACCAACAGGATAACACAATAACTTGAGTCTAAAAGTATTAGGTTTGTCTTAATATCCCAAAGTCTGGGTTGACAAAAGTCAATTAGCAACAAGACACAAGAAAAAGCATTTGATTGGCAACAAAAATCAAGTCAACAAAAGCACAAAAACAACATTAGTCAGAAAATACTAAAATTGTATGTTTAGTTGTAGTCTTTATTTTTTAAAAATATGGTAATTTTTGGTGGCATCATAAATGCTATCAAGTATCAAGAATTTGCCTCAGTATTGGTATCAAATATTATTTGTTAAATTATCCTGACATTCAGATTCAGGTAATATAAGCAAGGAAATGTAGCAAATAGCTATTTGCTAATTTTCTGCTTAAAAAAAAAAAAAAGAAAGATAAAAATTACAATGTTAAATGTAAAAAGTGAGAGGAGTGAAAGGAGGGAGAGAGGTCAAAAAAAAGTCTGCTGCCAACTAGTGGTGGGAGGCTTAAACACAACACAAAACCAGTGTCAGAAAACAGCTGGTGAGGATATTTCAAAACTAAATTAGAAGTAAAATTGGTAATTTTTGCAAACACAACAATTAGTGATAGTGAATTTGACCCATTTAATCAAACAGTTGGCAGCAATGGGGGATTGGGTGCCTTGCTCAGGGGGGGGGGCACCCCAGCCCTTGACCCGCCCTGGGATTTGAACCAGCAAACCCTTCCATTGCATTTCTGAGAACTGATACAGTAACACGGCAGGAAAAATATTGTAATAATTTAGTGTAAATAGGTGTGTTGGGTTGCCACGTCTGTCAAATCAGCTCCACGTTATTACTGTTAATGTCTTCATGCAACTTTGACCTGCCTATTCCCCACACACACACACAGGAATTCTATTTGCAGATCCATTAAATATTCAGTACCTGCCGTGTTTTCCGTACGACTTTGATCAGTCACAGATTCCTGCTCTGTCCCTTTCATCTCTGAACTTCAAAACCGTGCAGATAAAAAAAAAAAAAAAAAAAACCTGGACCGTAAAAAAAAATAAAAAATTCTCCAATCTCCTCTTCCACCAACGCTGCTGCCAAAACACAAACAAGGCAGGAAAAATCGAATCTTTACACTTGCTTCTGACTCAACATCATCACTCACTCCTCTTCAGCTGCTGCTGTTTATGAGTTCAAAAGTGTGTATGCACACAAATGTTCATCGCGGGATATTACACAAACTCCGCTCCCGAAAAAGAAAAACAACTTCTTGGCCGCCTTCGGCCGTTAATATTACCTCAGGCTTAACATGGAGACAGGGCTGCAGCTAACATGGAGCAATCTGCAGGCAACAGGAAGAAGGACTGCAGAAGAACTTTTCCCCAGCACCTGAATTTCAGGGCTGCATCTTTGCTCTGTCAACACCTGCAACGTCTAAAGCAAAGAAGCCGAGTTAATTCTTTTACAGCCCCGTCTGCATTATTCAGCCGGCCCATTAAATATTCACACGGCCACGTCACTGATATCATGTTGTTGTCAATAATGCTGGAGGACATGTTGTTTCAGGAAAACCTGAGTCAACGCCAACAAAACAGAAACAACAGAGCAGGGTCAGGCTTAGGGGAGCACAGCAACTCCGCTTCATCTGCAGACACTCCACTGCCACTTTATTAGGTACGCCTGTTCAACTGAGCCAAATATCCAATCGGCCAATCAATTTAGTCGCCTAAATAAAAGAAAGAGTGATTTAAGTGACTTGTTTAGTCTGATGATTTCAAAAACCGCTTATGTTCTGGGATTTCCACGCACGGCCATCTTTACAGTTCACAGAGAATGACCTAAATAAGAGGGAATATCCACCGAGCAGCAGATTCTATGGGAGGAAATGTCTCACAGATGCCAGAGGTCAGAGGAAAATGGCTACAGTGGTTTGAAATGACAGAAACAGTAACATAAATTACCGCTCTTTCACAACAAGGGTTATGAATAAGATCTCCTCTAAACACAACAAGTAGAGCTAAGGAGCAGGTGAGCGACAGCTGCAGAAGAACACGCCGAGTGACACTCATGACTAGGGGTAAACTGATATAAATGACCAGTTTTTGACATTTTTAAATCAAAAGCATTAGATGGTAATTGCAAATTTAGGTCAGTTTAAAGATTTGCGTTCTCAGAAACCACTGCAAAGTCACTTAAACTGTATTTTGTCATTCAAAAAGTTGTCCTGGATACAATTTGACGATCAATTGCTAATTTTCAATCTCCAAAATAGAACATAACATCTATTGATGTCACCCAGATGAATTAAATCATTTGCACTAATTTTCTTTTTAAACTAAGCCATTCATGAATTGAAATTTAAGTTATATAAAATAGTTATGCAAACCTGTTATATGAAAACAACACACTTACTTTAGTTTGAATGAACCTGATTAATTTGAAGTTTTCAATTTTTTTTTTTTTACATTGTATGGAGGGGCGCCCTTTTTTCACAGGAGCCCCGCGAAATATGTGTGCACGCCCCTGCCTATAGCGCGCGCGAGTGTGTACCTAATAAAGTGGCCGATAGTGAGCTTTTGCTGTCCCGCCTGCATCGAGCCACGTCTTTTTTTTTTTTTTTTTTTTTTTTGTTCTTATGAATAAAAAAGGCCAAAGGTGCGTTCAGGAGCGTCAGCGAACGAGCCGCGTCGCGCACGACCTTTGCGCACAGAGAAGCGCACGTCGCCCCCAACGCTTTCTTCCCCACATCAGTGAGGGAGAGTGACGCACGCGGGGACGACACGCAAAAGTTGACGCCGCAAAGCAGCGCGAGGAGGAAAAACTCGTTTCCAATTCAAAAGCCGAACTTCTTCCACATATTAGTGCGTAAACACACGAACACACACACACACACAGGGGATTTAATGATATTTATATATGAATCCATACATTAATACACGCCCTTGGTCTATATAAGCGACACTACAGTTCCCCATGAGTCATTATAGTGTGCGAGCAGAATGAAGGGACTCGCTGAATAAAAGTGAAGAAGAAGAGAAAGAAGAAGAAAGAGGGGGATTCTCACACATATGAGGCGATTTAGACAAGTTAAGAAGAAACATCATCATCAGCAGCAGCAGCAGCGGCGGCAGCAGCAGACTCACCTGGTGATGAAGTTGAATGAAGGAATAAACAACAGCGTCCTGATGTTGTGGCTTCGGAAGGAAGGAAAGCGCGTATCCGTTCACTGCGGCTCGCGTTGCCCCGTTTGTTCCGCCTCGGCTGCGCGTCTCAGTCGCGCTGCTGCCGCATCACTTCTCTCTGGCTTCCACTGGCTCCCTGTGCGCGCGTGAGTGTGTGTGTGTGTGTGTGTGTGTGTGTGTCAGGGAGGCTGAGGGGACTCATCCCTCCAATTGGCTGCCATTCACGAGTCCCTCAGCAGCCTGCAACAAAAAAGGAGAGAGAGAGAGAGTGAGAGAGAGAGAGAGAGAGAGAGAGAGAAGGAACCACTGATATAAACAAAAGGAGGCTGGAAGAACAGATGAATGGATGATGGAGAGTTCCACACACGTGTTTTTTTTTATTTATTTATTTAATGGTAGCAGAGTAATCAATATATGGTGATTTTTATTTATTATTTAATGCAAAAAAAAATCTTTAACCCATAAAGCCACAGATCATGTATAATTAAAATGAGTAGTCCTCATGGAGAACAAAACCTGGTCCTAATAAGAGTACGAGGTTATGTTTGGGACTATGATTTGAATTGTGGTTAAGGTTAGGGTTAAGGCTTTGTTTAGCAAACGAGTGGAAGTCAATGCAGAGTCCTTATAAGGACAGCTGTGCGAACCTGGGCGTGTGTATCTGGTATTCCTTATGTTGTGGGGACCTAAATGTGTCTCCACACTCACATTATGGGGACTTGTCCTCCTTATGGGGACCTAAATGTGTCTCCACACTCACATTATGGGGACTTGTCTTCCTTATGGGGACAAAAATCTGTCTCCACGCTCACATTTTCAGGACTTGTCTTCCTTATGGGGACCTAAATGTGTCTCCACACTCACATTATGGGGACTTGTCTTCCTTATGGGGACCTAAATGTGTCTCCACACTCACATTATGGGGACTTGTCCTCCTTATGGGGACAAAAATCCGTCTCCACGCTCACATTATGGGGACTTGTCTTCCTTATGGGGACAAAAATCCGTCTCCACGCTCACATTATGGGGACTTGTCCTTCTTATGGGGACAAAAATCCGTCTCCACGCTCACATTATGGGGACTTGTCTTCCTTATGGGGACAAAAATCAAGTCCCCATAATGTAAATGACTCCATTTTCAGGTGAAGACATGTTTTAAAGTTAGGCTAAGGTTAGGGTTAGGTTAAGGTTAGAGTCAGGGTCAGGGTACAAAAGGGTTAAAGTTAGGTTTGGCACTTATGACACTTTTCCATTATACTATTCTAGCACGACTTGGCTCTACTCGGTTTGGCATCAGACACATTGTTTTCTATGACCTCATAGTTCCTCCTCAACGTCGGCGGGGTCGTCATAGAAACTGCCATGATGTTGTTTTGTCCATGACACAAACACACAAACACGTGACGGTCAAAGCAGTTGTTTTCGTTGTCGTGAATCATTTTTTCTCAGTTTTATAACAGATGAGTTCACTGAATGGTTCAGAACTTCCTGCATGAACTGAAATACGGCTTGTGATTGGGCTCACCATCTCCGTCTTTCAGCAGTGCTGTCGCTAAATACACCAGACTCCTCTGTTAAATATGGAGATTTTACAAATGTCCTTGTTAAATGTTGGAGATTAACGCATGTTTTCAGGATTTTTTAACTCTTTTTAACTGATCTACAGTTCGGCATCGTTCGCTTTCATTCTTGTGACTCTTCCAGTGACGTCACTCTCTGACCAATCAGTGGCTGAGACACTAGGAAAAACAAGTTTTAGCCATTTAAACAGGTTTGCCTCATAAAATATACAGTATGTCCGCTCAAATCTAAAATTTCTTATGAATATGCTTTATTTGACCATGAATCAGCATTTTACAACAAAAAAAATTCCCCTCGCTTTTTAATTCACTCACTCTCCCACACTGAATTGCATAGGGAAAACCATACATTTTATATCACAGCACACGGGAGTTTCTGATCCACTTTTGCCTCCATCAGTAAGTTAAAATGTGTTATTTTATGTTCGTTGAAATCCTTTGTTTGGATTTACTTCAGTGACACAGATTTACCACACGAGGCAGCATATAGGCCAGCGGCTCCTGTGTCCCCTTGAGTTAAAAACATTGATTTTCTCTATGGAGTTTTGTGTGGGAGAGTGAGAGGTGTTACAGTCTGAAAAGGCTGTCTGACTTAAAAGCAGTGGAAATATTTCTTAAGCTGTAACAGACTTAAGCAGGTGTGGATGTTATTAGGTGAATGTTTTGTTGTGTGGTTAAATCTGCTTAAATCTGCAAAAAAAAATATGTGCCAGAACCTCATATAACCACAATTAAGAATAAAAAAAATAATCCAAAAGAATCACACTATCCCTTTAAATTCACACTTTTGTGAGCGGGTGCTGCAGGTGAATCAGATTCTCCTTTTTTGGAGAAGGCTGGATGGTAATCTGATTACTGAACTGAACTACTGAAACGCTGACATCACAACAATGAGACGATTCAGCTCAACACATGATCATTCACACTAATGACCATGAAATATCTCTTTATATGCCGATGACACAATTTTCTAGGTCACAGACCCCATAAAATTACAATTGCTCAATACAATTAAGCAATGTGGATATAAAATAAATGTAAGAAATCCAACACTTGTCTTGATGCCAACAGTAGTTTTGATCTTTTCACTGGATGCCAGAAGGCTCTTTAAGGCATAAATGTAAATAAAACCGTCTTGGCAACAGGAGATTTTGGCTCGTTTTCCAAGACAAATGTGATTAGACAACAAATTAAACATGGAGACGTGAGAGTTTTACAGTTTACTTTCTGTTTAGCTGACAGCTTGATTGACTTCATGTCCACATAATGTCAGTCAAACACCTGACACAATAGTGCCGAATAACGCGAGCATTAAAAGTTATTCCATAGTTGTGACAGAGGCAAAACACATGGAGGATGGTGACGCCTTTACCAAGTCACATAATTAAGTCCTGAAATGAAGGAAGCACTTCACTGTTGTGATAATTAGATGATTAAATAAGATAAGTTGAGTTGCAATACATAAATAAATACAAGGTGGTGCTCTCTACTTTTATTCAATATCCTGTTGTATAGTTTTCATGTACTTGCTTTTCTTATAACCTTTTAAATAATGCAATGATTTGATTAAATCTGATGCAGATTTGCAGAAAGAATACAAATGCCAAATGCTTCCGATATGTTTCTATTTTGTAGACCAAAAAAGAAAATGCTTGACAAATAAAGTTCTATTGGCAAAATCTTAATTAAATAAGTTTACTCTAACTTGTTTAATTTAGTTTGAACTAATCTAATTCAGTTTTCACCAAACTCTTTTATCAGTGTAAATGTTTCTACTCTTTAAATTGTTTTTACATGCATTTCTTTGTGCTCCTTCATTTCTCTAAAGCACATCAAATGACCTTTGTGTATGATCATGTGCTTTACAAATAAACTAGTAGTTTGTGACTCATTTTGAACATACAAGTGTGCCAAAACAGAGATTTCAAAGTTCGATTCATTGCCACTTCATCTAAGCTTTTAGCGAGACACGGGTCAGAAAACACATGTCGGGTCTAATAAAAGCGTAGTGTGCGTAAATCAAGCCGTATGGAGACGGAAGGGGAAAGTCTGCAGGCGTTTCATGGCTTTACTTCTTCCCCCCCCCCACGCTGTGCACGCGTTACCACCCATGCAGTGTTTGTGTCACGATGACCACTGGCTGCTGCTGCTCTTGGATTCATGAGTTTAATCCCTGGAAACGCTCCAAGCATCCACTTTGCTGCTGCTGCTGCTGCTACTGCTGCCGTCGTCCTGTCCTCTCGACCAAACGTCAAACTCTTGCCTATGGCGCAAAAACGCAGCGAGCCAAGCAGACGTCTGCATTTGGCATCAAGTTCCATCAGCAGATCGGGGCTGAGAGGAATAACCGCCGTCCTTGACTGCATCATTGCTGCTGAATGAGCATACATTTGTGCAGTTTATTTAACAGGCCGCTGCTGTAAACACATGACAACAGTGGATTTGTTGTGCACCCGCTGACTTTATCCCTGTATCTGCTGCATCTGCTGCCTGTTGTAAACAAAATGTAGTTTGCAGTTTTGGGCTTCTAACACCAATACATTGGGTGTTTTGGTTTTTTTGTAATTTATTTTTTTTACTATAAATAGGTCTTGGTACAAAACTTAAATACTATTTTTGGCTCAAACTGAAATGTTCCGATCTTACTAAGTAGCAGTAAATCACAGCATCTGGTCTCCCAGACAAAACCTTGCTGTTTTACTTTTCTTTTGTACTACTCATAAATGTTGGATTTGTACATTCTGTACAGAGAGAAGTTTGAATCTGCAGGTGCAGTATGTAAGATTTAGAGTTTATTGGCAGATATTGAATAAACAACCTATGGGAATGTTTGTATAAGTGCGTAATGGCTTTAAAATAAAAACGTCTTGGTTTCTTCGCAGCCATAGAGTCCTCACTTTACTGTGACTGCCACGTCTCTGCAAACGCCGTCGTGCATATGAAGAAGAATGGCATTCCGTAGTTCTCTGATGCACTTTGTTACAATCTGCAGTCTCGCCATTGGGTGTCACTAATTCATACACACTGCACATTTAATGTTTTGCCAAGGTTTTGATTCATGTGTCAGAATTAGTAAAGACATAAGATTAAGATTTTAGGGGTCGGTGACGTTGAGAAACATAGTAAGCCGACAATCAGTCTGAGACCAACCATTTGACCATCTTTGGGTGTTTTAACGCCTTTAAAGTGTTTTTAAAAGCTTGGTTTGAAGGTCTAGCATGCAGAAATTAGTGACACCTAATGTAGAGACTGCAACAAATGTATCAAGAAGAGCAGGGTAATATAAGGGCTTTTACATTATTTTCATTCATTTTCATTCTAGCTTGACTCGGCTCAACTTGGCTTAACTCAACTTTTTTTTTTTTGGCTTTTGTACCTGGTATTCAGTGCTTCTTTTAAGTACCTGCTCTGGTGACGTTCCAAGCGAACGTCGACAGACTGCCGGCCACTGACTGGTCACTGGAAGAGCCATGAGCCATGAGCTATGTCGAACACAAGAATACCATTTTTAAGAATGAGCGTTACAAGTCGAGCTGTGCTCGAACTGTAACATGGAAAAGTGCCATACGTTGGCCTGCAGATAGCAGAAAGGATATAAACACCCTTTCACAACTCTCTCCTACTGTTTCCTCCTACTTCTTTGTTGGTTTCTATATCAGGTTAATGTGGGCTGAGCACACGTCTGTTTAGGCTACAGTGGAAACAAGCAATAATTCACTTCTATAAACAAAACCATGGGTTGCACATACATTCTATTGCTGTCAAACTTTCCCAAATTTTACACACCGGCCCTTTAATACCGTTATGAAGACATGTTAGGGTGTTTGAACAACCTTTTAACCTTTGCCTTCCGTGTGAGGGCACCGGCATTCATCACACAAACTCACCAAGTACATTGCAAGCACTGCAGACCATTGAAATAAATGGGTTGTCAGAGAGAAGCAGTGCTGTTGTCATATTCTCTGTGAAAGGATATGGGTTGAAGCAGGAAATAATAATGTAGAGTAATTTTTTTTTTTTTATCCAATGCTTGAACATGCAGGTCCAAATAACATTTTGTAATTATAAATAAAGTATTGGTATAATTTAAGAATAGCTATTTATTTTTTTAAAGACTTCCTCATTCAGACTAAAAGTCCTAGATTCGTCCTCATGCATCATGTGTTCCTTTACAAAACTATGACATTTATGGAGCACAGAGTGAGAGCGAGAAGACATAGAGGGCAACCTCAGTACAAATTTGTTCTCCAATTATGCCTGACAGCTGTGATATGTGAGGATTTGTCAGAGAAAAGAAGTCACTGAAAGTGCCATATCTGAAGATATCTTTATTTGTTAAACCGACTCCCTGCACTTCTGTGTTTACACGTGTCCATATTTCATTCATCCGGGTCTCACCTTGTCAGAGACTGTGTGAAAATGACAATAAAAATGAAGGACAGCGTGCACTACGTCCATCCTGCCTAGTGAAAGTGAACATAACCGACCTCAGAGTCGCTCTCCGGGCATTCACGCCAACTCCAGCACATCCCATATTTCTGTCTGTTTTAACTCGGCTACACTGTCTCATGAACCAGTGGGTGGAAATCTTCAAAAACTGGGTTACACATAACAAAGATCCACTGTTTAAAACAGATTAAACGTTTAAGTTTGGCCAAATACCTTCAAGGAAAATCTTGCCAATTGGCAGCCATTTTGGAAACAGGCAGTTAACAAGACCAGACGCCTATATAAATGAATGGGAAGAGAGCTAACCCGAGAGTGAGTACAAGTCTGGAAAGGGTAAAGTCACCGTCAAAGTCACCACTTCCAAGATGTGTGAACACTAGACACAGATGAAAATGTCCCTGTACGTCATTGGATAGTTCTACAACCAATCAGAGCAATGATCTGGATGATGTACACAAAGCGGGAGAAAAGGTAACAAATGTGATTGTTGTAGTCGTTGGAGAAAAAACGTCTGTGATTGGTTCCCTTTTTTAGGGGAGTTTCTACTTGGCCAAAACAAACGTTGGCAGACTCAGCTGGGTCCACCCAGGCTAGAAGACAGCCATAACTTCTAATATTAGTTGAAAGTAACGTAAAAACGCCCAAAAAAAATACTGGTGCATGCAGAAAGTTTCAAAAAACCTAACTCTATGACTCAATCCAGAGAAGTGACACCTTTAACTGCGGCTTAGGCTCCACCCACCACAGCACTGTCATAGAAACTGATTAATGTATACTGTCTAATAGGTTGATATTGTCCTTCTTTGTTTGTTTTAAATCTGTTAGTTGGTTGCAAAACAGCTGAAAACGAGCATTTGTTATTAAGCAGATGATTGGCTACAGGGAAGAAGAAACTCAGCCATCAATGGCTTTATTCAAAATAACTGAAAATTGTCTGTCTGTTTAACCGAGCGTTACTCAAGCGTATGTAAACAGCCTGTTTGTTGGGGACTATTTTCATTTGCGCATTCATATGCAAACAGTGATTAATAACAACAGCCGCTGGTGCCTAAAAATAAACTGCAGTGCTCAAATTCATGGTGATGAAAGAACATGTCAGCCAGTGCAACAGTGTTGGCTCATTTAGCTAAAATACATTTTATCAGGCTTTATATAGATGTTGTTATAATTTTCATTTTCGGTGTTTCCATGCAGTTTAAACACATACGTTGCCAAGAAAATACCAAAGATTTCCAATTTTATCCTTTAAAATTAGCACCACAGATAGTGATATATCTTGTTTTATACCTATGTAGTGACTCCATAATTTGAACCCCCTAATAAAACCAGATGCCAGTGGTTAGCTTGAGTTTGATTCCACTACCCAGGGCATTGTCTGCCAGGGCCCCCCCAATCCTTCTTGAAACACCCCTGTTTTGTAAACGGTTTTATTTTTATTAAAAGCCAAAGAATGAAGAGTAGCTGACTGACTAAAGGAGCGATTGATAAATGAGCAGCGATTGCCATTTTGCAAAAAAAGAAGAAAAATAAAAACATCACCTACGCTCGAGTAATTTATGGAAAAATCACTACAGAAATGCCACAAATCCAGCATGTCATGACACAAAAATAACACCTTTGTTTTAATTTGGAGACTTACTATGTGTGATTAAGTTGACTTATTTTATTATGCGTTCAATGTTATGTGTGAGACTTAGAGCTCTGCTGTGGCAGAACCCCAAAAAAGGAAATCAATAGGTCCCCTTTTAGACACACAGTCCTATAAACAATCCAGGGAAAAGATCAATACACTACAGGAAAGAGAACAAGGGAGCACAGAGGAGTCAGGCGCCCAAGAACCTCATATCACAGATATGATTTTGGTTGCTTTTTTCAATAGAACAGAATATCAGAGGCAGTATTCTTCTGTGAGGCAAAGTTGAGTTTTTAGTTTCCTCCAACTCCCAAGAGAAATAAAAGTACAACAAACTGTTTGGATCTCTGAGGGATCTGTTGCATAAATAGTCACCACAAGCCACAAATAATGCATCTCCCTGCATTAACTTGGAACTTTGCCTCTAAAGACAACCACATTTCTTTATATCGTGATTTTGCAGCGGCCAACGCAGGGAATCAATTCAGTCTCCGGTGTGTTTACGACACAAATACAGTGCGTGTTGTAATTATCTTTGCGGGCATTTCCTGAATGATTGTATTGTTTCTTATAACGCAAGCTTGAAACAGCTGATGGTCACAAGTTTTCCTCTCAATGACAGATTGTTTTCTCCATCGCTTAAGGGTTTGACATGGCGATATGCTGCAGTTTCCCTTTGACTGCTGACCAAGCTTGCATTTCTGAGAAAAAAATAAAATAAAATAAAAGACTCGAGACACAAGTCCTCCACATGACGCAGGGTAATCAGACAAATCTGGAAAATACTGTATTTCTGCAAATACTGACAAAGTGGAAGCTGCAGCAGATGGTGGATTATGGCAAACTGAAGAAGAGGGGGGAAAAAATCAAGGTGTGCAATCTCTCTCTGTCTCTATGAGGGAGTTTCAAACACATATTCCACCTTTCCAGTTGAATGTGGAGCTGAAAATAAGGCACAATTGAGCCAACGGTGAGAAGGAACATCGCATTAAAGATGTCTCTGTGCTGCTGTAATGACTCTGGAACATGAGACTCTACTTTTAAAAACATGTGAGGGAATATGGGAAGCACTGCAGAACTCTCTGAAGAGTGCAATTAAGGGCAAATATATACAGCCACACTCTCTTTCGCTTATAATTCTCCTATGGTGTGACGTGACCCGGACAATTTGTAGAAGTGACACTCTGCAGCAGGGAAATAGTTGATTTAAACGTTTCTTGAGATAAATTGAACAGAGTTCAACGTCCTAAGTATGTTCTTGACCTGCTGAGATTTCCTGAAGCAAGACTGTCACATGAGTCGCCATGCCAATAAAAAGTTGCATTTATTGCAGATTAAATGCACCTTTGTTCAGTTAAGTCCATTATTTCAAAAGTCTTGCATAGTATAGCTTTTGGTGGCTAATTTTAGCTAACCTAAAGCTATGTTGTACTTTCCGCATTCCGTGTTTGCTCTGGATTGGTTCTGAGACCTGGAACTAAATTGGTGGCTCTTCATTGATCAGGACAGATTTATCAATAAACATCCAAACAAACATACAAACTTCTCTATCATTGTCCGATTATGATGACAAAACTACTGGCATCAGACGATTACCATTAATGTGCGCCACAATGGGCTTACATTGCTACATTTAGCAATAACACAGCAAATTAAGAAATATTACTTCACGATCAATAGCATAACAAGAGCAATTTCACAACAAATACAAATACAGTACAATATTTGTCTGCTTTAGCAAAGTTAATATTACTGCTGGTAACTATAATTCAGCCTCCTGTTAGGGGTAAATGTGTAGCTTTATGTGCAGCGGTGTTGCTGTTTACTAGCACTCCTAAGTTTGGGCTCCCTTGAAAAATACAGTGATTTCTAATACACTATTTTGTTGGTAGTAAAGTTAAAAGGATTGGCAAATGTCATAAAAACACAAAACAAAAGTGTAATATGAATGTGAGGTAGAGCAGTGTATTTGACTCTGTTAGCAAAGATAAGCTTTGGTTAAGCTAATGATTCTGTAACTGCTAACAGATTTGCAGTGTTAAGGGTAACAACCTGCTTATATGTGTAACTGCATTGTTGGTCGCTCACTGCTTTTCAAGACAGACGAGAACGCCAAAGTTTAGCGCAAATAAAGCCTTTCTACAATAACAACAAAATGTGTTTGCTAATAAAGTTGTAAATGGCAATTCTCAACAAAACATCACATATAGAAAAGTATATGAATGTGGGGTAAAGTAGCGTATTTGACTCTTTCAGCAAAGACATTGGCAGCAACAGAAACATTAGCTTGAGTCAAGCTAATGTTTCTGTTGCTGCTAATGAAAGTGCAGTGTCATACAGCCTCCCAGCTCCAACACTGTTTAAATGTGTAACTGCATTGTTGTTTTCTCACCAGTCTTCAAGGCAGAAGTCGTCCAAATTTTAGGCCTAATTAGCTAAATTTAGTGGAAAAAAGCAGCTAATTGTATCATCAGTAATAGGTTATGAGTAATGTTAAAACTATCAGGAAACTTACAAATATTGAAATGAAAGAGAGAGTCTATAAGTGTGACTTTGACTGCTTTAGCAAAGCTAATGTTTGTGCTAACAGAACTAGCATCATCAGTGCTGCCTCCCAACGATGAAGGTAAAACTCACTATGGTTAAATGTGAAAAACCCCTTTTCTTCACTGATCTGGTTCTACATAAGAGTAAGATGCAAAGAAATAATTACAATAAAAGCAAAGTTGAATTATGGCATTTTGTTAAATTAACTGTTTTTTTTTCCCCACATAATGACTGTGCAGTTGTAGTTTTATCTTGCAACTGTTAACAGTGCAAACTTACCAAAATAATACAGTTACAAGGAAGCCAATTAAACAGCGCTAACCACAAGAATTACTAAATTATGAAATTGGAGGGCTGATAGGGTCCTTGAACTTGTGTTTGGTGTCTGTGTATACACACTGAACATGAGGACATGGTGTCTTCGGGAAATTCTCAATAATTAGATGACCTTTTCCAGTTTCCAAAATACCCTTTTCAGCTTTTGCGGGAAGTTATTATTGAACACTGTTACAATTTTCTTCCCATGTAAGATTTAAAAAGGGATAAAATGCCCACATAAGGCGTCATGACCCGACTCCTGCCGTCTGTGTGTTCGGCTCAGAGAAGAAGAAGAAAAATATGTGTGGGGTTCATGCAGAGGAAAGCAGAGCAATAGCTGTTTCTGGATCCCTGACATTGTGCAATAATCAACACAATTCTCTGCTGACAGAACAGCGGCCACACCTCATGCTGATCAGCAGATTAGTCATCACAAGTGTTTCAACAGACTAATTTAGACCAGGCCACAAACGATTTGCAGGGAAAATCACTCATAATCCCAACCAAAGGAGAAAGTCACAAAAGACCTCGCGACCTTTCTTTTCACATGACTCATACGACATCATATGGTCTCGATTGTCATGTTTATTGGAAAACTAATGGAACAGCTCGACTCTGCTGCTCAGAGGTTCTCATAGTCGTCTCACGTCAGGAGACACAGTTTTTGAAGGGAGGGCTCTTCAAGCACTTTGAAGCCAGTTCAGTTATGCCATTCAGCGAATCACAGTGAGGCATTTGAAAAGGATTTTAAATGGCACTTCGACCCAGATTTAAGAAACCTCATGCTCCACAGAAACTTAAAAAAGGCAGGAGTTGAAACCGCACTTCAGGCCTGCTCCCTGACAATAGCGAGTCGAAGTGGCACACAGGGACTGTATCAAACACGCAGGGAAATTGCCGAGGGGAGTTTATATTTGCATGACACCGTGACACCCTGTGTTTATTAGCATGCAACCTCAGCTTTTTGCACTGCATCGACAAAAAAAATAAAAAATAAAAAAAGCCTTTACCCCACCCCACCCTTCCCCTCCACGGAGTCGAATCCATTCCACCTCTTTATCGGCGGGCCTGGGCGTCCGGGCATGCTCAGTGAGCGTAGCTAATCGGCGAAGCTGAGCCATGTCCTTTTGATGGAGAGGAATCCCTCTCCACACGCTGGAGCTCTATTGCTGCTGATGAACTGCTGGAGCTCTTGGCTCCAGTGGGGGGAGGAGGTGCAGACAGGTATGGAAGAGGAGGAGGACGAGGAGGAGGGGTGGTAAATGACTTAGTCAAACATCTAAACACTTTCTTGTGCTCTGCTATTCGAGATCTGGCACAAAGTGTCTCGATGAATGATTGACAATTTCCCTTTTTTTCTCCTCAGGGCACTTCATGAAACATCAAACAAATTCAGCAGGTCACCATTTACGGTGATTTGTCAAAGAAGAGGTCAACCGATTAATTGCTTTAGCTAATTAGGTTTCCGATTTGACACTTTACAATCTATTTGTATCAGTTGCGACTGGATAGGGCTTAGTCACCTCGTAGTTCCAAGAGGACGTCCATTAAAATGCCTCTGTACGCAATTGGACAGACCGGCAACCAAGCAGACCAATGATCCTAATGACGTATCCAGAGCGACTGAAAATGCGCCAATGATGGCCATCTAGTAATGGCGTCTAAAAAGTTTGGCTCCATGGAAGAAGTCGCTGAAAAATTTGAAGCAACAACCGAATCGAAAAAGACATCTGCTCTTTGGTGACCACAATGTTGGATGTATTCAAAAGCTGCAGACGGTGGCTCCTATAGTATCCAACAATATCGGCCAATGGCGATGCTGCCTCCATCCGTCATGGAGACACAGATTACAGCTATACTCAGAGGCTTTACAGGCTTGGTTGCTACTAGTAGTGCACCTAACCTTTGACCCCTAATATGTGCTAGAAGGCACAGGCCACTTTTGCTGAAAATCTGCATACAAGAAGCAATTTTCTCTTGATCACCAATAACCACTTCTCCACTGCAAGGAAACAAACACCAGTGATTTAAAAGATAGTGTTAGTAATGCGGGGTCTGGTCAATGACCCTTAGAATGGTCAACAGTTCTACAAAAACATATGCTCTTCAAAATGAAAGAGTTGCCTGATGATGTATTTATGGAAACTCAAAAATTTAATCACTGAGTGTACTACTAATAAGGTAGTCGGGTTCTTGGAGAAGCATAATTGTTGTCACTGATAAGACATTGTTTTATCAACATATTTTAAATTTCTTATGGTTTTTACTTAGGAAGTGTGTGGGGGGGTATTGACCGATTAATTGATTATTGTCTTTTTCATGCTTCAGACTATCATTATTCAATTGGCTTTTTACAAATGTATTATCAGTCACTCTGTAGTTTGAAAAGAAGCACTGGCCTAATGCAAATGTGAGAGCAAAAATCCAGCCGTTCACCATTTAAGGTGAGTATTCAAAGTCATACATTCCCTTATGTGAGCATATGCTGCTCTGTGGGATTCTTTATTAATTGGTGCTGGACATCTGAAGACTGTGCAGCCATAAAGAACCTAAGATGCTGCTCACTTCCTGCAACAAAGGCGGTGAACGGCTTCCACAACAGCACCAAGGGATGAGACGGAATAATCAAAATGCAGGATTAGCATTTCAACATCGCATGCAGGGCAGATCAATGGACACAGGCTACCGAGAGATGAGTTGTTCTTTTTTAGATGTGAGAGAATCGCAGCACACAGGGAGACAGAGGCATCTAAGACAACACAGTGACCCTTGGTGAAACAGAAGGGGGGGTGAAAAAAAACGGTGTACATTTTGACGGCATCATAAATCACAGGGCTCATGGCAGGCAGCCCAATTGTGCTGCGAGGGCAGGTTGAAGGGACCATCATCCCTCCTCCCGTGTCCCCTGGCTGTGTCTGAAGAAAGAAGTGGAACGGCAAAAAAAAATAAATAAATAAAATAAAATAAAACATGTCTGCCCCTCCTTGTCTCTTTCTGTAGAAGCATTGATCTCTTGGCGAGTCGGCCACAGTCACAGCGCGGTCACAATGCTGCGGCGTTTTGATGTAGAATGGAGAAAGTGTGTGGACGCCAACACGTAGCACATGATCCCCGCGTGCAGGAATGTTTGAGATGGATTGAAATGCACTTAGGGAGGAAGCTTCCTCTGGCTTTCTACTTTCAGAGTCAAAAAGAGAATATAAGAGTACTTTAAATTTGCGTCACAGTGTGGTCATCGAATCGTTTGTGTTTGCTTTCCTAAAGCTGGGGACACACTGCAAGACTTTTTTGGCCCAAATTTTACAATGCGATATCAGTTTTCACTGAAATATTTTTTGCAGTTCATAGGACGCTCCGTTAGAAAATACAAATACAAAACAAACATACAGATACAGGTTAAATATACAGTACACACATAAACAACATTCAGGACAGACAAATATGTGCATATTAATAGTCTGTAGGCTTAATGTTATTTAACCGTTCACTGCTTCTGGTTCAGAAACAGGACAGATTGGTGGATAAATTAATTTTTCAATTTATTGGGTTTAAATATGGGGATTCTGAATTTTCTGTTTGAGGGGAGAAGTTGGTATTCACCGTTTAGGACATCGGAGGAGTTAGCTCACGCAGTCTGTGATCCTTCGTCAGTTAAAATTGTCGGTTAGTGTGAACTCCAAGACTTTTAAAGATCAGGAACGACTGTGAAAGTGGTTTAGTGTGTCCCCAATCTATGCTACTCACAGGAGAAACTCATGGTGACTGCTCACCTAGCGCTAACGCTATAGCTAACTATGTTCATAGTAAAGTTTGACCGGCAGTTTGGATGAACGGCGTTATTGTGGTCGCCAAATTACAAGATTCCACTTTAATTTCTCATGTAAATAAAGCAAGCAAACAAAGTTCTCCTCTGCGGGTTAATGCTAAAGCTAACCATCAGCCAACAACCAACCGTAATTTGCTTTTGCTCAAGTTTGAATATTTAAACTCAAAGATTTAATGAAACAACAAAAAATGTTAACAAAACTCACATCACATTTTTTAGCCTGGTGTGACTAATGTAAAATTCATAGTAACTCGCATCTTTGCACTGATGACAAGCTAATTTTCTGGCTAGCTGGCTAATTAGACCACAGCTAGAATGACAGTAATACATTATCAAATTTTCAGAAGGACAAAAAAGATAGCTTTAAAAAAGTAAAAAGAGAATTATGAAAAATTATGCATGATATTGGACTTTTTGCCGGTATATCCAGATCAGTACACAGTATGTACATTTTCCCCGGTGCCCAGCTGCAGAGCTCACTTAGCCTCTTCTGTAGTTAACATAATATTCAACATAATCGTTAACATAATATTTTTCATATTCATGTTGCAGCAGATGTAGATACATTTACATCACCGAGCAAAATAAACAAACATTCAAATAATAACAGTTTTAGAGGGTGTCAGCATGCAAGTCAAGGAGTTAACAGCCTATTTAGGCTAATGTTGTAGTTATGAGTCATATCAGCAGATCCTGATGTGTTTGCCAATATCTAATAATACATTTTAATCTCTATATCTGGCAATATTGTGCTCATAATATTGTGTATCCCCACTTAAAACACTGAAATGTGGCGTCCTTGGTCCTAAGAGAGTTATACACATAATTATGGACATAAATATGTTTTGTCAACAGGCCGTCCAGTAAAGTCTGGGCCGAGACGGGTGTAAAACTTCACGTCCTTCGGTGTGAACGCACCTTCAGTGGGACAAAAAAGGAAGAGAAAACAGTGAGATTTGGCTCTTAAAAAAGTGAAAAGCTCTCAGTCAGACTGGTGTGTGGGTTTGGAGGAGGGCCTGTGGAGATCATCTTTATCCCGACAGTGGAAGTCTCTGGGCTTAGTGATCACAACAAACATGGTCAGCCTGGGTTTCAGCTTTGGTTAAGATGACTCCAGGGAGCATGGACAGTGGGAGGAGGCCTTGGATGCTTTTCCTCTCCATTTCTGCTTCTCATCCTCCTCCCACCCACTCGAGCAGCTGTGGACGTGGACCATCATGGGGAATTTGTGCAGTCTCATTCAGTCTGAGGCTCGGATTAGGGCCCGAAGCTGCGGCGCAGATGGACGAAGACTGCCCCCCCGTTAGCGACTCCGCCTGTGATGCAGTATCTATGTGGACGCTTTCAGTGAGTGGACATCAACGCAGCGGCGTGCTAATCTCCCCGATATAGAAGAATATACAGAACGTCATGTGATGAAATTGACAGACGGAAGAAGAAGAGGAGGAGGAGGAGGAGGAAGAGGGAAACTGGTCTTCTTTTGCATAATTTGGTTCCTATTAGTGACATCATGCACTGTTTTTTTTGTTTTTTTTCCACATGATAATTTGGAAATCTGGGGTTGCGGCGTTAATCCAGCGGCATTACACTTCACCGAGGGATTACTGAGTGACAACTTCAAGTGAAACGGAAGATGTAAGGGCCTCTTAAGCCATGTTCCTATTAAAAGTCACAGTGCGCCGTGACACTGTGGCAGGCTTCATTGCACACTTGCCAACTAGTCGGGGATAAATATCCCACCGATAAACGCTCCAACGCTCAGAGGGATTTCTTCATCGTTTTCTTATTTCTTCACTCTCAGCCATGTTTTTAATTTTTTTTTTAGGCTGCCTCCTATTTTATTCTAGATTATTCCAGGTGTTACTGAATTCTTTATCCAGACGACACCAGAACAGGAGTTTTATGAGTTTTTCGTTCTCACAAATCCTCTCAGGTGTTCAGTGCGAATGCAACACATGTTTTATTCCCATGTTGTGTTCAGTGTTTTATTCTAATTTGGCCTTTACTTTTTTTGCCTTGTGTCACACGTGTCATCTTGGTGGAGTTAAGACCTGAACCTCTTCAAGAAAATGTGCAATTATGGTATAAATCAAGTGAAAATGAGAAACTCATTTCCCCATAGACTTATAAGCAAATCAGTGGTGTTGCCCCCTGATGGCCATTCAAGAGACTACAGGTTTAAGGGGCAAAATTCATTTACAAAAGTCACATTTAAACACCTAAATAGAACAGTTAACATGTGCTTATCATTAATCCTTTAATTAATTAATAACACTATCGATTCTGTGTCGCTGTGACATTTTATGTCACTGACCTTTCGCAGTTGAAATTAAGCTCATCAATTTAACTGATTTTGCTTGTGCTTTTCTATCAATAAACTGCATTATTTTAATAAGAACATGTGATTTATGTCATTGCTCTTGGTTTATCCAGGTGCCAAACAAAGTATTCACTATTATCATATCAATTTCATATAACTCAAAACTAATATGGACATTCACCTTTTTTTATGTCAACCCTTAATAATAATTATGATGAAGAATCTTATTTTTTTTTCATATTTTTATCATTTCTTAGTGTCACATTGATTGTAGGAGATGGAGTTTGACAGACGGTAATGCACAGAATCCCCCTCTGAATGGTTTTCCCTTCATTCATGAAAGATAAAGCTAAGTTTTTTTTACAAAAACCAACATTAATTATATAGCCGCAAACTGCTCAAAGACAGTGAATTGTTCTGGGCTAAAGGACAAAAAAGAAAAACATTTCCTGAGCCACAAACCTTAATGACTTGGCCTGGGCGACGCCCCCCACTGGGACGTGACAAATGAGCAGTCAGACAGGCTGTAAACAAGACAACTGTACGCCATTAACTAAACTCCTGTGATTGTAGGTAAACTAGAGAGCGAAATCCCAGCACATGAAAGAAGAATATGACCTTAATGGTAAATTATCTAAGAAATTTATTGTATGAGGTCATAACATGACCTTGGTGTGTCATCAGAGATTAATGACACACATAATATTGGGATATTAGCTTCGTTCAACAATGGTGAAGCCAATTAAGTCACAATTTTAAATCTTACACCTCTTTTTCAGCTGGAAAATGAAGTTTGTAAACCTCTCACTCTCCCACACCAAAGTCCATAGAGAAAATCAGCTATTTTAGCGCACAGGGACACAGGAGCTGCTGGTCTACTGCTGCCTCATGTGGCCTGTTTGTGTCACTGAGGTAGATGTAAACAAAGAATTTCAAACAGTGAATTCACAAAGTAACACATATTAACTTACTGATGGAGGCAGCAGTGGATCAACAACACCTGTGTGCTGTGATGTAAAAACACTGGTTTTCTCAATGGAGTTTGGTGTGGGGAATGGGAACGTTTTAAAAACGTGTTTACTGTCTCAAAAGGCCGCCTAGCAGGGAGGAAAAAAAACAGTAGACTTATTCTTAAGATACAGCAGACTTGTAGATTTTATTGATAATAATCAATTATTTCTTACAGTCCTTGTCATGTGAGAGTCCAGGATGGTTCTTAGAGGAGTGTACTCTCAAAGCCAGCGCCGATAAAAACCTCAAATACCCCTTTAAATGCTAGTGGTTGCAGTTTTCCATATTTTACACTTCACCTGAGCTTTATCCTCAGCATTTTCTTGCAAACTAAGGGTTAAATTAGATATTTATGAGCGTCATAATAACGCACAGCAGGTTTGTCTTTTAAAATAATTAGTTTGGGAATAGCAAAGTCTTTTTTTTTAAGACATTACCTTCTAAGAATCACGTCATGGGGAGATATCGTTGTCCTATGTCCTCTTAAGTTATACGCAGAGATCAAATGGACACACACGGGAGGTTTGGACAAAAAATAAAAGAATAAAGTATTGTGGGTTTTTTTGCCCCTTGCATATACAGCCAGTTGAAGACACACGGTTCTCCCGTCCTTCCTGTCTGCTGACTGGATCCCTGGGGAGGGACAAAGTAACTGTTCAATCCCAGGTAATTAACTTCACCACGACCCAGGGAACACTCGCACCAGGCACCGCAATCCTTTAAGCACAACACTCCATTAGTCACATCCCACAAGGCCGTGCAAATGGCAGGACAAAAACAAAAAAAAGACAAAAAAAAAAGCAGGTGCATGCTGGGAGGCTCATCCAAACACGCCTCGGATCATAACGAGAGGGCGCGTGCGATACAGACACGCGGCCAGTCGGGAGGATTTTTCCCCGTCGGGTCACTTTTCAAGCTGGATAAAACTTTGTCTTTAATCGGAGCCAAGTGTGAAAACAAATCGCGGGATTAAAACAAAGCAGGAGGGAGTCAGAGCTGAGTCAGGCCTTCGGTGAAAAGTGGACAGGTGGTGTTTGGACGGAGGCAACGGCGAGGAAAACTCCCTCAATGTTCATTAAGAGCCGTGCTTTAGCTGCAGGGTTTTAAATATTATGTCTAATTTCATCTCGTTCAACCTGTATTTTACCGGGAACCCACACTGAGATTAAAATCTCCTTAGTGATACACGTCAATCCACTTGGATTTGTGTGTTAAATGATTCGTTTCAATGTAATTTTGCACGGTATGGTACATTTATAATACATGTTAACAGAGTAAAGCATCGCAGACAGTTTCACTTCAACAGACAGTTTTAAACATCACCATCACTACATTTTTACTTTTATTCATTGTTTTCAACGCAGTCACAGCTTTTTTTGCAGTAATTATTGTTGTGTTCTCGAGTATTTTTTAAAAATGTAAGTCAGACATGTTAGAAGCCACTGATTTTTATTTATCATTTATCGTTTCACCAACTTCACACGTGCTTTCATATTGTCTCCATTTACTTCCACTTTTGGGTTCTTATATTTATATTTTTTAAAAGAAGCAATCTTCTTTAGACTGCCTTAAATTGCCCCTCGAGGACAAATGTTAATTAAAAGTTATTTAAATAGAACAGAGTTTAATTTATATGTTATATTTGTTGTTTTCTTTTGGGGCTGTGACACGTGTTAATTCTCTAAACTGTTTTAAATCTACTAACATGGTGAAAACTGAACACAAACTAGATTTTTACAAATCCTCCTTCAGCTCTTCTCCAAACACAGGTTTAATTTCATTTACAATTAATTGTACTTAAATCATTCTTATCACAGTTTCTGTGAACGCGTTTACTCGGTGTTAGATGAATTGTTTGTGTATTTGTTTGGAGTTACCTTTGAACATGGTGGGTTTCTTTCTTCCTGGTTCAGCAGAAGGCGGGGCTTAGGACTGAGGAGGCCCAGATGCTGGAGTCAGCTGATCGGGCTGCACCATGTGTGTCCATGTCATGGGGGGGGGGGGGGGTTTTTTATTTGGCCACAGTGGCTCTGCTTTGTTATATTTTGTAAATATCTTTCTTTTGGCCTAGTTATTAGTGATTTTTTACATTTATTATTATTATTATTATTATTATGTAATTTTCTGCTTTTAAATAACTCAGAAATACAGTAATCACACATTTTTCAACCAATAAAACAATTTCCTTTTTGCTTTTACTGCCTGGTCCTTTAAATGACACTGCCCAATTGTAGCGCAGGGTATCAAACTTCATCACTTTTGAGGCAATGACTGGGTATCGAACATTTTCAGGATCACCAACCATTAAAAATGTCATTCGATAGCTAAGGAGCGACACTAAGCCAGTGATAATTAATTATTATTATCATTATTTTTTATTGATTGATTAAAATGGTATCATAGTCTAGCGATCAATATCAGTACCATATTGGATTTTTACCATAAGTGTATATTCAAATAGTTCCATTCTGAGCAGTGACAACAATGTCAACATGACAATATACGGTATTAATACAGTGTAGACTGATAAAAGTCACTTGTGTTTCTTTATATTGTATAATTCATATTGAAATATGAAAGAAAATGTGGTTTAACCAGAATTTTTGAACTGATTTATTTCAATATTTTTAATATTTCATTGCTACAGAAGCCAACTTTGTTTCTCTATTGGAACAAGAAGAGAAGAGAAGTTTCAGAAGCAAATCACAGTCTAAAGAATTAGTGACATCTACTGGTGAGGGAGGACTCCTTCGCTCATTCCACCCTGTTCCCAAGTGCGCCAGGGAACAACAGTGGCCTTCAAAGGTTGTGTTGGTTTACACGTCAGATTTAAGTAGGTGGAGCTGTTTTTTTGTTGGAAAATTTTACAGCAAACACAACATTTGATGCCATATTGTAAAAAAAATTCAAGTATAAGGAGAGTGTGGATGGTACGGAGCCTCGCTGACTCATTTGCAGTTATTTCTCCAGACTAAATGGTAAAAACACCCGACCCAAGCGTCTCTATCAATTTGGATCAAACTCTGCAGCAATTGCTTACATCAATATATGAACGGATCGTTATTATCAATGTGCTCGATGCTCCCTTTTCAGACCAGTGTCATGTAACTCAAACACAGATACAGTCCACGTCCCTGGGAGGGAAATGAAATGTATTCAGTCAATAGCATATCTCTAAATGTCAAAGTGGCCCAGAATCAGGAAAAAAGCTTATTGAAATTTCAATGCAGCTGTATGGGTGTCTCTAATGAGCTAAGAAAAGAACACTGTTTCTGCGACTGTGCTGCAGACCAACCAATTATCAGACTTCCCTGCTGCTGAACCATGGGAGAAAGTCCATAGGTGATGGTGGAGAGGGAGGGGAGGGGAGGAGGCCATGTTTTTTAAGTGCGAGGGAACAGCTAATGGACTTCTTCTCGCTGCTCTTGTTCCCTCGCTCCCTCTCAACAAAGACAGGGTTGGCGTCTTCAAGCCGAGAGCCGTCAGGGACGCAGGCGTGTGATTTGGCTGCATGTGTCAAAGGGAGTTTGATTGTCTCTTTTAGGACACGCTTTATTCATCAGCTGGCAAGAGCGCGTTGCGGCATGCGCAGCAAACTGTTAACGTAACCGCTTGTTATCATTCCTGATCCTATCAGTTCGCACTTTAAAAAGAGGTGGAGGAAAGGGGTTGGTTTTGCTGCAAAGTGTCTCCACACAAACCTGTATTTGGAAAAGAATTCTAGTTATTTTACAACACGTAATCCGTTCAGGATCACATTCACGCTGCTCAGATAGATAGACAGATGTTCGTGTTTCCATCTACTTTCATTCAAACTGGGTTCTTTTTTGCAGCCAGCAGTGTCGCCCCCTGTTGGCAATTCAATATATACTCATTTCCCATTTAGCTACAACATATGTACATTTTTTTTCCAATATATGTCATTCAATTGTGATATGTCATTCAAAAAAAAACAGGCTCTGTCAAGCACTATGTGAGGGAGCGTTTGTGTGTATACAGCAGCAGAGTGGAGGCGGGCGGGGACAAGAACCCTTCATCCTATCAAAAAAATGGGTTTTTCTGTGTTTTGTTGTGTTTTCAAGCCACTAGCTCAGTGTTGCTGCTGTTGCTTTTGCCTCCGTCTGTGTTGACATCCAACAAATCACTTCCTGCGCGCAGCGCCGGAATGTCGCCGGGCGACACCAGATTTCAACACTGCTGTACCGAGAACCCGAGCGGGAGAGGCACGTGTGGAACTGATAGACTCAGCATTTGAAAATGAATTGACCGTAACAGACGTTTGCATTTGAAAGTTACGTACTACAGTTTTAAACTGAGGTATTGTGAGAAAACTGCAGCAGAGCTTGTTTTGATAAGAGAAAAGAGTTTTTTAAAGAGGCAGATATTGGACTCTGCCGACAGCTCATTATACCCGAAAAGCTGAGCAAAGGGAAAGATTAACCGAGGGCGAAAACTCATATTCAGCTACTTTCCTCTGTGCTCCCAACTGGTTGTATGTATCAGCAGAGCAGATAAGTCATAACAGTGAGTTCAATAGTGATTAGCAACAGGGAGTCAACACTGGAGTTATCTGCCCGACCACCCGCCTCTACCTCCTGCAGCACGTGCCAAATCTCCAGCCTGGTGGGATGACAGGTTACCAAAATTAACAAGCTGCATGTGAGTCCAAGTGACTTCTGTTTACAACCACATATCGGCTTTTAATTGGCCCCTAGTCAATCCCGAAAGAGGCGAATATGGAACGATTCAACTGAGAAGACTTGACAGGAAAAAGCAAACACCACCACTTACAGTACGGACGGATTATCAAGATTAAACACATCACATGACACTTTTCTCCATCACTGTAACATCGTTCGTCTACGACTAAAAGCTCAAGTCAAAGACGGTCGGTCAACCTCTAAGCCTGTGATTTTCAAAGACTGGGTTGGGACCCAAAGATGGATCGCCAAAGATATTTTTGGGTCCCCAAAGAAATTTGCAGAATTTTCCCAAACTTTTAGTTAAGATTTACGTGTATACGTTTCATCACTCAAAATGAAACATTAATTACTTTACCAAACATACCTTGGAAATTATGACTTTACATATTGGGTCATAATATTTTGCCACCTTTTCTGGATGTGTTAGTATGAATGCAGAAAAAGATGCATGCTTTTGTTAAATAAAGCACTTTCACGTGGCCAGTTCTGGTTCCCAAAGCAAATTTGGATCCGGCTGGTGTGTTCACACCAAACATACTTGTTTTTTTCCTGGTGAACCATTATATCAACAGTGGGCGTGTCAAAGTAAGCTGTAGACTAGAAGAAGAAGGAAGGACATTCTGGTGAAATGGTGATTAACGGCGAGCCTCCATGTTGCCACGGTTGTGTTTACTTTTTCCTCAAGTTGCACATAAAGTTTGGTTCTCCTTAATTCTTGGTTCCATGGTTTTAAAAACAGAACTTGCGCCACAACGGGAACCGCAGTTTAAATATAGCCTGAGAAGTCTCCTTGCTGACTAATCAGACCAAGAGATGATGCTGCCGAGCAGGAAAACTCACCTGAAGCCTGGGTCAAACTGTAAAAATCAAAGAGCATCTATTCCAAGCAGGTTCCTGCAGAGAGGAGGGGAATCGAGTGGAGGCAGTTCAGCCCGCTGCTTTTGTCAGTCAGGCAACGAACGCCAGTGAGTGGAGGTCGCGGAAGAGCAGGAGATGACTGATTCATGGGCTGGCCAGCGGGCTGTGTGTGTGTGTGTGTGTGTGTGCCGTGCAGGGGATGACAGATTGGCAAGGCCAGGGATGGGCCAGGCTCCATCAGCACCACGGGCTGCTCCGATGTGTCCATTCTCCCTTCACTCACAATCACAACGTCCAGAACCGAGCTTCTCTGTGAGACTGTCTGAATGTGAGGGAGTTTGTTTGTGGTGTGTTATGAGTGTGTGGTGCCAAAATCTGAACCACGTGGTGCCTTTTCCATCACAGTTTTAGCACGGCTCTACTCGGTTCGGTATCAGACACGTCGTTTCCCATGACCTCATAGTTCCTCCTCGACGTGGGCGGGGGTCGTCATAGAAACTGCTGTGATGTTGTTTTATACACGACACAAACACACAAACACGTGACGGTCAAAGCAGTTGTTTTCTTTGTCCTGAATCATTTTCCTCAGTTTTATAAACAGATGAGTTCACTGAATGGTTCAGTACTTCCTGCATGACCGGAGCACAGACTCCGTCTGACACAGTCGCTGAAGTGAAATACAGCTGAACGGCTTGTGATTGGGCTCACCATCTCCGTCTTTCAGCAGTGCTGTCGCTAAATACACCAGACTCCTCTGTTAAATATGGACATTTTACAAATGTCCTTGTTAAATGTTGCAGATTAACGCATGTTTTCAGGATTTTCAAGTCTTTTTAACTGATCTACAGTTCGGCATCACCAATCAGTGGCCAATCAAAAAGAATTATGCCAATGAAATGGACAGCCATTCGTTCATGAATGTTACTTTGTCTGAAATGACTCTTTTATATATATCATCATTAAATAACAATGATGCCCAGTCTTTTGCATGAAACAGTTCTTTCATGTAATTTATTCCGCGTGTATTACTTTTTTACTGTTTTCTTCTCTCACTGTTGTTTCACTTTTACATAAGTGCTGACTTTTCCGTGACTTTAAAGTGTTGATTGGATTTGTTTTGTGTTACAAAAAAATGGCCCTGGAGAAGCTGCTTAAAAGCAAAGGGAAAGAAAAGTATGAAAATACTGTAAATTTGATAACTATGGACACACCTGAGCTGAGTGAACAAAGATCGGTGTTTGAGCTCTTCCTCTAATCCGTCTCAGACTTTAGTTTTGGAGTTGAGGTGAACATTTTCGCGTCCCGTTCCTCGCACTTTGACGGACGATGACTGATGAAGCAGCGGCGATAACGAGCCTGGCGCCTCGCTGACATCGCCCTCCATCCCCCACTTGTCAGTGTCAGCTAACCATTTCCCGAGTGCCACCTTTAATTAAGTAGGATATCGCTAAAGATTAGACACTGAGACCGAATGTAAATGCAAATGCATGTCGGGAAGTTTCGTGATATGGCGCTCGGGCCACTTGTAGCATGACTAATGACACTCCAAATGATGGGCGGATTTCAGCGAGTCAAGAGCAGAAGAGATTTTTAATTACTTGTCTGTCTGTCTGTCCACCCGTGTGACCTTCAGTCAAAACCTGGACATAAGTCAATTACAATGATGATGTGTGCCGTGTCCGTATATCTGCTTGTCAAAGCAGATGTATTAATATTAATGGCATACATTTATACTAAGATAGACAAACTGTGTTAATCATTTCTGGTATTTCAGGTTTTAACTGTAATAATTAATAATATAACTCTCTATTTTTACGTTTTACTGTGAAGTTTAGCGATCACAAGAAACTCCACTAAAGTTATTTTTATAGTGCTGTTAGTGCTGGGACGTAATGGTAAAAATAGTAAAATTATTCACAGTTTTATTCACAGTTTTTTGAGTTTTGCAATCACGGTACTTAACTTTACTGTTCAAGTCCAAATGCGATAGTATTACGTGCAACGAAACACACAAAGGCGACCAAAATGTAAAAGAGCTGAATAAAAATAAAGACTGTTATTTGGGTTCTGACTTGACCCGTGTTAAAAATTCCTTCTGTTTGGATGTTTATTTGTTTACATGTGTTCAAAAATACAAATAATAACCACAAAAATCAATAAGCAATTTGGTAAAGATGGAACAAAATAACCATTGAGGAGGCTTGTCCAGTGCAAATCTTCATCCTTAAAGGAAAAGATAATGAATATAATAACCAAAATTATTAAAAACAGGAATAGGTAATGAACATTTTTGACATAAAATGTGATTTTCAAATTTGCCTATATATATATATATATATATATATATGCACAAAACAAGTATTCCTAAATTGATTGGAATTTTCTTGTGGGGTGAGCAAATTTTGCTCGGCCAGAATATTTTAAATTACCTTTTAAATCTATAGCCAATGAGGAAACAAGGATAAACTGGCCAAAAAGTAGACAAAAGGCCACTAATGAACACAAACCTGCTGCTTTAGGTAATTTTAAGCAGCAATATCTTATTTAGACAAAGTTGTGTTCTAGTGGAAAACTTACTTGCTAATATTATTTTCTTACAAAAAACAAATTAGGTTTATTTAACTTTATGAAAATCAAATTTTTTTATCTTTAGAAGATGAGTTGGAGCAACGTTTCATATCAATGAACCACTGTAAAGTTAAGACCAAACCAAATCTGAGATGTGTGAAGTAATTGTGGCGTTCTCAGAGTTTCACTCTACTAAAATCCTCACAAAGTTAATTTGTTTGAAATGCTAAAATGTGGTGTAAAATGTATTATTATTACTCTGAAAAAGTAATAATAATAATAATTGAAATTGGCCAGAGCCCTGAAGCTGAAGTTTAAAAAAGGGTTTTCCTCAAACCAGTGGGTGACATGACACAGTCAGACTACAGCAGCAGAAGAGAACAGTCTGTGCTGAAGGGGTTTGATTTATTACCCTCAATTATGCCATGTGCAATTTGTGTTCAGGAAAAATAAAGAAATCTGGTTCGGTGACACTGAAAAACGGTATAATTATTCCCCCACTGACTCATTTTTTTAATCAGCCATCTTTTTTGGCGATTTATTTTTTTGTGTTCCAAGCGGTTACCAAGAACAATAAATGCACACCGGGGCTTGGCGGCATCAGCAGCCACCCACAGCTGCACTGGGAGAGAGAGAGAGAGCTGTTCTACTCAGGAAGTCAGTCGCTCGCAGTCTATTTGTCTTTTGTAATTACCGTTCAATAAAGGAAGACCCTTGGTAATTATCCTCGCCGCTCAGTGAAACCAACCGTTGTGATTCAGCGTAAACACAGAGCGGAGGATTTCAGGAGCTGCGGCAGCTCCGAGATCAAACATCACGGCGGTGAAAGTGGGAGGGCGAGCGGGCAGGCGGCGAGCGGGGCCCCATCTGTGGCTGCGAGCCCTTCAGAGAGCGGGGTCGTGACCTCATCTAAGAGTTCAGAGTGGAAGGGAATCCTGCCAGTGCCACGGCCCCCTGCTGAGGACCGCATCATGTGCTTCGCCGCTCAAAGGGTCGTTTGGGTCAAGTGAGACAAGCTCACTGCTCGTGACGGTGAAGATGATGATGATGATGATGCTGAGGTGGAGGCGGCGGCGCGTGGCTTTAATTTGAACAAGTAGGAGGAAAGGAAAAGCACACACTTGACATTTTCACTTCACAAATCATCGCTGACAAGTTTTATTTGTGGACCAGATCCATGTTTCCCAAGCTTTCTATGCGGGGACCCACTTTTTACAAACTGTAACAAACTATAATGACCCAAATCACAATATAAATCATGACAAGAGTGTAAAATGTAAAGCAGCCATTCCCAAACTTGGGAAGTGCTGCGGTCCACTTTCTAAATGTGAAAATCCTCTGAGGTCCACACCCAAATCTTAAATCACAACTCACACAAGTCTAGGAGCAACAATTCTGGCGTATATTATCGTTTCCTTCTGAACATGGGGATGCAATAATTCATAATCAGAATTTCTAATAAGTTAGATTCACTTAATTTCTGAAATTTCAACACATCCATGTGGTTATTAGAGCTGAAAGATTTAGCTTAAATAACAAGTATAAATAACAATTTACAAATTTTGAATCATTTCCAAGACGATGTTATTGAAAACAATAAATATATAATAAATAAATGAATTTTAACTCAAAGGTTGAGAAAATTATGAAAACATAAAAGACACCCCAAAAAATCTCCAACCCAGTGTTTTGTTACCATGTAACCAGTTGCAATAACTTTGTGATGATTTGTGAAAATCACTTTTACATGGGATCGTCTATAAATTAGTTTACTGCACGAGTTGTTTTATATCGAGTCAATAAAAGGTGTTTGCAAACATTTGGTGTCACATAATAATGTAAAAATTATAACTAGAAACGTTCACATTATTATTGCCATAAGACAACAACGAAAAATCAAGTTGTCCTTTCATAAATTATCTCATTGATAAATATCTCCGAAAAGTTTCACATTTGAACACGTTAGAATGTTTTTCACTATATAATGAGATACTTTAATGTAATTGTGACATGAATTCTTATGCACATCATAACAAGAAAATACGTTGTCATTTTGATATGAAGTGTATTACGTTATAAATATAAGAATGATTATTATTACTTAAAAATATTTCAAATTGTGACATAATACAACTGTGACACGTTATATAGTGAGAAATGACCTTATTGTGATGTGACATGTTTCAAATTAAGTGTTTCACATTATAAAATCCTGACTCACAATATACTGAAATGTTCCATGTGGTAGTGTCATAAATCTTGTCATTATTATGTGAAACGTTTTACATTATACATGATGGATAATCTCACTTTAATACGAGGTATTTCACGTTATAACATGATGGATTTTGACAAATGAATGTGAAGCATCTAATTTTAATGTCGTGGTTTTTTTTTTTTTTTTTTTGTATTTTTCTTGAAAAGTTTTGAAGGTATAACATGAAACAATTATCTCATTAAAATGTGAATCGTTTCATGTTGTAATGTGATAAATTATCTCATTATTACGTCAAAAGCCGTGCCAGAAATATAAATCTGTTGAACGTCTATTACAGTACATAAAAATGTATGTATGTATACTATGTAGGAAGATATTTTCATGTTATTATGAAGTAAAATCGTATTATGTCTCAACAAGAACATAAATTATTTCATTATTATTTGAAGTTTTTATGTAATGCATGATTGAATTTCATGTTATAACTTGATCTCACTACAACTTGAAATACTTTTGCGTGACATAATGTGATAAATGATCTCATTATTAGGTAAAGTCCTATTGTATCTTAGTATTATGTGAAATGTTTCACATGATACGTAATGGAATATCTCATTTTCAGGTGTTTCATGTTATAACTTAATCTTACTACGACTTGAAATATTGCGCTTGACGTAAATGCGATAAATTATGTCATTATTACGTAGCGCCTTATGTTACAAGATGGTTTTCACTATGTAGTAAGATATTTTCATGTTATTATGACATAGGAAGATAAATCATCACAGTATTAAGTGAAATTTTTCACATAATACGTAATGGAATATCTCATTTTCAGGTGTTTCATGTTATAACTTAATCTTACTACGGCTTGAAATATTTCGTGTGACGTAATGCGATAAATTATGTCATTATTACGTAGCGCCTTATGTTACAAGATGGTTTTCACTATGTAGTAAGATATTTTCATGTTATTATGACATAGGAAGATAAATTATCACAGTATTAAGTGAAATGTTTCACATAGTACTTGATGGAATATTTCATTTTCAGGTGTTTCATGTTATAACTTAATCTCACTACAACTTGAAATATTTCGCGTGACGTAATACGATAAATTATGTCATTATTACGTAGAGTCTTATGTTATGAGATGGTTTTCACCACGTACCAAGATATTATTTGTTATTATGACATAAAAAAAAGGAAATTATCTCAGCACCATGCAAAATGTTTCACGTATTACAAGATGGAAACTCTCATTTTCAAGTGGTTCACATTAAAACTGAATCTCACTACAACGTGAAATGTTTTGCATTAAGTAACTTCAGAAATTATCTCTTTATTGCATGAAGTCTTACATTACAAGATGTTTTTCCACTATGTAGCAAGCTATTTTCATGTTATTATGACATAGAAAAGCAAATTACTTAGTTATTATTTGTATTTTAAATTGTATAAGATGGATTGTCTTATTTTGGGATGAATTATTTTATGTCGTAATATGCTAAAATATTATTTTAATGATAAACATTTCACATTAGGTGGTAACGTATTGTCTGGCTGAGTAAAAATCAAGTTTAAATCAGGAAACGGTGGGTGTAGAGAAGATTAAATTAAGGAAATGGCTCATCTTTATGATGTGATCACGTTGTAGTTAATGATGAAATATCCACGTTTTCTCATCATAATGAGATGGTGTGTAGTTAGTTGCTGTAAATAAGACTGTATACGTTATAACAGGAATGTGAAATGTTTCACATTATAATGACTTAATTTTAGTTTGTAATTGGTTGACATGAGCAGGTCGAATGTCAATATATTGATGTAACAGTTAAAATAATTTGTTAAAACATGAAACTTGTGTATTGTACTGTTGCCCAATGTGGCAACAGTACAATACATAATTCACCATAGGAGGTAAAGAGAGCTGAAACTGTAAGATTAAAAAAAAGAAAAAGGCATTACACAAGGAAACTATAGCGCTCAGTGTGCAACATCCGTCAATACCTTGCACTGACACGTATACAATCTGCTGCTCTCCACATGTGCCACTGCACTGGCGAATGTGAAGCTCAACGTGGGTCTGCTATCGGAGCTTTTATCTCCCTGACACGCTGCTGCATCTGACATTTACATGAAAGCCATCGGCCTCGCTGGGAATAATCTGCGCTGATAGGGAAAATGCCTCACTGCTACAGCGAGGAAGAGGAGTTGAAGGGTGAAGGCATCTCCTGGAGTCTGTGCTCACTCCTGCTTCATCACGCTTGGGCTTTTGGATGCGGTGTAGGAAAAAAAGTCCCGCGTTACAGATGCAATCACAGATAGAGCTGCTGGGATGTGCACACGGCGATGATGCAGCGAGACGACACTGTGTACAAAACTATTCCTGTGCGGGGAAGTTGTCCTCGTTATCCTTATCGTTCCATTTACTGTATATCATGCTCATATACAGTATACGTACAGTACACATACAATCGTGTATAGAAGGTATGTGCAGTCAATCAAAAAAATTCAATTTCCTTCCTGTTCATAGTGCATGCTTGGCCAATTTGGTTTAAAGCTGGAGTGGCAGGAAACAGTTGACTGTTGAGTTTCATCTTCAGTGGTTAATATTTGGGAATGGAAGATATAGGATGTGGGGAGTAAAGGCAACTGTGGTCCCAGTGGTGATGGACCATTTGAGGCTGAAACCCTGAAACTGGGAAGAGACACTCCAACAGATTCCAGGAACAACAGCCGAGATCTCTGTCCAGAAGAGCACAGTCCTAGGAACTAACCTTAAGACACTGTGAAGAACCCTGTGTAGAACCTAAACTTGGAGGAGACTGCCCAAGCTGGCATCTTCTGGGTTCCTCCTGAAGCCAACCAGGAAGTATGAGAATACTGAATAGACATTGGGGAGATTTAAAAACAACAGTTTAACTGAGAAAATGATCTTCTACTTCTCACTCGATTTATGACGTCAGTAAACATTTTCCTGAGAAGTGAATGGTTGAAATCACTAGTTTTGGGTCTTTTTCAACAGAATATGACAATTTTGTAAATTATTTTTACATTTAGAGAAAACTAAACAATAACGTATGAGATACATGAGTGGACACCAGTGTGACTCATGGCCGGTGTTGCCCAATAGGGTTAGGGCCTGGTTGCAGGTGATGTCATTGACCTTTGGGTTGTAAAAGGTCAACATGGTGCCAGCCAAATCACGTGTCTGGAGGCTTCAAAATGCGAATTTAAATTATTATGGGAGACGTCACAACTGGTCTCTCTTCTCTGAAACAATCTGCTCATTTGCACGGGTTTTACACCATTTTTGTTTGACGCTCTTTTAGACTCCTTTACCATTTTTTTGAGTTGCTTTGACATACATAAGTCTGATACACAGTGAATTTTAGTTGTCCATTGAGGCTCCATGCAAAGGTTCAATGTATAAGAACTACTGCCATCCAATGGTGAGACTGCAGATTGTAACAACTGAGGGCTTCTCTGTTCACTTCTCAAGCGTGTCAGGTTACTACGCTCTGGCTGGTTTGTCCATTTGCTGTTGAAACACATTGGCACAAAATGGCCGCCTCCATAAAGGAAGGCCCTTATTAAAGTACATGTAAAAAAGCTTATTCTAAGGCTTAAAAAAGCAAATAATTGTAATTTAAAAGTAATTTTAAACTAATACTAATATACTTAAGGGTAGTATATCACATTTCTGCCAATAGACTCTCCTAAATGTCATACACTGGGCCTTTAAAGCACATTAAAAAATTAAAATGGGACTTGACTGTTACACGACCATTAAGATGCAAGTGGTTGCCAATTATTAGGTTTAAATACAACATTCGACGCTGCTGGCGTGCAACTCAGTGGCACTCAGCAGTCACCAAGGGAGCAAAATGACAGCTCAAGACAGTAGAGGCAAGCTGTTATTACTCAGAGGAGGCAAATGACTGTCTTCAAGAGAAATGGCCCCCAAAAAAATGTGATATTTTCAAGTATCGTCAAGCATCAAAAGGCGCAGAGGAACTGAGGAGCGCGAGAATCAAAGCGGCGGGTTCATAAGTCGCTGCAGCTGGTGTTAACACAAGGTTGGCTGTGGATTGACACCGAGGCCTTTCGAGCGCTGACTCACCGAACAGGAGTCAACGCGAGGAATTCAACCACGCGGCCTGGACTTAACGAGCAGGGGCCGATGGCTCGTGGAGAGGATCCCGATCTCTTATTAAAGCTTTACAACAGGGTTAAGAGGTTTGCTCAGGCTGAACGTGTGCGCTGAACTGCTGCGGCGCAGAAATATGTACAATATTGGTGAGTGGTAAGTGATCCACCACTGACCGTTCATCCAGATATTCACTTGATGTGTAACTACTAATGTGAACCCTAAACTTAAACTAACACCATTATTGCCAATGTTAAAATACAGTGGGGCATTTACTCAGCTACGGACTTTTCACAGGAGGCAGATTTATTCCCAACAAGATAATCTGCTCTCTCATCATCCTCCTCTTCCTCACAGATACTTCAGACACTGGCATAGTCAAATTAGATTTACAATGGAGCGAGAGATAAGGTTATTTTTTTGGGGATTTGTTTCATTTTCCACACACTCCGATCACATACCCTAGTATATAGAGTAGAACAATATTTCTGATTTTACCTGAAGTACCACCAAAGGAAGCTCACGTACCACAGTTTGAGAACCATGGGCGTAAATTAAGCATGTTGTGATAAAAAAATCAGGTTGTACCTACTGCTCTCTTTGGTGAAATACCTGCTCCTACATTAAAATTTTGCCATTTACTTTCTCAGTACATGCAACATCCCCTTATCCAACCAATGCGATGCGTTGTCCCAGACTCCTCCCCCTTTTATAAACACCATACAGGTCATGCTGCCGTCTTTCACTATCCACCACTGAGCACCTCACACAGCTACAACTAGAGCCATGTTTCCATTGAGTGAAATGGCTCAGTTTGGTACAGTACGATGTTGGCTTTCATTGGCGTCGCACCAACGTCACGCTATGTGACCATCGGGCAAAGGCCCAGACCCCGCCTACCAAGTAAAGGCACTGTTCTCAGTCCAAACACAAGTCTGACCCAGGGCTTTACCACGTCCGACTGTACCAAACCGAACCGTACCATGATGGAAACACAGCATTGGTGTCAGATTTCACTGAAACACTGCGTTGCCATGTTTCCATCACAATCATTTCACATGTAGATGTGTTAATTTAGCTTCTACAGCATCTTAATGAAAGCTAAGCTCAGGGTTTGCTCTGAAAAAATTTTGCCCCAGTTCTGAAAAAACAAGGTGGAAAACAAGACATGTTGCTAATTAGCTCGGCGGTTAGCACAAAAGATGGCATGGCAACCAGTGAAGCTGCAGAAGCAATGCTTAATGGGAAATATCAGTGGAGACGGAAGGTTTCTTTGACAAATTAAGACTGCGTGGCTGTCATTCGGGCTTTGTGTTTGTTATTTAATTAGCATAAAGAGAGATGAGGAGTCTGATTATTTCCGACTGCGGAGCATTAGCAACAGCACACACTGTATCTGTATAATTCTTTGTTAATAACCTTAAACAGTCTGAGAGGATGAAACCCGCTCTCCAGGGTCAAAACAGACATATTTCTTTCCAGAGATAAAGAAAGTAAAGTTTGGAAAAACAAACACAACAGCATCACAGGAGAAATGTTTGTGACAGATGAATAAGAATCTGACGCAGAAGTTTAATAATCTCTGGCCCACAAAAACTTCTCTCTACCTCATTTATCGCCTCAATAAAATCCTTCCATTATTTATAATTGTTATAGAAATTGATGGAAAATTCATCTGGCAACATGTGTATGTGAACAAACCGTTTCATTATGGCGTGGTGAGGAAACCAAATGGCGGGATTTACGTGGCGTTGTAATCCAATCAGCTCATTAATCCCCACAGATATCTTTTATTCTTGTGAAGCTCAATCAATATTATGCTGGTGATTCTCCCAACTGTGACATTATTCACATGAAATTATCACACAAGGGCTTTTAAACAGGTGTGTTTTATGATACGCTGATGAAAAACTACATTTGTGTGAGTCTGTTTATATTATGTGACGTCTTTGTGTCTGTGACTGTTTCTTAGAAATATAATATCTATAGAGAGATCTTCCTATTTTTAAGTTATACTAATAATTTAAAGTTGGATTTGGGGTGATATGTCATTAAAACTGAGCATTATTTGGGTTTTAGTCTGTGAAAATGTAGGTTTTGCTGTAAAGTGCTGCGTTATGCTTCATACAAAGAAATGTTTACTATATTTAGATCTTTTGTTTAAATTTTTGAGTCCATGAGGTGAAGAAATTGGCTACAAAGTTGGACTATTCTCTCCGAATGAATCTCAAAACCTTATAAAATGTATACTCAATGGCATGATAAGAGTCAGTTTTACAGACCAGGTTGTTGTGTATTTGTATGTTTTTGTATATTTTCAGTACGTACATCATCAAATGTTATAAACTATTACTAAGAAGATCAGTAGAATAAATACATGTAAAATGTATTTATGTAATATTACATAAATAAGTAATTTACTACTTTTACTAGCCGTTATGTAGTTATAGTTACAGTATAAACTGTATTTTTGTATATATTTTCTATGTGGGTATTTGTCTGAATTTTAATTTTCTTCAATAAATGTAGAACAAGTTACAAAAAAATTATTGTAGTGAGTTAAATATAAAAATATGACCTATACTCAACTATACCTATACTACCAAATATGTTATCTTTAAAACTGTCAAAAAAAGGTTAATAATCAAAATGAGTGAAATATGTGTAAAATATGTTTTAAAAAGTGATTATTTATGATTCTTTATTAATACTAAATTAGATATTCATGTATTTGTATAAATACATATATAAAATACTGCCAGTTGTTAAAATACTGAACAGAAGAATAACACAACAGCATTCACTACAAACAGTATTATTTTACCTACATGACATATTATAACAGAGAAAGGAGAAACATCAATGATTCTTCAATGTGACTTAAACAATAACAAAGCCATGGAGGGGAGGGAAAAAAAAGCTATTTACTTAGAAAGGATAAGAGTATTTCTTCACTCGGATGTCAAAGCACTTCCAGCAAATCTTTCAAATAAACTAAAACAAGCACAACAGCCGGACTTGAAGACATTTTTTTTTTATTTCTTTCACCTATTTGTGACAAAAATAAGGCTGTTAAGAAGGAAAAGCTTTTGGAATGTGACACTGACGGAGGTAAAAACCCAGAGATGTGTCACAAAGCAGCCTCCTTTGTCACTTCCTGATAAAGCAGATGGGGGAAAGAAAGAGGACAGGGTCTGTCATTTTCACGTGGAGGAGTGTTGAAGCAGAACCTATTCATTTTGACCTACATAGGACGGGTCGTCGGGAGTGAGGTTAACGCTCAAGCACCTCCTCCCGAGCGTCTTGGGATCATCAGTATCCTTTGCTGTGGCGGCGTAGCGCTCTTGTGACGCCCCCACCGTCACCACAGAAACTACACTTTGTCGGGGAGGGGGAGCCATTTTCTTGGGCTTCTTTCTTTCAAGTGGCCATTTCCATTTGGAGGATGACTCCCTTCTTCATCTCCTCCCCGCTCTCTCACTGGGTGGAGAAATGTGACGAGGAGGAAATTGGAGCAGGGTCAGCGCCGAGTGTTGACGCCGCCGCTGTCTTCTTCTTCTTCTTCTTCACCTGGGAACGTTCACCTTGACAATAAGCGACACCGCAGGAAGATTAGAAGATACTTTTACGACGAGGCCGAGGCTGCGCTGGCAGACAAGATAATAGAGGAAATGAGAGGAAATTGGTTTGGTTTCGGTTAGGAATTGCTGACAGGTGGAGGGAAAGTGGTGCTATGTCATGTCACTTCATTTACATCATCCGGCTTAAAGCGCTGCATTTATGCAGATCTGTTCCACTTCACACGCAGCTTGTCAACACGCCGTGCTGCGGTATTACCATTAAAGCTGGAGTAGGCGACATTTTTCTTTGTCGTTATTGGTCAATAATTCTACGGCAACCTTCCATCATAATGTAAACAAAGTGATTTAAGACTCGAGACTGCAGGATTGGCGAAATCTGACCTGGGATAAAAGACTTTGACCTATCAAAGAGCAGTGAAAACGTAGGTTACCGTGTGTTCTGCTGTATCTGAGGTCTACTTTATGATTTATACGAAGAACAGTTGACTTTGATTTGTTTTTTTCTTTTGTTCTTTTGACTGTTTGAATCCATGGAGTGAAGAAATTGGCTATAAAACTGAACCAGATGGGTGTATATTTTTTTAGTTTTCTCTATGTATATGTGTTTTAATTCCATTGTCACTCATCTAACATTACACACTATTACTAAGTAAATCAGTAAAATAAATACATTTAAGATATAAAGACTTACTGTATATCTTGTGTATATAGATTTGTACTGTCTGCAGGTTTGTATATGTACAGACTTGTGCGCCTCTTGTAGACTGCAGGTTTGGGGAAATCTTAAATGTTTAACCTCCACATAACCCCTTTCAAATGTGTGACCTAATAGGAGGTAGTTTCTAAATTCTAGTCCATCATTTACGATACCGTTGCAAGAGTATTTTAGGGATTAAGACACTAAAATACACAAAATGTGTTTCTAAGCAGTCGCTAACATTATATCATACTGTCAACCCTAAATTTTAACCTTTACTTTACCTATTTATTTGCAAAGTATATAATCATAACCTTAAGTGTCTTATCTTAAGAACAATGTAGCGATGATGAAGAATTAACGGTCTTATTGTAAACTGTGGTCGTGTACCTGATACCGCTGGCACCACACGTACCTCAAAAACCACCAACCGCGAAGAAAGAGTCTTTGAGTCAATGTTTTTTAGCGCTACTTATCATTTCCAGTGAGCGAAACCATCACGTTACCCACATCTTTACTGCTCACCTTAAACCTTAGTGTCAAACATTTACCTCTGCGTTTAACATATAAAATCATTGTCCCAAGTTTTTCTGTAACATACCAATGGGTAATGATGAACAATGCTCTCAACTGCTACTAAAACAAGGGAGAGTCCTAAAGAGTTGGACAATAAACCTGTGTCAACATGTTTTTCAGCAATAACTAACATTGCAGTTAACAATCATCGCCTGTAACCCAACTCTTAGCCCCTAACCTTTACTGCTACTGCTTATCCACTATGTTTTAACCCTACTTGCAGGAATGATAATCAATCTGACTGCTAAAAGTGACTAAACGAGAGTTGGATGGTAAAACGTAAAAATACATGGGCGGAGCCTATCAAAGTCGGTGTAAAACTGGGATGAATATGTCTGTGCTTATGTTGTAGGTGGAGCTTAGGACAGAAAGCCTTTGTCCCAAATGTGTTTCATTACTGGGAGTCGAGAGTTCACAATCAACCTACTTTTCTAAAAAATCCTGCCTTCTGCAGCTTTGAATATGTAACAGCTTTACGCTTTTTTTTTTTTTATGGTGACATCAAATTTTGATTAATAGATGTTGCTAAACCACAGTCGCTGTATTTACTGCTCCATATAGAAAACATATGTCACCACAAGAGTTCACATTCAGTCTAATACAAGTTTGAAATCTCTCTCTCAGGCTTTTAAAGTGACTGCAACATGTTGAGAATATAGGGCAAAACAAGGCCTTGGGATTTAATAAGCTGTGGTAGTTTTCCATTTGCATGAATACCCGTGGAAGTGACCGTGCCGACCTGTCCTTGCTGCATTGTGAGGGCTTTGAAAGCAGGGATGCCTCCCTGGCTTCATCCATTTCTAAACCTATTATCAGTTTATTTTCACTGAGACCAATTGTCCAGGTGATTACACCAAATCTTGCAATCACCTGCTCTTATTTGTCGCCCTGTTCTCCTCCTCGAGTTGGTATAACTGCGTCCTCCTGCGCCTCATGGTGCCAGTATCAACGCTTTGAAAACACGTCAACTCTCCGCTTCTCAACTTCTCTCTGTCATTTCTCTGTCTGCAGATATTCTTTGTTCCTAACACTCTATAATGTTATTCTAAATAATGGAGAATCTCACCGTTGGGCAGTTTTTGGTATTAAGGTTTCGGAGAACAGTGGAGAAGGTTACTGAGCCTCCACCAGTTATGATCAGACTAGGTTTACATGAACAACGACTGCCAATAACCCGATTATATTCCTGTGTCAATGACGAGCTGCAGTGCCTGCTAGGTGAATATACGGGTGTTTTTACCTTCTGGTTGTGCCCTGCTTTTAGCCGTTTTAAAACAACCAATGCTATAGCAAACACGTCTTACATGTCCTACTTCACGTCTTACTTGCCGGGAAGACAAATGCTTCCCTCTGACATTGCTTTGGCCAGTATTCCACCGAAACACCCGCAAGACTGCGGGTAAAGGTTTGTAGCCGAGACTAGTGGGAGAGCGTTTTACGACTTTTTTCTCTCTCCAGAGCTCCCCCTACAGTTTTGGAGTAGGTATCTTTTACTACACCACAATAAATATCCATCCATCCACGATGAACGTCAAAAACAGTGCTATCGCTTTGCCGTTAATCATTTTGTGTTTCATGTGTGATTTCCTGATTCAGGTCGGGGGGCCCTGATTTTGCAAGGCTGGTTTTCCGCTAACAGGCAGTAGGGGGCAGCGGAGGCAGCCCCAATCTCTCGACATTTAACCATCACGGTGACTCTGAAGCCGTTAAATGAGGGTACAAACCCTGCACAGCGCTGCAACAATCGCACACTCGACCACCAGTTTTCTCCTGCCGTATCAGAGAATGCATCTTTTACTCTCACGCTAAGCAGGACGTCCAAGGTTTCGTCGTGGGTGATTCTGCAGGACATTTATGTCCAATGCCAATATTCAGTGCCAGCGCAGAAGGTAGTGACCTTTAGACAGCATGACAACCAGTAAAGGGGAGACATTCAAATCTGGCACTGTAAAAACCAACAAATTAGAGATGCACATGTGCAACATAGCGTTAATTCATGTGTGTGGATTCTGGATAGGTTCGTATTTGCCACGTTTTCACCTGAAATCTTAAATTATCTGAAATTTTTGTCTTCCTGTTCGTTATTTCCTGTCTACAGTTTTTGATGGACCATTCTGAATTGTGGGTTACGAATCTGATGGATGAAACTCATCCGATTTGAATGACATTTGGTTTGGTTTGGGTACGCAGGATCAGACCCTCCAAAGTTTAATCTGAATCCAGATTACGAATCTGGGGGCTAATCAAATGTAAGATGGTTCGGTTCCTTTGAACACGTTCAGATGTGTATATCTCAGCAACACCTTAACACATCAGGATGAATTTTGTCATGTTTATGTACAATGATAATAGCTATAAGGAGGGAACGTGCTGTAAAAATTGTTTGAAGTGTTTAAACCTTAGCAAAGACCTGAACTCTCTGAGTGACCTTGTTTTTGTATTTATTGATTGTTTTGTATTGTTCTACCTTTAGATTATCGTGTTGGTTGAACTCTTTCCATTAACATGATTTTAGTCAGCACACAGAGAAAAGACTTTCTGTTAAGAAACGGAAATACAACCGCCTCATCTCCACTTGACAGAAGAACCAAGCGAAGAAAAGCTTCTTCGTCACGGGAAAGTGACTTTTTATGATCCTAAATGTGGAAATAATGTTGTTTTCCTTTCTCTCTTCATCACAAACAGCTGATAACGTCGATCCCACCTCCTCCTCCTCTTCCTCCTGTCCTGCCAGTGTGATGAAGGTGTGATGGAAGCGCAGTGTCACAACAACCACACCTTCATCAGCGACTCAGCGCCCATCTTCTCAGTGAGGAAGAGGAGGAGAAGGAAATTACTGCTGCAGCGTTCACCTCTGTTCAGCCACCTGACACCGGCTCTGTCACACTGAGATAAGACAGACAGATCCATCAACAGATGGACAGACAGAAGGACAGACAGATGGATGACTGATAGATAGATAGAACAACAGAAGGATAAACAGAACTACAGAATGAGAAAAATTAACCACAAAATCAAAACACAAATTGCAAAAAAAAAAAAAAAAAAGACTGATGCAATCATTGAAAACTACTGTATTTTATTTGTTTGAAAATACACTTTTTTGTTCACAACGATCGGAATTCCACTTGCTCCGACTCTTTTGCGTTGTTCGTTGCGCTCCCAGGGATTTTGTTTACAATTCTGACCATGGGCGGGGCTTAGGAAACCGCCTGCTGATTGGCTACAGAGTTCTGGAGCGTAAGCCCAATGGACCGGAAGAAGACACAGACTTGGAGTCTCTGTTTTGGAAAGCCTGTGTCTACTTCCGGCCCATTGGGCTTACGCTCCAGAACTCTGTAGCCAATCAGCAGGCGGCTTCCTTAGACCCGCCCATAGTCAGAATCGCAAACTTCCAGGTAACGCAAAGACACAAAGGAGTCGGAGCTAGCGGAATTCCTTTTCGTTGCAAACTAAAAGGGTATTTTGAAACTAATAAAATACAATAATTTTGAATGATTGAATCAATCTATTATTTGCAATTTGTAGATTTAGATTTTGGGGTTCATTATTGTTTGTGTTGTTTGATAATATTAGAACAAATCTAATTCCATAGACTTTATGTGTGTGTTTGTGTGACACTAACAGGAAGCTGTGGGTCTCTCTTTTTCACACACACACACACACACACATTATTTCATTTGTTCATTCTAACATTTCTGAGTTTTTTTTTTTTTACCAGACTCCACTGAGACCCGGTGGCTGGGAAAAAAAAACTTGGATTGCCTTCTATTTTAGGCGCTCGCCAAAATGACCTCTAATTTCACAGTTTTATTAGAGAAGCAGAAAATACGTAGCACGTGGGAGGAGGAAGAGGAGGAGTGAGAGGGAGGAAGACAGAGAAAAATGAGGTGAAGGAAGAGGAAAAGAAGAAAGGGCTTAGTCGGATTACTGTACTGCCTTTTCAACAATCCATCATCAGCAGAAGTAACGCAGCACCGCTGGCTTCCGCGGCAGATGTGTGTCGGCGTTTCCGCGGCTGCGTGCAGACGCCGTGAACACCCGCCTGTCACTTACAGCTGCGATGATGAAAGTCTGTGTCAGTCGTCAGGACCGAGCGGTGGAACCGCAGAGAGGGCGTCGCTGCGGCAGACGTCTCCATATGGAGCCCATGTGTGTGCGGGTTGCACACGCCACACCATGACAAACAGTTTAATTAGGAAGAATGATTGTTTCACACTTGTAGCTCAGCTACACATGTGTGTGTGTGTGTGTGTTGTTCGGGAAAAAGAAGACAATGCTCCCAAACGCACACAGAGACAGATTTTCAACACAATAGTTTGTGGTAGGATGGAGATTGGGCCCTGTTGCAGCTAATAATTAGCCTGATATTGAAGGAGTCCTCCTCCTGCAGCTGCAGGAAACTGCACGAGGCCTTTGTCGTCTTTGTCCAGGCGTCAGGTGCGAGAAAGAGGTAAAATAGAGAAATTAAATATAAATCAAATTCCGGTTCGCCGCAGCCTGGAGAGCTCAGCTGCTCTGTGGGAAGTTTCAGAAATATTCCTTTCACTCGGCATCAGGGTGCCCATAATTCAGCGCTCCTCCTCGAGACTCTCCGCGGTCGGGCTTCACAAACGCGGCTCGCTTCCCTTTATTATTTCTGAAGAGGAGACGCAACTGAGCCGCGTGGAGAGGACGGTCGGAGCCGATCGGGGTTATCGGAACCAGTGTTTCTGTATATCCGCCGACGTACTGTATATTCAGGGTATTTCTGCTCCTGCTGCTGTGCACTGACAGGAACCATGCAGGTACCTGACATCAAGCCAAAAGAGTATCACCTCTCACACACATAAAACTCCACATGACTTCTGCTTCAACTCCTTCAAAAGTTGTTAGATTCTGTTAATTATACACTGTGGGTGGTTTGATCAAAATCTTTATTGGCAAGTCTTTCTACTCGGCTGGCCGTCTTGGCAACACCTCCAGCCAGTTTTTCTGAGCTAACAAGGCCAGACCTCTGTCTGAACCAATGGCGAGAGAGATGTAACCACACTTTGGGTGGTCGTCAAGAAGTTTGGAGACTTTACTTTAACTTTACATCCCACTCCCTATTAAAATTAGACTTTTTAAACAGAAGGAGTCGAGTATGTGTCATAAAATCTTTAATATCGCAGACTTTTGTCGTCAGGGTTCTTTTAAGCGTTGCTTATTGTGTTTGTTAAGGAAAAAAAATACAGCATTGTAGATCAGAAATGTTATGTTTTTTTGCAAAATTATGGTCAATACATCTGTAAAAGATCAAAACATCCAAACCCTTATTTTATAATTGTTGTACAACAACTCCAAGTTCTATTTTTTTTGAGATGTTGCTGCCATCAAATTCAAAATGAGCTAATATTTTTCATGAAATGATAACAAAATGATATGTTGTTATGGGAGCAAAATATGGGTTTATTAGATTTGCTAATTATTGCAATCTGTTTTTAATGACATTTTACGCAGTGTCCCAATTTTTTTGAAATTGGGATTGTAGTTGTATAGAGAAAAATACACATATAACAGCCAGAATTTAAGTCAAAACTGTTACACTGACTTTCAAGCTGGGCTGAACAACTCTGCAAAAGTCAGCAATAGCAGGTTACACTTTGGTAAAATACAACCTGATACATTCACCTGGCTTTTACAGGTCATTGACTTATTTTATAATTATGATATACAGTAGTCATATACAAACCCCAATTTCAATGAAGTTCAGATTCTGCAAATCCTTTTTGACCTACAGCATTTAAACATCGCTCGCCGTGATCGTTTAGTGGTTAGTACTCTGCGTTGTGGCCGCAGCAACCCCGGTTCGAATCCGGGTCACGGCAGGGAAATGCTACTTGACACAGCATGGGAGAACTTTTCCATAATTTCCTGAAGGGAACTCCCAAGGGATTAATAAAGTTCTATCTATCTAAATAAAATAGTGAACATTTGCAAAGAGACAACAATAAATATCAGTTTGAACACAAAATGTGGATTCATTTGAATATACAGGTTGCTGTAGCAACATGTTCTTGCAAGATGGCGGTAAAGCAAGGCCCTTGTATATACAGAATAAAAGGCTTGTTCAGTAAGTACAAAAACCTAAAAGTTGTAATTTTGAAGCAATTATATACTTAAACAGAGATACTTATGGGTAGTTTGTTCAATTTCTGCTAATAAACACTCTCACAATACATATAATACACTGGCCCTTTAATACAGATTCTAACCCAAGCATTTCACTGACAACAGCTTTTATTTTATCAGAAATAGATTCTCTGAGTGGGGTTTGGGGACGTTCATAAAAAGGACCCATTGAAAGAGGTTCATTTGTTTTTTAAAATTGCAGCAATTCTGGTGGGTTTGCTGCTGCTGAGTAGCTTTATGGGATTTTTATTTTTTATTTTGGTTGTGTCTATATATAATCTTAGGGAATATTGTCCAAGGATTTTTAAATGGGGGATTCAGCTGTTTTTGAAAGTTATAAAGGAATGAAAATTAACTAGCAAAGTGGCAAAGGGGGATCTATTGTCAGCGAATCCTGCAGCAACACACTGTGTTTCTGTATTTCACTCAAAAAAAACATTTTATTTTGTTGGAGTGAGCTCAGATAAGCCTTGCTGCCATGTCATTTTTGCAGCTTTCCAAAACAATCCGCGGCGCGTGATGGAAGAAGGTTGAAAACACCGCGTGGCCCCCCCTGGAAAATCTCACCTGATGGGTAATCTGCCCCGTTATCTAATACGATGTAATCTCCAGGTTTTCCTCCTCGGGCAGGGACACATGGACAGACGTGTTGGGGATATTGGACGTGTTATAAAGCGGTGTTTGCTACAGGTTGTCTTCTTCAACTTTGCCTCTGACTCTGATGAGCTAAGGGACCGTTATTCCCCTGGTAATCCAGCCCCAAGATTAACTCTGCTGATTCCCGGAGTCATTTCCTCTGTGCATGTTCTTGTTTAGCACCAGAACCAGTAACCTTTTACGAAGAAAGCACGAGTGAGGCTTTCTTTTTCCGTCCGTTTGGTTGCTTTATTCCTAAGAGGAAAGCGAGAAAAAAAGGAGGCGACTCTGTGTTTCAGCTTCTTTTCGACGTTTAAAGGAGGTATGAGGGGTTTCGCTGGCAATCACAGTAAAACAACGGCAGAACAGTGAGAGGAAAGCAGAGGCAGAAACGCTGCCTGGAATCTCTCGTCTCAATTATCCACCGAATTGAGCTGCCACTTTCATGGTTTTTCCTGTAGGGATGCCAGCAAATCGCAGAAAGTTCTATCAGTGAATTTTACACCGATACAGGAAATAAAGAAGTTAACCAAACTTTTAAAATTACACATTATATCACCTTTGGAATGTTTATATTTAACATTATATATTGGTGTCATAGCTACATACTGTAGTATTTCTGTTACATTCAATCTTGTCCTGTTTGCCTTCATGTCATTCCTTTTGTTATTTCTTTTCTTTCTATGGAGTATCATTCCGACTTTCTGTATAATGATAATATAATTTAAATATTGGTAACAGCTTTCTAGAATATTAGGGACCTTAGAATTGGAATTCCTGAAATTATTATTTCTTTTCTCCCAAAGGATCGCATGTTTGAGGCACGAAACTAAACAATAAGAAAGTCAAAATGGCTCGGTAGCGCCCCCCAAGGGTTAAACCTGGAAGGAATAAGCTGAAAGTAAGTTGCACCAAATTTTACAAAACGTGTCTTGGTGGAAACATGTCACAGCCCAAGACAAAATAGTCTATTGGGACCATGACCTCAACTCAACAGGAAGTCGGCCATGTGAGTTTGGCGTCCATGTTGGTGGTTTGCACATTTCATGAATGAACGAACCTGTCGGAGTACAATAATTGTAGCAACATTTTAAAAAAAAGTGTCAAAGATGAAAGGTTATTAAATATTCCAAAGGGGCGTGGCCACGGCAACTTTTGGAATTTTGGCAAATTTCGAGTTTGCTGCACATTGACCAATCTGCAGAAAACATCAGCACATGAAAACTAAGTCAAGGGGAAACAGCACCACCTGCTGGCAGCATGGTGGCTGCGAGGGCCCACACAATGCTGCCAGCAGTTTTATTTATTATTATTATCATTATTATTATTATTATAAATTATATAGTGAGTGAGTGAAAGTTTTCAGGTTTCAGGTAATCCGATGCACTTCACTGTAATCATAGTTATCTCCAGTATTAGCTTCAGTTTGGTTGTGAAAGATAATGAAAATCTGACTTTGCTGATAGAAATTTAGTGATCCCCCCCCCCTCCCCGTAGTTTTTAATTTAAACTGAGGAAGTCTCAGTTTACAAGAATTTGCAATTTTATTATTATTATTTTATTTATTTTTTTTGCCAAGTTTGATTAAAAAAATTAATAAAATCTGAATCAAAGCCAGATCGACTGTTGCTTAACTCATGCGATAAAAAGACAAAGGAGTCTGAGTCGAACGAGAACAGCAAAGTAAACTGTGGCATAAACAAAACAAGAGATAATTAAGTTCCCTTTCCTCTTGCTTGTATACGGTTAATTATTCCCACAAACCTGCAGGCTGAATAATGAAAAACACCCCAACAGGATGATGATACATGTTTCTTATATGAGAAACATAGAGTGAATAATCCTCTCTGACGCTTGTAATAATAATTTGAATTTGCCCTCTTTGTGTTTATGCCGTCCAAAAAACAGGCTTCTCAAACAAAAGCAGCTTATCAGCTAGACAAGTTTTTTTTTTTTTTTGGGAAAACTGTTGTCCTGCCAGGTGGTGATTGGACCAGATCCGACTGTAGTGGACCACGATGGTTACACACCCACACACACACCAGGCTTTTCCTACGAGCCTCTGATGGACGGCTGCTTTTATTTTTATCACTGTAACATAATCGGCCTGTTTTGGCCCCTGTGTGTGTGTTAGCATTACTAAAAATAAAGCCATGTAATACTTCATACTGTGTGTTTGCAACAGTATCTGCTGAGTGAAAGATCACTTACAGCATTAAATATGTATGACTTATTGGGGATTTACCGCACACACACATCAATCATGTGCACAGTGAAATGGAGGCTGCAGTTTATGTTGCGCACAGTCTGAAACTCTCAGTCATTCAGTGTAATGTCAGACATTAAAGCAGGAAATTAATGATTCTTTTGAATTTGCAAGTAGTTGATTGAAAAAAAAACAAGTTGGAGCTTTGTTGATTTGTTGATCCCAGAACCCAGAACCCAGCTAGAACGTCCACGTGAGCCCCACAAGGTTTATTATTCACACTGACAATAAAGCTGTGTTTCCACTGAGGGGAACGGTTCTTTTTGGTTCAGCACAGTAGGTATTTTTTCATGTTTCTTTATGAATTGTACCAAAATAACAGGCCCCAACCCTTCCATTCTTTGGCATCCTTCCCTTGGGGTACCAGAGTAAAACGGTACAGTACGGTCTAGCTCCACCCAGGACAGTCAGCCACAGAAATACAACAGAAATACGTTACTCGCTTGCGACCAATGTTTCTTCAACTACCACACTCTATTCTCGTACAAAGCTTGGCAACTTGTTGAGACAAAGGCGGGGTTCTCACACCTTGGTTGACATCAAATTTAAGGACTTTTCAAGGACTTTCCACGACCAGTTTCTTCTAATTCAGGGACCAAATGTGCTTAAGATGGGATGGCAACTTGTAAGCTTTGCTTTGCTAATGGCAACCACTTTTATACTGGACAAGTGATTGTCCTTGGGGTCTTGGTCAAGTCAGTCTTTGTCATTTGGGATTATCTTGAATTATCCTGGAATTTTCATTTCCCTGGCATCACGTCATTTCTTGCTTAATGTTCTGCACGGAATCTGACGCCAGCAGAAGGTGTCACATTCACGTAAATATCAACGTAATTTCTTTCTTGCACAAAATCCAAGCACTGCCAATATCCCTTGTCTATTTAGGATGATTTTCGGAAACTTTCAAGTGCCTTGAAACTTTATTTTTAAATTCACAAAGTTTCAAGGATTTCAAGGACCAGTGGGAACCCTACAAACAGCCACAAACTGACCAGGAAAAGGGGCTGGATGTCCTCCATTGTTGTCTATTGTGTTGCGTTCCATGCCGTCGCACCGGTACAACGTTGCACTATGTGGCCTTGAGGCACAGCACACACTCCGCCTGCCAAATAAAGGTACTGTTCTCCATCAAAATGCAAGCCTGACCTAGGATTTTACCATTCCACACTGTACCCAACGGTACCAAAGTGTACCATGATGGAAACAGATCATAACAGTCCCAAGTGTGTTTATCCGTGGGTTTCATGGTGGCAATTGTTCCAGTTATAGCCTGGAATGGGTACTAAGTGGGCAAATTATGGAGGTCCCACATGGGCCCCACATGTGAAGTCCATGCAGGCAAGCACGGGTGCAGCTACCATGGAAACCGTGAATAAACAATGATGGGGCCCACATGGACACACTGGCTGGGAAATAAACTAAATAAATAAACTAAAGTGAGTTTTGTTGATACTTTCTTTCGTGTGGAGGTAAATGACAATTTAGGAATTTATTAGAAATGTATACGTGACATGACATAATCAGTGTCTTGTTAGTGTAAATCCGTAACTGTAAAATTCCCATGTCTGCAATTGACCTGTTATTTGCAATGTCATACCTTAACATTTGTATGGTATTTATTGATTTATTACTATAATATAAAGTATTTCTTTAAATTAGTGGTGGATGAAAGGGATGTTGTAATATTGTTTTATGATTTGTAGAGATGTTAGATGTTAAAAAAAAAATTATTTGAGTGGTCCATAAAATGTCAGTGGGACTGTGAAAAATAATCTGTTTCCCAAACCTCAAAATTACAACGTCCTCAAACATCTTCTTTGGCCCATAAAGCAGATATTCAGTTTACTGCCATAGAAGAACAAAGAAAACAGAAGATTTTCACATTTAACAGGCTGAACTCACTGAATGTTTCATTTAAAAGGAAAAAAGACACAAACCACTTCAAAAAGAATACTTTAGGGTTTTTGAAATGTGGTTGTAGCCAGTGTGACTCCAATGCCAACAACTAGTCTGAGACCAAGGAAAGCCACAAAGAAAAGTGGATTATAGCAAAAGGCTCATTTAATACAAATATATGTCCTTTGAGTCTATGATATTATTAAAATATGTTACTGTTTTATTTCACCATTAAACAGCCTTTTTGTTCCAGTGAGAAACAGAAGTTTGTGTCTCTTTGTAACCCAATCACTCCCGCTGCACCAGATCCCATAGATAAAATCGGTGATTTAACACCACATGACACAGGAGCTGCGGATTCACTGCTGCTTCCATTGGTAAGTTCTAATGTCTTACTTTGTGAGTTTGGTGTCTGGAACCCTTTGCTCAGATTTAGCTCAGATTTAGCTCAGTGACACAAAGTGACCACACAAGGCAGCAGTGGACGAGCAGCTCCTGTGTCCCTGGAAGCTAAAATCACACGCTTTCTCTATGGGCTTCTATTCAGAAAAAAGTTTGTCTTAGGGCAAGATAAAACAGCAAACATATTTATAAAATATCATAGACTCAAGTTGATAGAGATTGTATTTAGATGAGTCTTTTAGAGCTTTTGTAGAGATGAAACATTGTAACCTTTGTCTCTCGAACGGCTTTTGTTCTTTATTTCTCTAATAAGCTGCTCAAAAAATGTATGAAAGTACCTCACATGTGGGTCATAACACTCAAAATTAGGCTAATTTCAGATTTCTTACCCCTTGTTTCTAAAACTTGGAAGGTCTAACTGGAGGGCTCTGCCAAATAAATCAGGAAAAATCCTGCAGTTTTTTTTTTTTTTTTTTTTTTAACTTCCTGCTAGAGATAAAGTAGATACAATATTAAATCCTTCCCAAATTAGTGGTGAATGCATAATTCAGTAGATGGTGAACATCAGCTGGGCTGAAAGCAGGCACTAATGAGATGTGGGTTAAACTGCATCTGAGGTAACTGCTCTCCTCTGTCTTTCTGTCTCCCGCCGTCTCTAATGTCTCCCTCTCTCCTTCTATCTGTTTTTGTTTCTTCTGGCTCTGCCAATCACCGCACTCACAACAGCCATAAACACAAATTCACTGTCGGCCCCGAGCGTAGAACAGAACGGGAGTGTGAACACATGGAGTAAAGTAGTACAACCCAGATGGGAGGTTTTAATCAGAGACAAAGCCAAGATTACTGACGTACACTCTTTGTTTTTTCCTGAAAAAAATCACTATTCTTGGCCATTTCCAAAGCTAAATAAGAAACAAAAGCACAGGGGTGGTTCTACAGGGAGTCCAACAGGGGCCGGGGGCCCCCTTTTCACTGAAATAACCCAGTGATTCTCAAACACTGGGTCGGGAGTTTTAGTCAAGTCTTAGTCAATTTACCCAACATATCTCAGAAATGATTTGTTTAATGATTCAAAATTATAAAAGATGTTAAGATTTTTTGCTACATTATCCACAAATTTGCTTGTGTCCTGATTTATAGTGTGATTTGGGTCGTGGCAGTTTTTCCATTCTTATAAAATTTGTCCCCATATAGAAAGTTTGGGGAACTTTCTATGTAACAGATGCATGTTTTCCGGTCTGTAATGTAACGACACTTGATCTACTAATTTATATACTTAACTTTAGATTCTGTCAGTTTTGTTGTGGTCTGATGCCACGTTGACACAAAAACTGGTAAAACTGGTCAAGAACTGGTACTGGTTTAGCACGTATATTCATACTACACTACCCACAATCCTCAGTGGCTGGAGCTGTTTCCATGTTACCATGCAAAAACTGCAAAAATCATGAGACAAGTTACAATCAGATGGTTATAACAGTTAGAACAAAGCAGCCACATTTTCCCTTTCTAATGTACAATAAATGCTAAAAATGCACTACATTAACAACAAGGTTAAATTCAGGAAGAGCTCAGAGTTGCATAAGGTGATTTAAAATATTTTATGTGATCTACAGCTCTTAGAATATGTTTGTACATGCTTGTATCTTTGCCTTTTTGGGTCATTTGTTTGTTCTTGACCAAATGGTCCATGGTCATGACTCACTGAGTAGCTGGTCGACCTTGTTCCAGGGTTAAAACTCTTTCTGAGGAAACAAAATTGTGGGGAAGTGGACTTTTTTAAAGTCAAGTGCAGCAACAGAGCTGTTGAGCTAAATGTTCGCCTCACATTTTACAACAGGGACTAAACTCAGAAACGATGATCTTCATTATCCACTCCATCGAAACATTTCTGGCTCATTCATGCTTGTGCTGAAGATAATGATGTCCATTACGTGTGTGACCAAAAAACATAAAAAATCATAGGGAGTGATGACATTTTGTCTAGTCCTCTCTAGTCCTTTCAGGTTGGGGTCAGAATATGGTTTAGTGTAAGGTTAGGTCAAGGGGTGGGGTTCAGCAACATGTCTGGCACTAGTCTTGGTCTCATGGAGACCAAAACCTGGTCCTCATGAGGCAGACAGAACCTCATTTCTGAGGATCTGGTAAAGTCTAGGGCAGCTATTAGAATTGTGGTTAGGATTATAGAGTTCGGTATCATCTGGTTATGGTTAAGATTAGGGGTTGGGGCTGTCCAAATGAAGACGTCCAAACCTGTGCGTGTGTGTGTGTGTGTTTTCCTGTGTTTCCACCATGGTTCAGTTTGGTTTGATACAGTACAGTACAGTTTGGAATGGTAGAGTCCTAGGTCAAGGTTGTGTTTAAGCTGAGAACAGTAGCTTTACTTGGTAGGTGTGGTCACAACAGGAAACAATGGAGGACACCCAGCGGGGTTCGTTTGGTCTCAACAAGACATCAAACCTTGTATGAGACGTCCATGGGATTTTTACTCCAATCACAAGGCAGTGTTGTTTTTCTATCGCCCAGTCAGGCTGACGGTCATGGGAGGAACTACCCTAACTATATCGTACCATTTTATTCTGGTAACCCAAGGGAAGGGTGCCAAAGTTTGAGAAAAATTACTATATGTGACGCTGGGAACAATTCACCCCTAAAACCACAGGTAATGGCTGCACACTCATTAGTGAGGTCATCCAGGAAAATACTCTTCCACAGTATTCTGCAAAAAACCTTAATTCATGAACCAGGCTTTGAAGACAAAAGAAATAAACAAAAATCAAGTAATAAAACAGAAAAGAGTCTTCCTCAGATAGCAGAAAGGGCACACAACTGTCTAAAAATATGGAAACAGCCCAACTACATCATTTATCCTTTTAAGCATACATAAAATGATCTTGCCTCCCTGTTCCCTGATTGAGGCCTAATCTGAAATTGAATTTTAAGAAACTTTCCTGGTCCCAAAGTGCACATCAGTAACATGAACACTGACTGGTGAAAAACTCTACCTAGACAATTTAATAATGTAGAATATTATATTATATTGTGGGACCTGCTAATGTTTCTCATGGGGCAGCAGAGGGAGTCAAGGTCAAATTCAGGTAAAAATAAAGTTTTTTTAGTTTTTATACTGTGAAGGTTAAGGAGATGTTGTTCTGTTTGATTTTGTTTTGTTTGAATACAAATAATAATAATAATAATAATCACAATCATAAATGAATCCCCTAGTTGAGTGTCAACTGTAGTTCAACTTAATCATGAAATGTAAAGTACTGACTTTAATCATTGTTCTTCCCCATTCTGATGTTTGGTTTCATTTCAGCAGCTTGTCTTTCCTGCATGTCCAACAAGCAGTTGAACAGTTGTACCTAATAAATTGGCCACCTAGTGCCAATCATAAATGACGTTGTTAAAAACAAATAAAATCTGGGAGAAAATGGTAACATTCACCCATTCACTCAAACATTCATATAAAATGCTAGCCCTGGACAACTGCAGAATCGACAAAAAAAAGGGAACCAATCACAAACTGGCATTTTCCCCTGGCTTAACACGATGAAGACAGAGAAGCAACGTCTTGCAGATTTCGTATATATCCAACATGGCGGCCACTGAAGAGCAAGTTGTCTTTCGATTCGGCTGTTGCTTCCATGTTTAAGCAACTTGGTCCGCGAAACTTTCCCCCGGGCAAAAGTGGTTAGACGCTTCTTGCTAGATAGCCATCGCTCCTAGAAAACTACAACCAGCACGTTTGCTGACACATTTTCCGACACTCTAGGTCTATCCAGTTGCGTACAGAAGCAGTTTGGTCAAACCTTTTGGAAGTGGGACGTGACTAAACCCTTTCCTCGCCCTTTTTTCTTTTCACCACAGCAAAGGAGTCAAAGTTTACACCCGATGTCCTTCCTGACTCGGGCCTCCCAGTTATCCCGGCTTGGGACCGGCACTAGGAGTACACTGGATGTGGCACCCTGTGGCTGGGGTCAATTTTGAGTTCCCACTTAACAACGAGTAATTGTTAGGGGTCGAGTATTGTGCTCAGAGGTACCCCAGCCCTTCGCCTGGGGTTAAGTGAACTGACTCATCCTCTCCAGACTCATACGCAAATGAGATTTAGATGTGGTCCGATGTTATCCAGGCTAATACAACACTGTCAGCACAGGTGTTAGGAGCAGTGTGGGGTCAGGTATCTTGCCCTCCGACATAGCGGCATGTAAACTTGCAGAGCTGGATTTCAAAAACTCTCAGTTTCCGGTTGGAACGCGGCCCCCCCTCGCTACCAGTGCGAGAGGGTTAACTCCGTTTTCAACTTTCCTCTTGCCGAAGTTAAGTGGCCTCAGTACAGAGAGGGAAACAGACACTGTTGGCGTTTGCTGAGCGAGAGAGTTCGGCCTTGGCCAACACTTCAGCTCGGCCAGAGAGCTCGTTGACAGTCCACATGTCAGCCTGAGGTTGTACCAGTCCTGTGGGCTCTACACGACATGTTGACTTGTTGTTCCCAGCAGAGTCACAGCAACCGTGGCGTGCTGAAACAAGTGCCACTTCAGCCCGGGATATTGTCAAAAATTTAATTAAAACCACCATCCACATCAATCACTCCCTCGGCCAGTGAGAGAATGTGACACCGGTGAGTGCACTTATGCCTTAAAATAATGCTTCATGCACACTGCAAAGCATATCACAGGTTCACAGGTGATCTATTTTTCGCTATTTCATTCTACTTCAAATTGGTGCCTGGTTGAATTTGTTCTTCGAGGCATATAATCTGTAAGAATAGCCCCTGAAAAATAATGAAAACTGCAGGAATGGCCACTCATGGAGGCTGCAGGGAAGCTTATTAACAATTAACTTTAGCAACCGCAGCAGAAATGATCACCGGGGGGTATGAGTCTAACATGGCAAAGGCAGCTACATTTACTCCTGTTCGGTACTTGGATTAATATTTAAGAGCCTCTACTTAGCGATTATTTCCATAATCAGCAACTTTGGGGGGGTTTCACTCAGGAAAAGTTACGCAGCAGTTTGATGCAACTCTCTCCATGTTTTACTTCACTTTGGCACCTGCAGTTCTGCTTACATATGGAGAATATGTGCATTTGAAATACTCAGTAATTCCACCACCGTCATAATTAGAATATCACTTAGAGAGCGTTTACTTCCAATAGAGTTATTTGCTTTTAAGTACTGTGAACAGCGTCTGAATCAGCCCCTTTAGCTGGGAACTACCAGAGAAACATTTCTTTCTTTTAATTAACAATTTCAAGGAAATGATGTCAGTTCTTTTTCTCATTGTGAATTAGACAGTAAAAGTCCAAACTAAACAGCAATCACGGCGTAATGGCTGAATTTGCAGCAGCGGTTACAGGCTACATCAAAATGATTCCAGTTTCATCAGAAAATGTTGATATTCTGTTTTGGCTTTTTCTCGCCATTGTTGGTCCAGTCCACAAACAAACAAAACAAAAAAAATTAATCTTTCATAAACAAGCAAACTAAAACCAGACATTGTGGAAAACGCACAGTTGCAGTATTAGTTCACAGTGTTAACAAGGAAAACACAGGTTTTGGCTTGTGGCTTGATGCAACTCTTGGAGACACTTGGAGACACTGTTCCCTCCAACAGTATCCACAGACTGCAGGGGCGGGGGGGACTAGAAGAAGATGGCAAACCTTCGGGAACCATGTGATAACATTTACGTCACTGGATATCGAGGCCAGAATGAAAGGAAAAGCTACAATTTCCATGGCGGTGCATATAGCGTACATTTCTTCATGACATGCGAACCATAGCGGAAAATGGTTTTCGTAAACCACTCATTTCCATGATGTTCAACAGATAATTACATTTATGTCACGAGGACCAAAGTGGACTACGGAGGACACGAGGCCAAAACTCAAAGGGGAAAAAAATGAGTGTCCACCAAGGTCCACAAGTGCCCTCGTGACATTGGTTTTGCCAATTTCCACGGTGGTTTGTGGATGAAATTTACGTAATGCGGACTCGAGTGGACCTCTGATGACATAAGGTCAAAAACGCAAAAAAATGCAAAAAAATAAAATAAAAAAAAGCTCAAATTTCCACAGAGGTCCATTGGGGCCACGTTGTGTTTTATGAGGCCAAAACACAACGTGGCAAACATTTCACGATCCACCCACAGCGAGTTCCGTGGAACTCACTTAGTGGATGTTACGTACAGTACATATTTAGGTTTGTAATTTACATCATATACAGCTTTCAGAGGGTTTGTCTGGACACAGAACGTTTCTATGTAAAAACGTAAAAACGTTGCGTAATGGATGCGGTCACTGCAGTATTATGGTCAAATCCTCGGAAATGTCTCTGCAACACCACTTTAATGATAAAAGTCGCAAAAAAGGTGCAGTGTGTTAAACAAGCAGATGCATTAACTGCCACATGTACCATGTTGAATGCAGGAATATACAATTTTCTTCCTTTAACCACAGCTCCTAATGTTAAGTCAGAAAAGCTTTAACAGTAATGGATGAACTTTTACAGTGACATCTTTTAAGAGTCCATTATAGAATGTTCAGTAGGCGGCAATATACGTGGCATAATGTACAGAATGTCCAGCTTAAAATAAATCCCCTACATTAAAGGTAAAGAGTGTGGGTTCACTGCAGTTTTGACATTTTTAATAAGACTCCTTTGTTTCCTCTTTAGTGCCATTAAATGATAATTCTGTGAAATAGATATGTAAAATACAGCCAAATAAATACATTTATAAATACTCACTCACTCATTTTCTACTACTTTATCCTCCACTGAGGGTTTACAGGGGGCGCTGGTGCCTAACTCCAGCTGACATAGGTCGAGAGGCGGGGTCACACCCTGGACAGGTCGCCAGTCCATCACAGGGCCACATAGAGACAGACAACCATTCACTCTCACATTCACACCTACGGGCAATTTAGAGTGTCCAACTGGCCTAATCCCCAAATCTGCATGTTTTTGGACTGTGGGAGGAAACTGGAGAACCCAGTGAGAACCCACGCACACACGGGAAGAACATGCAAACTCCATGCAGAAGGGCCCTTGTTCTGACCGGGTCGCAAACCCGGGACCTCTTGCTGCAAAGGCAAGAGCATTTATAACTACATACATGTAAAGATAACCAAATAAACTGGAATTTAAAATAAGAATATACTGTCTTTGCAGACTTGGAATAGAAAAATAGTTAAAATAAATTGATAGAGTGATATAAGAAAAACAAAATGAGAATTAAAAGGCATAAAGCTTGACAAATGGAATTCTAGTATAAATTGAATTATATAAAATCAATGCAAATGCAACGTATTTTTACTCCCACATTTGTTTTATTTCCTTTTTAATGCATTATTTTTAATTACTTTAATTTAAATTTTTTATTACAGATTTTCTGTTTTTCTGACACCAAAACATCACCTTGATTTTATTAATTCACATAAAACATGCAGTAGTCTACAATAAATGTAAAAGAGCAAAAATGATGTACTTCTAATATTTGAATTGTGGCGTTGCACCAGTAAAATAAATACTTTTGGAGTGAAATGATTAAATGAATAAACATAGTGAAGTTGCATTTATTGTCACTTTTCTAGACATAGCTCAATATGGCAAAATTTCATCGGTAAATCTGAAGTTCGGCGTCAACAATTCAACACAGAAATTAAGCAAAAACAACAACACAAAAAATTAATTTGTCTGTCATTTTAACATTCCTTACTTTTTTTGTATGCTTGCAAATGAGTTGAAGAAAAAAAGTAACAGACACTGATTTTTCCCTGTTGTGCAAAGTTGAACTTTAAAGACTCAGAATCTGAAATTCAAAGTGGAAGGTGTCGGGGTTTTTTAATCATTCCGGGAGACAATATCCTCAAAAATAGTTTCGTTTTCTGTCAAAAGTGTCCTTGAACAAACTCCAAACCCCTGCCTGCTCACTCACCGTGAGCTGCTCTAAATGTGGGTGTCAGCTAAACACCTTATAAAATGCAAATACATTCCATTTTTCACTCCAATCAGCACAATATAATGAAACTATACCATGCTTCAGCTTTATATATTCTAAGTCTATTATTCTGGGTTCAAAACCTGAACAAATGCTGCTAAAAACATTTTTTTTTGTTGTGTAAGAACCTGGCTCTGTTCATTCATACAGCAGAGCCAAATATTTTATTTCTTTTCACATGCAGATGTTCTGTAATCAGACTGTTCTAATTGCTCTGTGTTTTGATTTGGAAAATGGGTCAGATATATCCCAAATTTCTCGCAGTGCCTGCTCGAGGTGTTCGGCTTATCGGAGGACGGCCCCGTTTGGTTTATTGCAACGCATTCCCTCGCCATCCATCACCTTTTAGTAGCAGCGATTATCCAGGCAAACGATAATTGCACAGCACAGAGCTCCAGAGCCCAGCGCTAACACTTATCTGACCACCTGAACAACAACAATGCTGCGGCAAGGGGAGGTAAAACAAGTGGCGCTGCCGAGCTGACCTCAGTGTTTGCACTCAGCTCACGTCCATTTTCCGTCCATATACTTTTCTGTTAAGTAGTTTTATCGTCAAAACAGAACAACGTATACTGTCGCTGAATTTTTTTTAATTTAAATTAAAGGGAAAATCTTTTATTCCGCCCACTTTATATCATTTAACAAAGAAGATTCGTGCGATACCTAAGGCCGACTCTTCTGCGTGAACCGTATTACATTGAGTGCTCGTCACTCGCAATTTTGACAGCCGTGGCCGACAGATGTTTTGTCGCATTAAATGTGCAAGATGGAATATTTGGAGTCGTCAAAATCACACGTTGTCCCAATTACCAATCAGGAATGAGACGTCAGTGACGTCCTGACACCGGTTCAGGAACTGAGGACAAAAAGTTTGCAGGGTGTGGTCAAGTAACTTCAGCAGTGGTTGATGGTGAATATTAGTGCTCACTTTCTCACTGCATTACATGCAACTGCGGGATAATTAAATAATTATAAAAAAAGACACACATATACATACTATACATTAAAAATTGACATTGTCTTCCAAATTCTTTCCAAAGCTAATGAGAACATATTGAACAGCCACTGGGGGGCGACTCCACTGGTTGTAAGATGAACTCCACGACGTGAATGGAAGTCTACGGGAAATTGATCATCAGTACACATTACCCTGGGGATGAAAAAGCTCTTTTTCAACAGAACGTGATGTCAATTTGGTGAATGAATGACACATGGTATCATCCAATAGGAGCCTAGAGGCAGGTGACTTCTCTGAACTTCCAGTTTCATGGCGGCAGTCAAACTGGGTTGCAAAACCGGATTTGCTTTTGCAACTGGAAGACTACGCCAAATTTTATACAGTCTATAAGAGTCAAAAAGATTGTGTGTCCAGACCTCGGCATTTGCATTTTGCACGTGTTCACCATATTTATACTGCATATCTTCTCTTTCTCATCCGCCCATTGTTGTCCTGCTGCTGCTAACCTGCTGCTAACGGGCAGCTGCTATCTGCACATAAAGCGCCGGCGTACGTCGGACGCAGCGGGTGATGCATTCACATGGTCGGACTCATTATTCTCATTGCCTATAATTCTGTTTGTCTCTCACACTGGTCATAGTTTTCCCTCTCGTCTCGTCTCGTCCCTCGCATTCATATAAAGACAAGTCATTATCTCCACCAGGTAATAACACCAATTCAAAAGGAGGCTTTTATTGTGTGTGTACCAGATATTAAAAGTCAGAGCTGTTTTGGAAGATGTATAAACTCCTGTATTTGTGTCAGTCAAAAACTAAATCAATATGGAGACATGCAGTAAAGTAGGGATGATCCCACTTTTTCATGTCTGTTTGTGCCCATTAAAAGTTTTTAAATGAACTAATGTTTCACAATAAAAGCGCGGACATGTTGAGCTTGGCGACGGCCAAAACAAGTGACAACTGGTCCATAAGGGTCCAAATTTTTAAAGCCTCCACAATCGTGATTTGGGGCGGTGCCATGTTGACGTTTCACAAATGAAATTCCTAGGCACATGTTTGCTGTACTTCACAGGCCATTTTCCTCTAAATGGAAACATCATTTACAAACTCTACGTCATGATTTATTGAGGAAGAGTTGAAACTCGAGGTCGAGACATGAACTCGTCCGTTTACTGGTGCCATTAATCAAGTGACAAGTAGAAGCTCATTATCATCACAGAATTCCATTCAAATAGAGTTCTTTTTTTGCTAACAGTGGAGTCGCCCTCTGGTGGCTATTTAATATATTCTTACTGCCTGACTAACTTCAGCGAGGAAATCCGGTCTGATAAAAATTAAAAAATGTAAGTGCAGACACTGGATGTACCTGCAGCAGTTAATTCAACCGAATTCAACTGAAAGATAAAATATATTTTATAATGCATGAACTACATTTTTTAAAGGGGCATTTACACCACAGTGATAGCAGCTATGTCAGGAACATGGCAACAGTGTTGTGAACGGAATATTAATGCTAATAAAAAAATGATTGTTTCTTATCAAAGATTATGTAACAAACTGAATTTTGATTCAGGGTCACTGCAGTGACATCACACATGCCCAAGCAAGGAAATGTGATTCAATTCAGGAAATCACTTATCATTTATGTGGGTGAATGTATAATTATGTTGTAAAATGTTCAAGATAAATGGGTGATTCTAACACCACAGCTACATTATAGTGATCCTGACTCAGGGATGGATCCATACAACTTTCTCATGTCCATATCTACCACATCAGCAATTAAACGCAATGCTGTGTTCAACCGCTTTTAAACAGCTTAGCTGGCTTGTGAGTAGATGATGTTGCCTACATTTCTGACATATTCCCTTTCAACCCAAGACAGTGATAACGACTGTCCTTGAACTCCTCGCGGTACGACGTAGGAACACGGACTGGGAGCCACGACCAAAGAAATCTCGGCGACCATTTCAACGTTTGTGCGTCTTTCAACTGCGACGGCCTAAAATCCTACAGTGTTCACCTTCACGAGGCACTAAAGTTGAGTGTGAGCTGTTTGGGAAAAGGTGCTTCCAACTCCCAATGAGGTGTCGGGGATTTGGAACTGTGCCCTCAGGGGTGTTTCAGAGGAGCAACCCCGTTCTCACCTCTGCATCACATCTGGCACCTTCAGCCACAGCTACCCAGGTGTCTGCACTTGCTCCGCAGTAATTGCTAACAGTAATTACCCGGCATTTCTGTGATTCAAGAGGCTATTATAAACAAATGACTGGTGAGGCGGACATGGCAGTTTCCCAGCAGCGTCCCGTTTCTCCAACGCTGTCCTTCACCCTAATTCCACCACGGGGACCTTGACTGGATCTCAGGTTCCCAGGCCTCACAGCCCGCACCTATTATCTTCAACGACTGAGGCTATTAGCCAATACACTCGTGCGCTGTATGCTGGCTCTCCTTATTGGTTTGGCCTCTTCCTCAGTTCCCAGTTCTCTCTCCCCATCATTTAATCCACAGCCTCATGTGGGCTGATTCCACCCAACTCTTTTTGAAACTCTCTCTCTCTGGTTGTTGTTTCTTTGATACAAACTCTGCCGCCACTGATTGTCCTGCTGGGATCGGAAACTCCACTCTATGTGGACTATGACCGCAAAAAAAAGCTGGTCATTAGAGCGTTTCACCAAAAACAATAAGCTAAAACAAGCTCAGCTGGCACCGTTAACATCCATCTTGAAGCTGTAGCGTTTAGAGTTTGTGTCGCCCGGCAACATTCCTGCACTGCACACAGGAAGTGATATGTTCTATGTCAAGACAGAGTCAGGCAACATTGAGATGACCACAAATGGGTATTGAGGGATTAGTGTTAGTATAAGTAATAGTATTGCTTGACTAAACCGAGGTGGAAAATATCAACAACAACAAAAAAGTCAACAAATGTTATTCAACTGCTGTCTTAATATATGAAAATTAATTTCTCAGTTTCAGACAAACGCTGGCACAGTTGTTAACGATCCACAAGAGGGCAGCACAGAGTTGAGCCTCTCTGACAAAAACAAACGTGACCAAAACAGACGAGGCTTTTTGCCAATGAATGAAAGAAGCAACAGCAGCCATTTTGTTCTCATTATTGACTTGCTTACCAACTTGAAAAGTCTCTTTTTTAAGAAAATGTTGACTATTTTCACGATTCAGTGTTGTAGCTGTGCTACCCAGCTTACAATATATGGTTCCCAGAACGTTCTGGGAATGTTACCTTTCTGTTGTGGGAACATTCCCTGAATGTTTTCCAAAGATAGTCCTATGGTTGTCATCTCCAAACGTTAACTTTTGTCACAACCTTTAGGGAACCATTGTGCAACATTCTTTCGATTGCCTTAACATTATAGCAGAACTTCAATTCAACTCAATTCTGCCTGGACTGGTTAGGGTGAGAGGAAAATGACAGAAATGGAAGATGGAAGAAAGGGGGGAGAGAAAGAAAAAAGAGGGCGGTGAAGGAGAGACAGAAGAGAGAGACCAGGAGCAAATATATAACAGTTGTATCAAGTTTAGACAGGACATTTGGCACGTATTACTAATTTTCCTCATGTCAAAGTGTCTGAACATTAGCACTCATGGACAAATGAACAGGCAAACTTGACAGGATTTTAAAGCGACATGGAGCAGAGGAGATGGATGGACAAAAAAAAAGTATTTATACACATATATTTTAGATGGGGGGCATCATGATGAAGATGTGTGTCCACCAATGGATATAGAACTGATTTTTTTTTTTTTTTAATTTTATCAATTAATTGTAAGATAACATGGACCAATCATGATTAATCCCCATTTGACAGAGCCATTGAAAATAATTGGCAGTTTGGTCTCCCATGCTTTATGCCAAAGTCGTCTCTCGGCAAAGCGCTGCACGTCGACTCCCGCCGCTGCACGAGTACGACCCCCCCGACCCCCCCGACCTCCACAGCCACCTGCTTTGCAACAGACATAAAAACAGCTGAAATGGCTGCAGAGAGATTTTGCCTCCTGCGCAATCCCCTCGACATCCAAGTTGGAGTTGACTTCTTAAGACAGGAGGGTTTTCAGCTCCTGCCTCCCACTGTGGAGCGAGAGAGGGGTGCTGGTTGGTTTGGGGGGGGGGGGGCACTCAAGAGTGAGTGCACCGACGTCTTCTCTAATTAGGCCCCGGGCCTTCGTACTGAACATTACAGTCTAATGAAGCATGGGGAGGGGTATGTGGTAGTGCACGGTGATTAAACAGACGTTTGTTTTAATACATGGTGGCTGGAACAGTACATGGGGGGCTGGTCCTGGGCACGTGCCACAGACATGAACATCCCGACTCGTCTTCTGGACTAATTATCCCAATGTTCTCGTCTTGGTGATTTTAGTGCTGGGCAGACAGCAGGACGGGGGCCTAAGCACGTCGAGGCAGCGACAGAAATTGTCAAAATCACTTAATCCATCTCTCGAGCATGCAAATGTAATTGCTTTTTGATTAATTACGCTGGTGGGGGAAAAAAAAGAAGGGAGGGGGAGGGGAAAAAAAGAGGAAGCTTGTTGTTGTTGTCAGATTATAGTTCAATGAGATTTCTCAAAGTGGATGGATGTAAACGTATCCCTTCATTTCAGCACCAAATAAAAACTGCGCTTGAAATCCTCTGAAAGAGGCTCTAGAACAGTGTCGTGACCTTTACAGTAGAAATTTCATTCACCTACATATTCACATACGGCACATTAAAAGTAAGTGAAGGTGGCTACCACAAGAAAAAAAACAGATTTAAACTACTCAACAAAAAAAAACTCCCCACATAAAGTCTACATAATCTTAAATCTAAATTATAATTTAGGTTTACTTTTCTCCCTGGAAATTGAAAAGTCTGTAAACTGCTCACTCTCCTGCACCAAATTCCACAGAGAAAATCAATGTTTTTAGGGCTTGCGGACACAGGAGCTGCTGGTCCACTGCTGCCTCGTGTGGTCACTTTGTGTCACTGAGGTAAATCTGAACAAAGGATTTCAAACATTGAAATGGCAAAATAAGACATTTGAACTTCTAATGTCATATGAAACTTCTTTTAACGTAGCTGCCCTCTAACTGTATTATATGGAAACATAAGAGATGATAAAGAAAGAAAGAAAATAATTCAAATGTCGGAAATGACTCGTTTCCAACTTATGAACGTGACCTAAAATGGCAGTTGTTGTGAATTAAACTGAAGTTTAAATGTAACTTGAAGTTTCTAGTTAAAATGGAACCTGGAAGTGAATATTTTATTATTAAAAGTGAAACAGCTTATAATAATAATAATAATAATAATAATAATAATAATAATAATAATAATAATAATAATGATCTGTTCTGTCAAAGTTGAGTAAATTTTCCTTAGTTTAACCACTATGACATTTTTTACAGTGTATCTTTGGTTATGGATAAAAAAAAAAAAAGAAAAGAAAAGAAAAGAAATGCTGAGGAGAAAAAGGGTTAAACATGGACAAAATTGTTCATTACTCAATAATACCTAATAGTAACCTGTGCAGAATTACTTGCAAAGTAAATTTTATTGATCAATTAACATAACTACACAATTCTAACCAGGCTGAGATTAACATTATTAGCTTGGTTCCATTGTTATATTACAACATAACGTAAATCGAAACATTTCCCCCACAATAAATAATAATAAGAGTAACCAAAGTTTATAACGCAATAAAAGTAACATTCATCAATTTCTTTTTAGCAAAACCGTACTCAAGACTTGCTTCTTCATGCTTTTTAAGCGTTTTTTTACATATGCAGCATAAATACATTTATAATGTGAACTTTTTATCATTCCATATTAAAGTAAACTCTTTTATTTTGAAATTATGTCAAATATTATCATATTAATTATTATTTCAGTGTCAAAAAAAGTTGGAAGTTTTCTCACGTGACCAGCCCTCCAGGTCATTTTAGTTTGAAACCCTTGTTTTAAGACCCAAAATCCAAATTATTGTATTGTAGACTTTTTTAATTAAATTTGACGAAACATTTTCAGGATGTTTAATTATCCGTCGAGTAAAAGAACCGCGGGTTCTTTCACATCCAAACACGCGTGCCATTTCCGTGCTCTTCTGAGATTCGGATGTGGAGACGTTGGCAGTGCCTGTGAGCGCTTACGCAAGTGAGAGGAAGCAGAGAGTGCACAAGCCAGTCTCACCTCTCAAAGGGAACCTGTCTATCTGCAGGCCAAGAGTTAGACTACTCGGCGAGACTTAAGAGCTTAGGCTCCTTCAAACAGCAAAGAGAAAGAAAGAAAGAAGGAGGGAGGGACGTAACGTGGCAGCGGTCCATTAGCATTCCTGCTCTCAACCTGACACTGACAGCTGACACTGACCCACTGTCCAAGGTGAGCAGGAGACACGGACGCAGGAAGCAGAAACCCCCCGAGAGGAAAGACCGCAGTGTGTTTTTGTGCTGTTCTCTGTTTCCTTTGTGGTCGCACTTGAGTGGACTCTAAATGTCGCAGGCCTGTGACACATGTAAATGACTTTGACCCGGCTACACCCGAGCCGCACTCCACAGAAACACCGGGATAAAGCGTGAATTTGAATAAAACCGATCAGTTGAGAGCAGCGTCTCGTCCAACCTTGACTGAATGCCAAGCGTGACCTCTTTGCTGGGACACAACAATGTCTAATTGCAATTTGTTCTCACAGATATGGCGATTTTGATTTAATGAAGAATGTGATTTTCTTTACAAATGCAGTTACTGGATTTTAAAGACGACGTACCATTAAAAAGATTCATTTGAATGCAAATTTGAGAACTTAAATATACATAGAACAACTTAAAATAGTAGAAATATCACAAAAGCCGGGATTGTTTTATTGACTAATCCACTAATAAAATAAGGACACCTTGCTTTTAACAATCGTCTACTCTGAAATAATTATACCATTTACTTAGGGTGCAATTTGAAATAAAGTTTAGCTATTTCCTAATTCAGTGAGAGATGGATTTGGTTACCCTTCACCACCTTAAAGAAATGTAGGATTTATTTATTTAAGGAAAGGGACAATGCACATTAATAATAAATGTCAGGATGCAAATATGCCACGTTGTAGCCTGAGGCTAATTTCCGCCTGTATTCCGTTGGCAGGCTGACGTTACAAGGAAATACAGATAAGCAAAAACACAGGGATGTAAAACATCACAAAACAGTTAACAGGTAAATATTAACAACTGAAAAACAAAAAAACAACAGCTGTGGCATAGGGGTGAAGTAGACTCTTGTGATAATCTGAATATTGGCCTTCAGGCAGCAGAAGAACACCACATAAAAATTCTCCATAAACACCAGATTTTGATTTGTCTTTTCTGGGCGACATTACAAACATGGATTTATGAAAACAAAAGTTTGAGTGTTATATCTGCTGTATCTCGAGGTGGTTACATATATATATATATATAAGTGTTTTTGCTCTAAAGCCCGTACCACCTGATGAGTCCGGATATATATATGACAAACGACCAAATTCTCTCAAACCCCGTCCATCTTGAAAGACTTCTCTTTTAATTTTAGGTTTTTAGTTTGCTTCTCACTGTGGGGTCGTTACCAAATCAGCCAATAGGAGGCACCCTCTCTCTGATTGGTCAAAATCTTGCATCACAGACCGGAGAATGGACATCAACCAAACTGCTGCTTGTTTGCTTCGCCAAAGAAAACTGGCTCGTGCACAGAAATTAGCCAATCGAATCATGTGAATGCTTTTAAGATTTAACAAGTGGAGATTTCAGACCATGTTGCTGTAGCCATTTGTGGCGTTTGGGACAGAATGTACCAAACAACAAAGGACACCATCATTTTCAGCAACAATAGCCACTGTTGCTTCCAAGGCATCCATCCATGGCAGACTCAGCTCTGCTAATGCGCTGCCTGTCATTACGTCATTTGGTTTTTCTATGAAAAAGTACAAAAAATATCATAAAAGCACAAAAGCTAAAACAAAAATACAAACATGTATTTCATTTTTCAAAGAACAACGCATGAAACAAAATGTAAAATCAGCAACATATTGATTGTTTCAATGGGAAGTACAGCACAACACTGATCCATGCACTTAAAATAGAGTCCAGAAGAGAAGCAGAAGTCTACTTCTGTCTCAAATCACTTGATTAACATTTTGTTGAAAGAAAATTATGGAGTATTTGATTGATAACGCAGACGTATGCTTTTAAGAGGCATTAAGTTGAAATTATCAAGGAGTTAAACTGGTTTTATGAGCCGTACGGACATCTGTATCCGAGGTAAACCGCATGGAAAGCAACACGTCTGCCTTTGTACTTTCTCCCAATCAACGCACGAGCGTCGCCGTGATCCGCTCCAAGTCAGCCAATGATGGACATCTGGACCACAACAGCAGGCCACCTCTACCCTAAACAAAACGCATGCGAGTAATTATGTCAGCACACAGACTCATATGCTTCCCACTGCACACATATTCCAGTCATCATCCCGTCCTCTGTCCCCGTGCAGCCCTCAGACTTGATTTGAATTAGTGACTCCACCAGCCGCGCAGCAGGATGTGTGAAAAACGGCGAGCGCGGGGGGGGGAAAGGAGGCGAGTTTTAATTGGCGTGCGGTGCCGAACCGACGTGGCTTCAGGACACGCTGATTCCCTCTGAAACTGACAGGGGCGAAAAACATCCCAAAATGTTGGTGTCAAAGGGTCAGGACATTTTTTTTTTTTTTCTTCCTTCTAGGCTAAATTTAAATATCCCCATTTGTGTTTTTTTCTTCTTCCTTTCTGGCATTTTATCACCTTCTATGCAAAAGCCACAAGGAAGGACCGGTTCAACCTGTTAATTAAGTGATAAACCATGTTGTAGAGTGTGGTATAAAATCATCTTGAGCCAGCCACTTCCAAAAACTTGTGGTTACAAGTCTAACAACTATTGTCGTCTACTTTAAAGGTGCAATTTGCAAAATATTGTATAGCAATAAGTCATATAACAACCTCAGACTTAGAAAACATGTTAAACTGCAAGACCAGCTTCATTTATAACAGTCGTACAACCAATTTATTCCCAAATTAATTTGTGGGCTACAAACTTTGGTGTTTTGGTCTGTTGCTCCGCCCAGAAGCACTCACCCAAGAACATAGCTCATACCACTTTGACATCCGGGTTATGAATTGTTGAACGTTGCTAAACCTGAAAGTTTCACTCCGACCAAAGGAGAAGAAAAACAAGGGTTTTCAGTGGAGATGCATTAAAAAATGTAGACGACTGAAAGTGGAGAGGAAATTTAAAGATAAGTTTCTTTTACGCGGGGACGAAATTGAGCTTTAGCTAAGGTTGGCTAACTCTCTCTCTCTGCCTGTTACGCATGTTTAAGTGGACATTTAACAAATATCAGTATTTCTTACTGTCTGTTATAGTCACATTGTCACATCCTGCACTGCTGTGACTCAGAGCAGACACACTTTAGTCATAGGATGGAGCAGTGGCTAGCACTGTTGCCTCGCGGCAAAAAGACCTGGGTTACATGATCCAGTCCGACGGACGGCCTTTCTGCATGGAGTACGCGCACACGTGTTGTCCCTGGCCAAGAGCGAAAGAATTGGAAAAACTTGTAACCAGAGGGTTGCCGGTTCAAATCCCAACTGTGCTTTATAAATGAAGTTGGATTGGATTGGGCAGGGGCCACACGGTTGGCGTAGTGGTTAATACTCTTGCCTTTGCAGCAAGAGGTCCCGGGTCCATGAACTAGTCGGAACAAGGGCCCTTCTGCACGGAGTTTGCATGTTCTCCCCGTGTGTGTGCGTGCATTTTCTTTCCGTGTTTCAGAAATTTTGGCAAGCTATTGTTGTGCAATTTTTTTTTACTATAAGATATTGACATGGTCCGATTTGCGGGGCTACTTCGTTAGCACAGGATGTCGGACAGCAAGACCACTTGGACAAAGTACATTAGAATTGAGTTTTTTGCCCGCTCATTGGCAGTTAACTGCTTGTTGGTGCATTAGCGCCACCCACAGGTCTGGAGTGTAAAAACTGAGATGCACTGTCAGTCCTAAACTACCTGATTTGCTGCTGTCACTGCTGTCAATCACATTACAGCCAAGCCCTAAATCAAACCCTGTAAAAAATGTTACCATAATTCAACAAAATGGATGCCACCCTGTATCTTTGAAGACAATAAACTCCACTGGATGTTTATAGATATTACAAATCCAGGGAGAAATAGACTTATTTTCTTATAGACAGTTGAGAACAGTTGCCCCCTTGTGGTCATTTAAGAGAACACACTGGCTTCAGCTTCACTTTTCAGGCCTGAAAACTAAATCCATTAGTTAAAAATATTTACACCAATTAGGCTGAAAGCTTACATGACTGCATACATATTTAACTATACTTCACATCAACGAATACACGTGCCTCGCTGACATGGTGCTGAGGGAACCAACAGCTCACAAACTATAACTGATTGTTAAATGGTGCAATAAAAAGTGTGGGACAAATAAAAAGTACAATATGGCCACTTTGTGAAAGCTCAATAAATGACAGTTGTGTCGGACTCGGGACTGGGAAAGTGCTTTGACGCACAGACGGCGCACATTCAATGAGCAGAAAACAGCGGCGCCTACACAAAAGCATAAATGTCAACATACAGTTTCGACCTCCCACACTGTTTGATTGCACCTGGACATATTCATCATGTTCACTGCATCAATCTCTAAAAGACAGTGCCAATCAGACATAATAACAGGACATAATGCTCAGTTTCCAATTGGTATTTACATATAATGTCTGTTTCTACAGCCTGGTCTCAGGAAAATGCTGCCATTTTACCTTTTATGACTTTTTATGTGACATTTGTTCACTCTGCAGAGAATAAAAGGCAATGTTTTAACAAATTGTTTTATACATGTCACATCATAACTTCTAAAGGTTATTAAAAGCAAACAGTGTACAGGCTGTGCACTGTATATCAGGGTTTCTCAAACTTTACACATGGGGGACGCACTTATTAAAAAAATGTAAATCAAATCACAATATAAATCAGGACAAGAGCAAACTTACAGCCACATCTACTGTACTATATATAAAACACAATATCACAAATAACTTCCTATAAATGTTTGCTAAATTATTTAGATCATTTTATGCATGTTATTTAAAACATATACACATAGATCTTCACTAAAGGGTTTGTAAAATTCTTAAAACTTTGTTTAGGGATCCAGAAAATGTCCTGTGACACATCTGTGGGACACACTTTGGGAAACACTGCTGTATATCATTAGCTTCTGCCTTCTCAGGCATGTTAATAAGCGTTAAAGAGTGCTGCACAACTAATAACTGTTTTTCACCTACTATAAAAGTACAATTTGTAATACATTTATTGTGATAAGTCACGATTCGACCATGTCATGTCAGAGATAAAGGAAACGTTGAATTTTATTAAAATTTAACATGTGGATTGCGACCTGCAGCTCAGGGTGGGAATTATGTTATGTTACTAAACCTCAAAAGACTGTAAATGAATTTAATATTTTTATGCATGTTATTTAAAGATAAATCTTCACTAAAAGGTTGGTTAAATTCCAAAGAAAAAATAGTTTAGGGATTAAAAAAATCTCCCATGCTCCATCTGTGGGCCCCGACCCACACTTTGGGAAACATTCTGACATTTGTGGGGTCACTTCTTCTTTTTCTTTTATATTTTCAATTCATATATCAGAACACTCGACTGATTTTTTCCATAGACAATGAATAGATTACAAACTGCATTTTCTTGTTTCTAGTTCCACTCTTCTTCTTCTAGTTCTAAGTATTTTTGCCAAGAAACTCATCACATCGTTGAAAAAGACGCACTCGAATCATAAATCAGAACCCCACACGCTCGACGTTGTATAGCGAGCTATGGCTTTTCTCAGCATCGTGAGTTACCACGGTGATGGAAACTGACAAAAGAACCTCAGAACATTCCCATTGGAATGAATGGAGAGTAAAGGTTAGGTAAACAGACATATTAAAAAATTCCCCTGACGATTTTCTTTGGACTAACATAGACATTTTCTCAGCATTGATACGTGCTGTGCATGTGGTTGGGAGTGTGTGTTTGTGTGTGTTTGTGTGTGTGTCAGCTTTCCAAGGTTGAACTACTGTGTTGCAAGAAAATAGTCACCAGATGTTTTGAGTTTTGAGGTTGATCTCTGAGTCGCAGAGAAGACAACCCTCCCCTCAGTCATTTCCCAACACTGCCGAATCCTCCCACATAAAAAATAAATAAAAAAATTAAGATCTTTTTTTTCCGAAATTCTTAACAGCAATCAATCGCACTTCCAGACGCCACGAGTGTCAGAGTTGCAATTAAACGTGTGTTTCGGGTGACGGTAATTTGTTGTATGAACGAACGACCGCAAGTCCAGGTTCTTAAGGTCAGAGCCTTCGTATTCAATGCTCAGTATTCATTTGCCTTGTAGAAACGTCTGAAGGTCACATTATATAAACCAGAAAACATTGGTGGATCGTACCTTTTTTTTCCCTCCAGCCACTTGGAACCGCAGAGGTTGAACAGTACAAATCACACTGTGACATTTCTGATTAAGAATGTCTTTTCCCTTGATCCCGTATGTGAAGTTGAGCTGGAACTGAAAGGTACAGAAACCTTGCAGAATGAATGTTGTATAATGGAAAGTTCGACTGGCCTTCAAGGTTTGGTTTATGCTACTTCTTCTTCTTCTTTTTTCTTTACCCAAACTGGATGAACTGGCTCAGCTTTTTATCTATGCTATTGTCCTCCAACCACATCTTCAGCTATATCTTCCGATAATTGCTTGTGCCGTATATACAGAATGTACGGGAGTGCCAAGAAAAGTGACAAGAAGTGGTATGATGAGGTTATAAATGAGAAGTGCTCTTTGACCGGAGCCCCCGCAGCTTCTCCACTGTGTCTCTGTGCCTCCATCATCACCCATATCTCACATTTTAAAACCTTTAGACTTTTTCTTGTCAGAGAAAATCGTGAAATACCATATAGGTCATTTGTCCCCATGCTTCTGAAATGGACTGTGGGTAAATTGACTACGTTTATAAAGAACTTTTCCATTCTCAATGATAATCGTAACCTCCAGTGGATTCAGAGCCATGGCAGAAACATAAAGGCTGCTCCAGCTTTAGCACTTCTGTGGTGGTGGCAGTCATTTTGATTGGGTCTGTTGTGTATAATTGCTTCAAGACAACAATCATTTTTGCTCCTGTAGACTTTACTCAGGCAAGGGCCTTGCCTAACAGAGGCCGCCATTTTGTGTCTCAGTGTTGACACAACAGCTTCCACGGACTATGGGTCTTCTTGATTGGCTTGCCCAAATACATTCCGATTTCTGAATGCAAATAAGGAGAATTACAGAAATACTGTATCATCAAACCAAAGACATTACAGGAGAAATTTACTGCTGTCAGTGAAATACTTCCGTTATTAAGATGCGAGAATTAATTCCATGTCACAGTAGCTATCAGTGACACGGTTCGTCTGGCCGTTATCTCCACTAGCCAACATACTGTACCTCTGTGCGTCACTAGTACGAACGTTTACGCAACACTTCCTCTAGAGGGCAGTGCCGAGTACCGAGTTGCTAGCAAGTGGCCAAGGAGAAAAATGGCAGTGTACTCCTATTTTAGGGGGTGGAGCTTGGTTTAGACACCTTAAGTGTCAGTATAAAACTTGTTGGCCTTGGTGATCTAGCAAAATACTAGCCAACCCAAGGCGTAAGCGAACCAAGCGACTGCTGATCACCAATAGTGTGTGGAGAAAAAAAACTAATTTTTTTTTAACATATTAAAGAAATCTTGATTTCTTTAGATAACAGTATTTAGATGTTTAAATAATGTTAAGATATTTGGTTTTATTTGGTAGTTGCTCATTTAGTGCACATTTGTTCTAAGTCTTACAAGCCAAAGTCATTAAACTAATGTACTAGTTTAGTTCAAGTTCAGTATTAGCAAACTCTTGAATAAGAAATTGCATCTTTTGCGATTTTACTGCTGCCTTTATGTAGGTTAAGTAGTGACGCTGCTTTGGTGTAAATAACAAAACAATATTTAAGTGTTACATTTTTATCAATAACAGTCAAGCATCTTGGGGGGGGGGGGGCATAAAGGCTTAGGGCCCCATAAAGGCTTAGGGCCCCATAAAGGCTTGGACCAGCACTGCTCCGACGCCTTCACTACCCAACGTCTCTAACGTAATCCTGTCCAACTCTTGACGTTACAGCAATCATTGCCGTGCCCAAGATTCAAAACTCTGCTTTACTGAGAAACACAGCGAGAGAGTGGATTAATCAGCACTGTGTGATCTCATTTGGCGTGAACATAATTCATTTATACTTAAAAAGTTATGCACTGTCGCTTTAAAGATGTTCAAACTTTAAGTTTCTTTGTTGTGATTATTAAATAAGGCTCTGCCGTCTTTGTCCCGTAAGTTTCAAAAAGCCATGGGTATGCATGTGCTGCTTCGAGACGCCACCATAATGATTTTATGTGTCTCGCGCTCGCATTTCTTTGCATCAGCTCGCCTGGCAAAAAAAAAAGAAAGGAAAAAGCCTGAAGTTTTGCAACAGCAGAGGCTGCAGTCGTAATCCTGACTGAGTCGTTGTGACACCAGGCTGGTTGCAGTTTATCATGAATTATGTGCTTGTTTACAGGCAGTTTTAGATTAACTCCAGTCAACAGGCACAAACTGCTTTCTTTCAGTGTGGATTCGCTGAAGTTACAGAAATCCTGCCAATCAGAGACATGTGCAGCGTTTGAAAGAGATTAGACGAGCTGCTGTCGCCGGCCAGTGAAGTTCTCTGCGTATGAGAATGTATGGATTTATTCACTTATTCTCCGCATACACTACATTTATATCCATGGCCATTTTCCTGCTTCGCCTCTTGCTTTTGTGGGCAGATAAGACAAGACAGAGCTGGTTAAAAAACAACAGCAGAAGTTGTCAGCTTTAATAGAGGCCGCTCTGTCGTAATAACCACCAGAACCTCAGCAATGAGATCGGTGCCGTTGTTTACAAACTCACAAAACACCGAGGAGCAGCACTCCACAGAGTAATCCGATGGAGCAGCACCTCGCCGTTGTCAATTTAAATAAAAAACAATGTGCAGTCAGCTCTCACAAAGCGGGTAAGCTGTCACACGGGTGAAGGAAATGAATGAGAACAGGTGAGCAGAGGGAGGTCACACTCAGTGGAAAGATAAATAAACGGAGGAATACTCAACACGTGCCGACAGAACAAACAGATGGAGTCGGAAGGAAGAAACTCGGCAGATTAATTAAAAACAGCTCCCAGTATAATTCAGGAGAGGTGTAGGTTAACAGTCTAACATTCTAACATCCTGCCAAATTAAAGTTCAAACTTGCTCTTGAATTTAAAAGGTAAAATCTTTTTTAATTTTGCTAAGCTTGTCAACAAAACGTGGACAGTTGCCTAAATAAATCAATTAAAATAGTTCTCATATAATACAAGATAAACATGGACAAAAAAAACCCAAAAGTTTCATCATAATCATCATCAGCAACTTTCCAGTACTTTAAACCCTTTTCGGCTAACTAGCTAAGCAGCAGCATTTGACACAAACAATACAAAAAGTGTATTCTTTTTTGTTAAGGACCATATTGCTATTTTTTTTATGTTTGTTAACCATCTTAAAGTTTATGTTTTTAAGATGCTAACATGTTTAGCATGGTCAAATGGGACTGTACATAGATATCACTCGTTAGCATTTAGGCTAATGAACCATTATTGCTGATGTTTTTATCTTTGTTAAAGTTTATGTTTTTAAGATGCTAACATGTTTAGCATAGCTGAATGAAATTTTACACAGCACTCATTAGCATTTAAGCTAGTGGGCCATAATTGCTAATGTCTTTAGGGCTGTTAACCATTTTAAATATGTTTTTAAGATGCTAACGTGTTTAGCATAGTCAAATGCTAAACACATGGGATTTTACACAGCACTCATTAGCATTTAAGCTAGTGAAGGATTCTTGCTAATCCCATGTTAGAGATTGTTCCTCTTAAAGTTTATGTTTTTAAGATGCTAACATGTTTAGCATAGCTGAATGAAATTTTACACATAAGTCATTAGCATTTAAGCTAGTGGGCCATTATTGCTAATGTCTTTCAGGTTGTTAACCATTTTAAATATGTTTTTAAGATTCTTGCTAATGTTTGTAGGATTGTTCATCTTAAAGTTTATGTTTTTAAGATGCTAACATGTTTAACATGGCCAAATGGGATTTTAAATAGCACTCATTTAAGCTAGTGGACCATTATTGCTGATGTTTTTATGTTTGTTAACCATTTTAAAGTTTATATTTAGAACATGATTAGCATAGTCAAATGGGATATTACATAGCACTCATTAGCATTTAGGCTAGCAGAACATGTTTTTTTTTTTCTCATTTTTTGGACTGGAGACACTCCAGTGGGGAGAACATGCAAACTCCATGCAGAAAGGCCCTTGTTTGGACCAGGTCCTGAACCTGGGTCTTCTTGCTGGAAAGGCAAGAGTGCCAACCACTACACCAACTAGGTGGCCCCCAGTCAGCTCACAGAAACAAAAATAAAAGTAGTTTTTACTACATAAAAAAATTCTTTCGAGACAATGTCTGTTGCTTTTCTCCGTCCAAGCACTCAAGCATTACGAGCACAGGAAACACTCCGTCATAGTTAATATTTTGAGTGGAGATGCTTTATTTTTTATTGCAGCTTAAGGTAATCAACAGAAAAAAAGCAAACAAACATACTTCTTTCTTCCTAGTAATCATGATATATATGTCACAAAAGCTCTTAAAGCTTGAAAATGCTCAGACCTCACTATAATATGTTTGAATTACTAAAGATCAGTTGCAGGACTAATGCACAAAGACGACACCTGCACTTCCAGTAAAAATCATGCAAACCATCTCACCCCTCAAAAGACATTTCCCTCCATATTGCCCAGCGGTCATCTGTCCACTCATTTGACCACAGCCTTTGGTCAAACCAGAAAAACACACGTAAAATATTGTAATGTTCAGGCTGCGGGGCGGATACGGGAGTAATGCGTGAGCTGATGTGGACAGACAAGACGTGTTCTATCAGATGATCCTCGCTGCAGTATTGGGAGGCACAGGAGAGTATTATGGTAGTTTGTTTTTTTTATATTGGACTTTGAAATTAGGGTGAGTGGAAGCACAGGGCAGTCAGGGTCAACACCATGGCTCTGTTCTGTATACAGAAATTTAACAACAATGGACGTTGCACGTGGCACTAAATGCTTAATGATAGATAGATAGATAGATAGATAGATAGATAGATAGATAGATCTAGTTCTTGAATTTTGTGCAAGAAAGGATTTAAGTTGATATTTAGGTAAATGTCTCCCTTGTTTGTTATGACGCCACCTACTGTTTTCATGTAAAGTCCTACTTAGTAGCGGTGATGAGGACACCGTCCACTGTCTCTCTCTGCCATTGACATGAGATTCCATTCAGAATAATGAGCGAGTAGCGTTTAGCAAGAGAGAACAAATGACGTGATACCTGGCAAATGAAAATTCCAAGATAATCCAAGATAATTCCAAATGACAAAGACTGATTTGACAAAGATCCCAAGGACAATCACTTGTCCAGATGCAGAGCGTCCTGCAAATCAATAAAAATGGATGCCTGGGGTGAAGAAGCTCTTCCAAGTTGCTCTCCCAACTTAATCTGTGTCAGCACATTCAGTCCTTGAATTTGAGGGGATTTGTCCTTGAAAGTCCTTGAATTTTATGTCAACCAAAGTGTGGGAACCCTGGTTAGTCAGACTATTCAAATGACAGCCTGCGGGCCACATGAGGCCCAAACGCAACCTCTTTTGCAACCTGACAGCTTTGACGGTTCTTTTATATTCTGTTAAATGCACTTTGAGTTGCACCTGGGTCAGAAACGACAAACACATTTATTTTTATTTAGAAAAGAACAAATCGTACAGCTTTTACGATGCTCTTTTTTTTTTATGCACAATGAGGCGTGCGAAGGACAGGTATGACCAAAGTGCCTTACATAAATACTGAGTTTGTGGCCTGGATAATCCTGTGTTGGAGATATTAGGTGGACTAAGTACGATTTGCCAATTTAATTTGTCACCTTTCATAGTAAAATATGAATATTTGTTGTAAATAGTTGTATTTTATGTTATTAAAAAATATAGTATATAAAAACAAATGTAAATGATATAAATGGTACAATTTAACGTTTGTAGGAAAAAAAGGCTTTCAGAATCAGTGGTAAAAACATCTGGAGCTGCAGTGCATTTGTTTTTGTGATATATATCACGGTTACTACAAGGAGAGAAGCAGGTTTGTTTGCTTCTCCTGTTCATTACCTTAAGTTGCAATCGTAATAAAGCATCTCCACTCAAAACATTAAGCATGATCTAGAGTGAGCACTTGTGCTCATAAAGCCTGAGTGCTTGTACAAAGACGGAATGGGCAAGTTGTTATTTTTTTTTTTTTTCTTTAGCTTTTTAAAGCAACATACATCATAGAGAAATTATTTTTTTTTATGTATTGGATTTAGAAATTTAAAGCTACACTGAGTGTTTTCTGTTGATGTTGTTTTTTTTTGTGTGAGCAGAAACGATGTATTGATTTTTGCTGCATCCTTCATCTGAAAACAGGATCTGTCAAGAAAAACTATCAGACCTAACCGAGGGAGCGTTTGTGTTTATACAGCAGCAGAGCAGCTGTATACTGTATATATAGCTGAGACAAGAATTGTTTATTTTTCAAACTGCCAACCAAGTTCCACCAACCAAGAAAATATGAAGCTTTATTTATTCCCAATAAAATAATCTGCTCTCTCATCATCCTCCTCTTCCTCACGTATACTTCAGACACTGGTGTGGTGAAATTAAATTAAGATGGAGTGAGAGATAAGGTGACTCTAATTATTATTATAATTATTCTGTTATTTGTTTCATTTCCAGTCAAAATTCCTCAGCTACGCTGGTTTGTACAGTAGAACAGTATTTCTAATTGTCCTCCAAGTACCACCAGAGGAATCTTGCGTACTACTCGTGGTACATGCACCGTGGTTTGAGAACCATGGGTGTTGGACATTTTTACTATATAACATTTTCAACAACAACATGGACACGAAGTTTTGGAGGAACTGAAACTGCCCGTGCGTTTTCGCGTCGACAACCAATACGTTATTTTGGGGAAACGATGATGACTTAATTCCACCTCTGGCTGCTAATCTTTGTCGTCATCGTCTTCCTCTCCTTGTGTTTGGAGTTTGTCTTCCCTGGTGTTGGTGTAGCAGTGCCACAGCGCCACGCACAGGCTTGGCATATGTACTACAGCGTTTACAGTTGTTTCACGCTGGATGAAGACATTTGCTGAAATGTTGCTCGGCCTTCTCGTCAAAGCTCCGCCCCTCAAAACTGTGTACCTTCAGCAGTTAGCTGCCGTCATAGTAAATACATATCTGTAGTGTAACTGTGAATTTTTGCTGCGCTTTATCTGTTGCTTTTCTCCTCGCTAATCAGCTCATCAGCTTTTCCACAGATTATCACATTATGACAATCCTGTAATTACAGAGGCAAACATTTGATTGTGGAAAGAGCAGAACACGATACTGTTGTAAATTATCTTCTTACACCTTCTTACAAGGCAACTTTTTCGAAGTGGAGCACACGCCAACAGAGCTGCCACAACTTTTATAAATATGCTGCTACCAATTTATTCCAAGCTCTGTTCTCAAAACACAATTATTCTTAGCTCCTTTTATTTCCATTAGCATGTCCAAACTGCTTCATTACGATGTCGTCCGCGGCGTCAGTTAAGACAATTAGCTACACAACAGGAACATCATGCATTTGCACATCACTGATTATCTTCTGAGGAATATTAGACATTAGTGGAGCAAATTAAACACCGAACTGAGCCGTGTGCATCCCAACACTGGCTCATAATAACCTGACGGGGTTTTTAAAACAACAACCTTTACTAACCAAGGTCAGACACCTTTGGATCAAGCAGATGGCTTTTGCCACAGATACCCTACATGATCCCATCTAATTGGCAATAACACATTACTTATTGACCATTTCCCCAAATTGGTCAATTAGGTTAATAGGTTACTTCAGTGTTTACTCTGATTTACAAACCTGCAACTCATGAGCACCTGCTTAATTCCAGATGATAACGAGCACCCATCACACGGATGGTTAAAGAGCATATACTGTACACAGAAACACCTGCAGGGCATGAAATTCATTGATGGGTTTCAGGTTTTCCTTTTTCCTGCTGCACCTTGGACTCACTCTCTGTGGTTTCACACATGCCCTTGCTGAAAACATGGCTGCCAGCAGGGACACAGCTGAAGTCTGTGACATCTTAAGAAAAAGTTTGCCACATTACCTCATCACTAGATGTCTCTTTCCGACGGGAAATTAAACATTCTCAAAGCACTCACTCTCCTAAACCAAACTCCATAGAGAAAATCTGTGTTTTTAGTTTGCAGGGACACAGGAGCCAGTGTTCGACTGGTACCTCATTTGGTGAGTTTGTGTCACTGAGGTTAACCCCGACAAATGATTTCAGACACTGAATAAGACAAAATAACACATTTGAATTTACTGATGGAGGCAGCAGTGGATCAACAACTCCTGTGTGCTGTGATGTAAAATCAATGATTTTCTCTATGGACTTTGGTGCAAGAGTGTAGAAAGTTTATCAAACAACTAAAACTTCAGCTCCCAGTAACAAAGAGGCAAGATAAAGTGGTGACCACATGCTGTATACCGAAGCAGACAGAGATTTTTTATTAGGTGAGCTGTTTGTCAAGTGGCTAAAATGCTTTTTCTTTTGTCTCAGCTGTCATGTTTTCAGATAAGGAGAGATTCCCAGCACTGGCGGTGTCACGCCAACCGCTCAAACCAAAGACTCATGTCTCATTTTAAACGTCTTAATGCAGATTTTCTGCAACAGATGTCGCATTAGCCTTCGAATGTACTGAAAGAACAGCACCTACGCTAATTTAGACCCATTTCTTTCCTGTCAAGGAAGGACTGACCTCAGTGAAAGAGTGTCGGTAACGTGGACAGCTCAAGTCTAGTCATCTTTGAACCTGGATCTATGTTCTGCCTTCACGTTTCTCTTTTTTTAGGTCGACAGGAGGCACCTGCCATCCGACTGAACCCCCCCCACCCCCGAGCAGACTCTGTCATAATGCTCCTCACGTCCCAGAATCCACTTCACTTTGTTTACTTATTCATTATTATCTCCCATGTTCCTTGTAATAAGGTGAGGCCTGTGTGTGAGACACACGAAGGGGTGAGGCGTCTGCGGCGGCTCTGAATGGAGGCAGTGTCTTAGGCAACAACAGTCTCTGCGTTGAAGGGTAACGGGCCCACCCACAGGCTGGCAGATCTAAAAGGGTGATTAACGAACACCCTAGGGAGAAAAGCAACAGGGGGCGAGGGTGTATTTGTGTGTTCGCAGATTCCTTTAGACACTTTTTCTTCACCTTCGCTCCCACTTTCTGCTGCTATTCACTCGAGTCGATGCGGTGGAATTTTAGCGACGGCACGAGACGTAATTTCTGCCACTAGGAGTCTCTGAATCCAAAAAATGAACAAAAACCCAAGATTATCATCGTGTAACAGTGTGTAGGGCTGCAATTCATGATTACATTCACAATCGATTAATCTGGATATGATCTTAATCAATCGAATACTTGCTTGGTCCCAAACCTCAAAAAACCCAAAATTATTCAGTTTAATGATTTCGTTATGTGGAGCAAAGGAAATCAGACAATATCAACTGCCTGTTATGTTTGCGTTATAATTTTTAGTCTTTCTTTTGTTTCATTCTTTTATGAAAGGTTCTGTTTAAAACAAAATGTATTATACTTTATTATTATTATTATGATTATTTATCTTTTGTTCTGTCTGTTATAGAAGCAGTTGCTCCACATCAATCAAATAATTAGTGGAGAAAAAAAAAAACAGAAGTCTGGATCACTTTGTTCACAAACATGTTTACTATCAGTCTAAATCAGATTTACTGACGTAGCTGGTGCGTTTTTTCCCCTCCTCCTTCCTCTGCCTGAACGTTCGCCTCCTGAGAGTTGAGTGTTAACAAAAGCAGCCCGCGCTCACTTACGTGGAGCTCACACTGCGACGAAACGCCGAGGCCTATTTTATCGAGCTATATAAAGGCCAGGTTGATGGGGTTCTAAAAATATGGTGGTCTTAAATTTCTAGACATTCTCAGCTCTAATAAACCAATGCAGCGACTCATCGCTCTACTTTCTTTTTTTCCCTTCCCTCCTCTGATGTGTTCTGTCCTGAATTCAAATCGGGGGGAGACAACCTCTTTCTTTCTGCCTTAACCCTTCTTTCATGACCGCGTTCCACCCAAAGGTTACTCCTCCCATGTGCCACATCTTGCTCTGATATTCCCGGCGACGCCTCGCGACCTCTGACTCTCCCAATTTCCAATCACAATCGGAGCGTAATTTATCTTGCTTGCGATCGGAATCACACCTGGGCCGCGTGACTAACACCGGATCGGCAACCAGATGTGTGCACCTATAAAGGATGATGATGATGATGGATGATAATGACGGTGTCAAGGCTGGCAGAGCTTTTCAAACCAACGAGGATATAGGGGTTAAAGCGCAGATGGAAGAGGTTAAATGACTGATATCCACCTCCCTCTTCCTGCCCACTTTGGAACATGATAAACAAGCGGCGAAGAAAATGAACCGAGCGGCTTCTTCAGTCACAGTGAGTCTGACTGGTTCCATTTAAGCTCCTCATCTTCTCGTCGCTACATCATCCTCGTTGTGTCATTTCCATCTGCTGGTCATTAGCTGTGTTCTGTCACTGCAGGATTAAAGGAACAGCCGCCACAGTAGCAATAACAGCTTTGTTTTTAAATCACTGACCTTCATCGTCACGCATCTGTCGCGGCCGCTGGATCGTGTTTTTCGCTGGGGACTCGTCGAGCAAAAGCTTTTTGAGCGCGTCGCTAAATGACGTGCCTCCACCTGTTTTATTTGCATGTTTTTCAGCACGTTGCTGTGTTGTGTCCCATCACATTAAAGTGTAAATAACCGATAATCTGAGGCAAACTCCGCCCAAATGCCTGATTTTGAAATGTGCCAAAGTGGCCTGAGTGAGGGAGAGTGAAGAGCAGTGCAGGGGGCGTGGACATCTGAGTTTTCAGAGTGGATAGAGCTGCATAAATTCAGCAGAACTTCAGACGGAAGTAGGAAAATAAAACATCCGGTTTACTTTTCAGAAGGCCCTTTGCCACCATAGGAACTTTTCTCATTTACCCAGGCAATTAAAAATCCTTGGCATGTTTCCACCGAAATTACCCGGGAAAATTTCACCCTGGTGGAACACATCTGCAGCTGTTTCCGTGTTGCGAACGTAGCGACTTTGTCTCTATATTTAGCCACTGGCTCTTTTTCAAAAAAAGAGACAAATCTAGCGTCTCTTTCTTATTATTTGAGACTTTTGGAGACACTGACGTGAAAGAACGTATCATTCTAAAGGTCTATACACGCCGGGCGGAACCTGCTCATGGTAAATTATGAGCAGGAGATTAAAAAATCACTGAGCGGGTTGCTGTTGTCGTCTCTGGCGGATGCAGCTCACAGTAATGTCGGTAAAAATGATTTCGAAGCTTAATTTTCACTGAAGCACCTTTACAGCGCCCCTCCACACGTCCGTAACCGTTTTATACTTTGTTCTTGATTATTAACATGGAACAACCACAATCAAGCGATCCACCGGCGTGTTAAATGTTTTGACTGAACGTCATCAACGACACTTAGGAACTCTGAGGTGCGGTGGAAGCGTAAACTACAGATTAAATAAAACAAAGGTAAATAGGTTCCTGGTAATTTTGGTGGAAAAGACGCTAGAATAAAACGTCATATTTCACTTAACCACATTGGGTTAGGGTTGCTACAAAACATAGTGCAGTACTGCTCTGTGTTGTTGTGTTTACAACATTTACAGTGTGTTTCCATACTTTACACTAAACTGTGAAGATTTGCACCAGGATCAACAAGTAACATTTACTAGATACACACATATACACCGGTTCACATAGTTCTGTCAAAAAAATGTGTTGATTAGTATAATTGCACATTTTTAAGCATTGCATTACTTGATTTGTAACCAGAACCCGGATTATTATTTTATTTATTATCTTTTTTTTTGTTATTTGTATCATTTTCTATGTACTCAAAATTCAAAATTCCTCAGCTCTACTCTGATCACATACCCTGGTATTTAGAGTAGAACAGTATTTCTGACTTTCAACGACCACAGGAAGCGCCACAGTTTGGGAACCATGGATGTAGACTGTTCTGAGCAAAAGTACATGTATCATTACCGGCATTTATGACCAAACAGGAACTGCTTTTTTAGCAGAGGCGATGACTGATGCCAGAGACAGAGAGAGAGACAGGGAGGGTGAGACAGATTCCCGGCTCAGTTTTCTATTCAGTTAGCTGTAGGAGGAAAAAAAAAAAAAATGAAATGCAATTTGTCCACTGAAAATTGGCTATTGTCTTCAGGAAGATTGTTCCGCTCAAATTGTGACATTGAAACAACAGTGGGCCCGAGTCTGCAGACAGAACAAGGACACAGCAGAAAAGACTACAGCTTCACATCTCTTTTTATTTTTTATAAATGATTATGGCATAATCTGGCACTGAGCGCGAGCATGAAATGGAAAATGAATCAAATGTGGGCTGAATGAGCCGCACTTACTCTGTGTTTCATGTCTGGAAACAAAGACGTCGCTCTGATCAAGTTGTTTTCATGCCGATAAGCAGCCGGACTTTTTTTGCTCTCTTTGGGGGAAAACGCCGTTTCTTGGGCGGGCGCGACGCGAGACAGCCCGTTCCAAAGGCCGCCTCAACTGTTCTGCTCATGTTTTTTATTTTTATTTTGCTGTAATATTTGCACATTTCCAACATGTGCTCATTGACATTTCCCTGAGAGTGTCGAGGCAGGAAGCCAGCTCCCTCTTCTTTATTTTATTTATTTATTTTACTTTTTTTTCCCACTTCCCTCTGAGCATGAATTCATAAATTGAAAAACCAGGCAAAAATGACCTTAATCCTCCCGCCGTCATTCGGCAGGAAATGTTTCGTACTCTGCTGGGACTGGGTTTAAAGCCGCCATCTGTTGCATTTTTCATTAACAAAATCTATTTCTTCATTTAGCCATGCATGCTCAGACAATGCTATGGCTCCCGCAACGGCCCTAAATCCTGGATTGGAAAAGAATGAAAACAGCGCACCACGGCCACGGAGAGCGTGTTTTCAGATTAGTGCTGTAATTGCGAGTGTAATGCAAGTATATTCATCGAGGATTAGGGCGAGGGCATTTTGTGTACATTCAGGTGACGGGGGACGGTAAATACGTCCAGAAGAGCTGAGTCAGGGTGAACTTTTTTTTTGTAATGGCTGTTGCTGATGCCTCAAAAAACAATAAACTGCCACAGAGTCACTGCAGAGAAGAGACAGACTTACTAGGGGCGTAAAGTATAATCGCTATGAATCAGTAATTCTTTGTAAAAAGATACAAACGTAGAGCTGAAACGCTTTCAGCTGATGTGTGTCCCATCTTTATTCCAGTTTAACGAAGCCACTGTGATGTTACTTTGCTGCAACTCTCTCACGATTTAATGTTTAATCTTTATGTTACTGACCCATTACCTCACTTCATAATGATATGGCTGAGGTGCAGTAAATAGAGTAACGAAATGAGAAAATGAACGTCTCTGAAATATTAAATATGATATTATGGACGTTGATGGGTTTCAAAATTTATATTTACAATGTCCAAAATGTTTATTTAAACATTACAGGTGTAGTACGTTTAACTGTGCCCAACACAGTAACAGGTAGGTCGCTATAAATTGATTCAGATTGTTAAATGTGTTATTTTTTCATCATAAAATAAATGAAAAATACTTACTTTTATTTGAAATATGCACTTGAAGGTAAACAAAAATAGATTTGCCTCATTCCAATTTGGAATAGAAAACAAATGTATTAAATCAAACTGTATTATTTGTAATAAAAAAAAAAAAAAAAAACATCAATATGTTTCATAATATAAAGTATCTTTCCTGAATCATATCAATCTACTGTTTTGTGACCAATGGTGAAGTTCATATGCTGGATTACCTGCAATCTGTTGGTTCAGGTGCTGTGGTGGGCGGAGCCTAAGACAGATGAAGGCGTCACATCTCTGGATTCAGCCATTAAAAAATGTTGGCGTTGTGTAGAGGAATATCCTGGATGGAAATAAACATGTTTGAAATCTTATTTTGGAGCAAAGTCACCAATATTTTTATTATTTCTGACAATCAATTGCAAATATCTACTTTTTATGTCCTTGGTAAAACTTACCAACTCTTTTTAAATCTTTGAATCACAAGTACTGGCTCAGTATTGTCAAGTCAAGTCATTTTATTTATATTTATATTGTCCAACATCGCAAACACAATATGCCTCGATTACAGTTTGCAGAGTAAGTGACACCCTCACACAGTATCACTATAGACATCTGATATTCCATAGCATTTCCTGAACAATACTTGATTCAATACCAATTTTATTAATGGCCAAACAGCCAATCTCAAGCCCTCTTGGATCTCAGTCAAACATTAGGCACAACTTTCTGTGATATGGAGGAAGTTCGATTCCCAACTCTTTAGTTTAGAGCTGGGTATCAAACTGATGCCGCAGCGCCTTCTTATGGCCGTTCCCGAACACAGCTGATCATAGATTTAAGTTAACTTGGAATTGTTATTTCTGTTGACAAGCACATGCAGCCATTTGAGCATCATCACCTCTGCTCATTTGGAAAAGACAGCATTTGGATTCAGACTCGTTTCTTTCTCGATGAGTCCGATTTAAAAAAAAAAAAGAGGTTCTCGACCCGACTAAATCTGGCTTTTGTGAAAAATGACAGACTAGGACAACTACCGATAAAGTTTTGTTTTTACTGTGCACAGTTTATGGTATTTTAAGTAGCGTGAATTCATCTTCCTGTGGCTGTGCCAAGTCTTCCTGCTCTCGCCGAGCGGCCGCCCGACCAGCCGGCATCTATCATGTCACCATTCCCTGATAGGTTTATTGATTTTGCACTCCCCCTCAGCACCATCTCTCAAACTTTTCAACACCAGAACTAACTGAGACAGATATTTCCCGACCGCTCAAAATAGATCATTAGCCAATTGGAGAAGATGGACTTAAAGCACCACAGATCTATACCAACGATTAGGAGAGGCGGAAGAAGCAAAACTCATGATGAGTCGAGGCATAAAAGGGAGTGTTTTGTATTCATACACTGTACATGAAAATGGAAAAATTTACTCCCATTGTGAAGCCTTGAGATTTGAGCAGTGGTCAGTTCAGAGGTCACCTGCAACCCGGCTCCTATTGGACCATAACAGCTGTCAATCACACTGGTGTTGTGCTTTATCACCTTTTTTTCCCCTAAATGAGAACAAAATTGACAAAGTGACATCACGTTCTGATGAAGAAAGGGAAAAAACCTTTTGCTGTTTTTTTTTTTTTTTAAAGAACGTGTTATATATATCCCATAAAAATATAAATTCCCCCAGACTTTCATTCAAATGGAGTTGCTGCCCCCTGGTGGCTAACTGCTGCTTTGTATATCAAAATAGATGCAGTTTTCCACTTGCAATAGATTGAAGCCTGAAAATGTGAGATTCCCGATGCCTTCTCAGGAAAATCATTTTCCCACAGACTTCCATTCAAATGGAGTTCTTTCAGCATCATCGCCCCCTGGTGGCTTAATGTTTTTTCCTCCTACTCAAAATCTCCCATTTTGAAGCCTCAAGATTTGCGATTTATTCCGAGTAAGTTCACAGATGTCACCTACAACCAGGCTCCTAACTGGACGATAAGTCCTCAGGAAAATGTTTGCTGGTGTTATGCATCGATTTCTTACAGATTTCCATTCAAATTGTTGTCTTTTTACAACGAAAGTCGTCGCCCCCTGGTGGCTAACTGCTGCGTTTGTCCAACTCATAGACTGTAAATAAAATGGACGTCTTTTTTGTAGCAGCAAAATAATCTCCAACTTTGAAGCCTCAAGATATGCAATTTATTTTGGCACCCTGTGGACGAGAAGGGAGTTCTTTTTGCAACAACAGTCGTCGCCCCCTGGTGGCTAACTGCTGCGTTTGTCCAACTCATAGACTGTAAATAAAAATGGACTTCTTTTTTGTAGCAGCAAAATAATCTCCAACTTTGAAGCCTCAAGATATGGAATTTAGTTTGGCACCCTGTGGACGAGAAGGGAGTTCTTTTTGTAACAACAGTCGTCGCCCCCTGGTGGCTAACTATTGGTTCTGTCCAAGTCATGGACAGTATTCATAAATGGACGTAAACGATCTCCTGTTTTGAAGATGCACGATTTATTCCATGTTGATATTTGTCAAAAAAGACGTGCACAGGCTTTACCTGTAAATAGGCTCCTATTGGACGATAATAGCTGTCAATCACACCATTATCCACTCATATGTGTGTACTTTCACTATTTTGAGCAAAACTAGTAATAAAGACTAGAATAAAGAGGGAAAATGTTATAAATCAAGTGAGAAGTAGAGGCTAATTTTCCCATAGTTGCTGTTCTTTTGCAACCAGTAGCGTCGCCCCCTGGTGGCTAACTGCTACTTCTGTCCTCCTTCCTTCATAGGCTTCAAAATACTGCATCCATTCTCCCATAGTCTGAATGCAGCTGCGAAGGATGAAGAACAGCTGCACAAGGAAATGTTTATGGTGAATGTACGTGAAGAACATCTCGTCGGTCGTGGTCAAAGTGAGCAGCCGAGGCCGTATCTCCCGACCCGGCGTCACGCCGTCAGGACCACAGACAGAGAGATGATGGACAGCGCCGCGGAACGAAGACCAGGGCTGCTTTAAATCCTTTCCTTACTGATGTGACTGTAGGTCTCTGTCATTGTGTCAGAGCAGATCCACATCACGTGGGGACGATCGTCCCTCTGGGACGGGCTGTTGTCTGATCGGTTTGTGCCACAGCTTCCTCCTTCTTGGGACAAATTGGGTAATAATTCCATCAAGGAGAGAGGATGAGGCAATAAAACATGCGAGAAAGGGAAGGGGGCGGGGGGTGTTTTTTTATTTTTTATTTATTTTTTAATGTGCTCCATCATCTCCGATGCAATTACTGTGCCCATGATGCGATCCTTTATCTCTGCGCCTCCATGGAGTCTATCCTCACTTTCTGGCTAGAGACAGAAAATAAAGCAGGGAGCACATGTGGCGAAGAAGAGATTAAAAACAAGCAGAAGTCAAAAGTGTCATGTTCACTTTGTATTAGTTTGCTGTTGCAGTGAAACAATGGTCTGCAAATTAAATAAATAATAAATTACAAAGGTGGTGAAGTCGTCTGTGTAATTGTACACACTAGACCTACAGGACATAGTAGGTTAACTCTTTTTTTAAATATTGGACACAATCAAACAGGCTGTGCCAAGTATGTTTGCTAAGCTAAGCAGCCACTTTTTGGTAGCTTCCAAAGTACCATTTTCTTAAGAATTGCATTTTTCAGTTCAAACCCAACAGATATTCTGTTTTGTTGGGCTCAAACCAGAGACTGTATATTAAAAGTGGACATAGTTTTCAGGTTTGTTGGCAGAGGACAAGTAAGAAAAGTAAGAATCTGGGTCTGTCACACCTTGGTTGACATCAAATTCAAGGACTTTCCAGGACCAATTCCCTCAAATTCAAGGGCCAAATGCGCTGACACAGCTTAAACTTGTTCTGCATCCATGGCGTCCACTTTTATTGATTTGTAGGACACCCTGCATCTGGACAAGGGACAGTCCTCGGGATCTTGGTCAAGTCAGTCTTTGTTATTTGGAATTATCTTGGATTATCTTGGAATTTTCATTTCCCAGTCATTATGTCATTTGCTCTCTCTTGCTTCACGTGACTTGCTTCTTTCTTGCACAAAAATCAAGCCCTTTCAATGACCCAGGTCTATTAAGGGTGATTTAATTTTTTTTCAAGCTTTCAAGGATTTCAAGGACCCATGGAAACCCTGAAGAATATACAGAATAGCCAGCAGGGGGCAGCTATGCTAAGCTTCTCACTTTCTCACTTGATTTACAACGTCAGAAACATTTCCCTGACGATTTGATGACCTCAATTGCTAAGTTTGCGTCTTCCTCAACAGAACACGATGTCAAGCTTTGTAGATTACATTCCCATTTCCCATCATGCAATTCTTTATCTCAGCATGAATTCTATACTTGCTTTCTTTCTAAAATCAGGAGAGGGAAAAAAAAATAAAAAGCAGAGAGCACATGTGGCGAAGAAGAAATAAAAACAAGCAGAAGCCAAAAGTGTCATGTTCAATTATAATATGTTTGCTGTTATAGTAAAAAAAACCTGTTCAACAATGTGGTGTGAGTTTAAAAAACAACAAAAAAAACAAAAGAACACACCACCTTGAGCCAAATACATTATGATGGCACATTCCCAGATCACTTCCCCAAGAGTAATCTTTGAGGATTTAAAATTAACACTTCTCTCTGTGCATACTAATTGCAAACAGCTTGGGATGAACATATGATTCCAGATTTTTTATTGTACTTAGTCATTGCTGTAGCATTTTTTTTTTCCTTTGCTCCGACTCCAGGCAAGGTCTTTTCTGATCAAGTTAATTACTTTGAGGGGAGCAGACAGTGAGGCTAATTAAGAAATATGTTTAACTGAACTCTGGTCAATGACAGCCCTATTCCTACCACTGGGTTCTGACCTAGATCACTAATGCCTCCTATTTAGGAATTACCACATGACAAATATCCAATCAGGCCTCCACAAACTGCCCTCTATCATCGCAGGCTGTAACTGTCAGGTTCCCTGCGCGGCTCACAAAGTCGCCAGTAATCAGTGGAGTTCACACCAAGCTGTTGATTACCTCAAACTGAGTGTCGAGAGGCCACTGAGTCACCCGTGGCTCAAAACAGTTGCACAATAAAGGCGCACCACAAGGCACAATGAGTGAAAATTATAATCAGTGATATTAGCAAACAGCGCGACCTTGGTGAGCCGCTCGTCCGTCTCCTTGAACCGAGGAAAAGAATGCCTCCATTCGAATCCTCTCATTGTAAAAGCAAAACTCAGTACAAACTGTGACATCTAAGCCACAGAAATATGAAATGTGGTGTGATATCTGACAATAACAAGAAACTGCAGGACTGATGTGAACATATTAGAAGGTTCTGGGGACATAAAACATTTTGCTAGACAATAATTCCTGTTTTGTTTGTCTATTTAAGAAAAAAAAAAAGCTGATTTTTTTTGGATTTTGGTGTATGAGTGGTCTTGTTGTACCTCTGGAATTTCACACATTAATAGATTCATACTCTGCTACAAGAAAATCTAACCAGATGTTGACAAATAATCAGGCGTTTAAACATTTAAAGGATTACTGTAAAGGTTGCATGGAGGGTTCATAAGTTTAATTGTTCCAAAATAAAATATCCTTTGCTTCTTTTTCTTTTCGCATCTGTGTTGCCGTAGAAGCCTTTTTAACTTTCCACAACAAGAGTTCATTGGTATTCAAATCTTTTCTTGTGTAAATCAGTCCCACAACAAAGAGCACCTTGTTTGACAAACATTTACGGCTGTTTGATGGCCTTGATGATGATGACGATGATGCAGGAAATTGCATCAAAGAAGAGACAAAGAAGAAATTAGCATGATCACCCGGGTTTTTACGTTGCCTCCAAGGCCAAGGATCGGAGCCAAAGTCAATAAAAACCCAAGAGCGCTCCAGTGGGAATGTGCTTTAAGTAAGTGACCGTTGAAACCAGCGGAATGCACGGTTTAGCAGGGCATGTGTGCGCCGCCTCTGGGCTCGCCGTGCCATGGGATTGGCAGGACTCGGCCTCCTGCATCTCAAACCTGTCCTTGAGTGGATACAGTATCCACCATGCCAATAGCAGCATGATTAATTGCTCGCATGGTCTCATCTCTTCCAGTCCAGAAAAGGCTCTGAACCCCCCAAGGAACAAACAAACCTACTTAACCATTTAGTGTTTCCTCCACCTCCGGTTATGACTCAACCCAGCCACCTGGTTACACTCTGACAGCCGTGGAAACCAGGGAAGCATCAATCTTACAGCACTAGACTCGTAATCATTCTGCATCTTTGGGCAAATACACCGAGGTTACTATGCATTCGGTAGGTTTCACCGTCTAAGTCTCTCTGGATGTGAGTATAAAAGTGTTAAAAAAGAAAAAACTACCAGCTAGGATTTTTATTGTCAAATGTATAAAGTTCAGTGTGTCTCTGTCTGTGTGCATACACAAGCAGCTGACTAAGTCTCTTCCCTGTGAGCAATAACTCTCAACGCACGCTCGTGAAACTAAAATTGACCTTTTTTTTGGGGGGGGGAGGTGGTGTTGCCTCGCTCAGGCAGACATGAGTGTGCAGAAAAGGCAGTGTGCAGCGGGTAAATCTATCCTGATTCACAGCTAAATCCCTCCGAGGCCAGCCTGCGAGTACAAACTGAAAACCAAGTTCTGTCCGCACTGATAAGGAGGTCGAGATTGCCGGACTCCTCACGGTCAGCAACCTTTCCCTCTAACGCAGCCACCTGAGCTGACCCAGATTCCTGAACGTCTCCAATTGGCCCTTGAGGAGTCCATAGCAGATGGCCGTCATACACCAAAGGGTGCAGATAACAGCCATTTATCAAAGCATTAGAGGGCTGCCACGGAATAAGGCCACCGGACATGCATCACCCTCTCCACAAATTCTCACTGCTGTTTCCAAAATGTTGCTCATAAATAATTCAGTCGTGTTTGTGGCCACCGGCGCCTCTGACAACACGGGATATTTTCATGAAAAAGACTGTTTACGTCTGCTCAAAGTCTCCTCCTTGCCCTCTACGTTCACGGCGCCTTTTCCACTCGCTGCTGCCTCGTGCGTTCATCTCTTAATCACCTGGTGCCACGTTCGTTTTTCATGAATTAAATGAGGCTGACGTGTTCCAGAGCCAGAATCCTTCAAAGCATGAATCAGTGTTTTCTGCCTCATACTCAGTCCTGATGTTTACGTTATGGTTATGTTGCAGAACCAGAGAATCAGACTTGGCTTTTTTGTTGATACAGTGAAATTGAAGACATAATAAGAACACGGGACAATGTCGACCTGAGTTTGCTACAACATTTTGGTACATACTTATTGAAAACACTTATATTGTACATGATATGACAAAAATTAACAATCAGAAACTACATGGTATAATCCAATTTACAATTATTAGAATACTGCACCTTAAAGGCATCAGTTATTGCATTATTGGGTCACACATGCTATAAATGGTAAATGTATGTATTTATAGTATGGTTTTTAGTCTTAATGACATGCTTTACGCTGCATTTTTTTGCCACAAATTCAGTCACACATTCATACAGAGCATCTGCTGTATGTGCAGCACATTTTCTATCACACACGTTTCGTACCCATTCACATGCTACGTTACGGTACGTTCAGTAAAACAAGCCGGGGCCAAAAAACCAACTATTTTACAGGCTGCTTCAGTTCATTTCAGACACACCTGCAGCCTCTAAAGAAATGAAGTAATAAAAATAAGTTTATATATGACAAGAAAATGCGATAAAATATGTCAATAAGGAAGCTGCATTCAGGTGCACCCACAAAATAGGGTAACGGGGAAACATACAGTGGAAAACAAAGGTTCCACATGTCTGTCAGGTAGAAGAGTGAGAAGAAAAATAAGTTTTGCGGAATCAAACATGTTCACACACACTGAAAAATAATAATTGGAATTCAATTCGTTACAAATCTTTCAAATCTTTTGCTATCTCGTTACATTGTAGGAGAGCACTCAATATTTTTTAATCATTGAGACAAACTGAAGGAAGCTGCAAAGTAAAAGATACAAAAAAGAGTTGTGATGTCTATGTCGTTATTTCTTCTTCAAACTTCAGTTTCCACTGCTTTTGTCACATCCCCAATTTACACACAAGTATAGGTGGGACAATATAAAAAAAATTATGTCATGATTATCTGAAAGAATTCAGGGAAATCGGGTTTTAAAATGGTTCTAAACTACGGTGAAAAAAAATTAGGTTTATTGAAATGGCAGATCTGAAACAAATAGCAACAATGTTACAAATAATAACTATAAATTACAAGACCACAAATTATTTGTCACTACTGTAGTTGTTCGGTCACTGTAATACGGTCTTAACAGGCTGAATTACTGTTAATGTTAGGAAAAAAACAGCAGAAAACAATAACTAAAATGCTGTACCACGTGGCATCATAAGGTCATGAACCTTACAATAAACATCAAAATTAGTCTTCCACAGTGATGGTGGTTAATTCACTTTACCTGGACTACGGTGAATAGAACTGAAAGGCGATTAGTGCTTAAACTGGAGGAGTTGGTTCACAAATCCCAGGTATAAACTTGCTAATTTCACTGTGAAAGAGGCTTTGGATGCAGCAGCACCAGTGAGTCCATGTAATGATTTGTTAGACTGAGACAGAAGACTGTGACTGAGCCAAACAAACTCAGAACAGGAAGCTGATGTGTGTTGTTCACAGCTTCACTCTTCCTTGTATCGACTACACCGCCAGAGCTTTAATCATCCTTTACAATAAATCTCAATCAATTCAGCGCTGAGGATGCGGGACGTGCACAGATGGCACGGGTTGATAGTCCTGACACACTGCAACTCAATCAAACGGTGGCACAATAACACAAGCCGCAACCCCCCCGCGCGCCGCCACCGCCACCCACTGTCTCCCTTCCTCATAGGACAAGGATCTGTGAAGCGGCACTCTTTCTAATCTATGCCATCGTCGTGCCATGTAATCAGAGCGAGTATCGTCCTCCTCCGTTTTTTTCCCTCAATGTCAGGCCCTGACAACGATATGAGGACTTATTAGTTTAATAGGCAACATAAACAAATCACAAGCACTTAGCGGAGCCGTCGTTTGGGCGGCGCTCAGCGAACATCTTCTGCAAAGATTCAAAAATTGAGACTGTGTGGCCGGGGGAGCGATTGGCTCACGACGTGATGGCGGTAAACAGGTGGCTCCGTCGGCGGTGTGCCAATACTTGCTGCACCAAATGGAATAAAATGGCAAAACAGATGTTCCACTGTGCTGTGCCTTGATTTGAGTGGTGCTCACACTCTTTAAAGCCTACTGAAGTATAGACGCCGTGCCTGGCATGGCTGACGGGCCTGCTGGAGGACTTGACAGCGGCTGTGAACTCAGTAAGCACCGACTTTGGCTCCACGCTGGGCTCGGCCTGACAGGGAGCGTCGAGCGAATGAGGGGAGCCTGTGGTGGAGGGTGAAGGAGTGGGGCGGGGGAGGAAGGAAGGAAGGAAACATGTATCCGGGCGGTTGTGAAAGTAAAGCAGCTGCAGAGAAAAGAAATGGAGAAGGTGAGCAGCCGGTGTCGTCTAACGTGTTGAAGAAATGCTTGTGTCAGTAACTTGACTGGCTGTTGCGTTTGCGGTCCGCTGCATTAAATCTTAAATCTAAGGCAATCAAGCAGCATTTAAAGATCTGGGTTTACGATTTAGAAGGCACAAATTGTATATATTTACCATAAGTATATTATATATAAGGGTATAATTTTATGTAAATATGAAATGTTGTGTGATATCTGAGAAGAAAAACAAACAAACTGATATCATTTGCTGATATAAGCAAACGTCGCTCCACACACGAGTTTTAGAAATCGCCGGCTTCCAGATTGGAAGACAGTTCGGGAAAATATTAGTTTTTGCAAATGCAGTTTGGAAAAGGGGGAGTTTACCACAGTTCTACATTTGTCCACTAGTTTTTAAACAGTGGACCTTTAAGGCCACATGAGTAACTCTGAGGAACAGGAGAGGAGTTTTTAATATTAGTGGTCCATCCTTACACGGAATCAATAACAGACCACAGAGACAGCCACTGTTGTGTTTCTATAGGCTACGCTCGTTTTCGGCCCGGTAACTCCCAATAAAATGTAGCGGCTAAAAAGAAAAATGTTGCTGTCGAGGTTGTAAGTCTTCTTCTTCCAGTTTCTGCCTTTAGGGGGCGCCACAGCGGATCACCTGCCTCCATCTTGTCCTTTTCTGTTTCACCAACTGTCCTCAGCCAGTCCTCATTATCTCCTGCCCAGTATTGTCCCGTATTATCACTATCCCTCCAAACCCTCTCAAACTTGTTTCTCAGGGGAGTCAAACTCATTTTAGTTCAGGGGCCACATTTGATCTCAAGTGGGCCAAACCAGTAAAATAACAGCATAATAAACTATAAACAACAAGAACTTCAAATGTTTCCCTTTGTTTTGAATTTAATGAAGTATCTTTTTACAAAACATATTATGAACAACCTGAAATAAGTGTAATATTATACCTAAGTTTACTATTTACACATGTGCATTAAAACTTACAGATCACAGTGGAACCAAAAAATATAGTTGTTCACATACTGATTAGATTCTCATTCTGTGGACCAGATTGGGCCATCTGGCGGGCCGGTTCTGGCCCATGGGCCGCACTTTTGACACCCCTGCTCAAACACTGGTTACATATATTTCCTTTTAAAGATGCAGTATCAGATTCTGATTCATCCTGGTCATATTTATCCAAAAAAAACAAAAACAAAAAAAAAACACACAGAATCAGTAGCAACTAGACTTTTTCACCTTCATCCAAGAGGCTTCTTCAGTTCTGCAAGTCTGTGGTTAAAAATCCCCAGGAATTTAACCTGAGGAGAAAATGGGCAGCGATCACTGTAACTCAACTGTGGTCGAGTCGGCTACAATCATCGGAGACAAACTTTCAGAACTGCAGAAGCCTGTTGTTGTTGCTACAGAGTCAGTGTTTTTTGGGCACATTTTCAAAAAAAACAGCTTTAAAAGTTTAGGCGTTATTACTTTATTTCTCTTCAAGACAATGGTCGCTGCTTCTTTGGAGTGTGCATGGAAGCTTCCTGTAAAAAAAACCCCAAAAGAATGTCATCCTTTGTGGGACATGACGGCCACCGTAGTTGCCCAGTGCAGGGTGGAGTGAATACTCTGTTTGTTAAAGAGGACATTCAGTGGAAAATCAAATGTCTGATGTTTTTTGGTGTGTCCCCGTGTCCTTCCTGTATCTAAACATCACCAAAGTGTCACAATAAACACTTCGGCCACTTTTGAGAAAGAAGGGCTTCTCTGTTTACCTGCGCTCGGTTTTGAAAAGCCCAGTTTAGTTATGTAACTAGCACATTTGCCGTGCAACGAACCCTCCCCCAACAGCTACCAACAGTCATGGGCGTACACATTCAACCTGAAGAAGAAGAAGAAGAAGAAGAAGAAGCACCGTGGAGCAGTCAGTCAGCTGGTAGCTGGCCAATCACAAGAGACTCAGTGTTCTGGGGGCGGGCATTAGCTCAGAAACCTGTTCAGAGGCTGGCAGAGAGCAGCAATAATCTGGCTAAGAGACTATGAGGTTTTTGACCATAAATATGATTTAATATATCTAAGTAGACGTCAGTAATCTCCATTTTTGGTCCAAAAGGACCATTCTATGTGACCTTTGAAATCTGCCGTCTAGTTCTCGCACACTGGACTTGTAATGGGGCGAGAGAGGAAGTAACTCTGCCTGAAAGTGAGTCGGTAACAGCCTCCCTCTCAGTGCACAAGATGAATTCAACACAGTCCTCCTGCAACAGTCACAGAAACCAGACTGAATGATCAACTAATAAGTGCTGTTTTGGTTCTGACACGCTTTTTTAAGAAAAGGAGAAAGGAGGCCGACGACGAGTCTGAGGGCTTTTAATGACGGCGGCCCGCAGCACACGGAGAGCTGCAGCGGGGGCGGACATAGTGTGGATAACTGTGAAATTGATGCGACCTTGAACAGATCTGGAGACAGGCAGAGAAGAGAGAGAGTCTGCCTGGTAATTACGGTGAAAACGTGTGTAACTAACTACCATGTTCAGCCCGCCAATGAGCACAGGCTCCCTGACCACGCACCACACTCAATTACAGGGGGGAGAGAGGGAGGCAGCAGGAGAGAGGGAGTGAGAGGAGAGAGGAGAGAGGGAGGAACTGGGGTCATTTTCCCCTTCGGTGACCTTCAGACTAATGCGGCCCAGGAGAGACGGCTATTTTCTGAATCTCACAGGGAGATGTCACCGCGCTCAGAGATGTTTTTCTCTCTCAGCCCATGACGGAGATGCAGGTGGAAACTGGGAAAACAGTAAATGAGACAAAGTAAACCCGTCTGCCTGGGTTAAACAAAGACGAGTAACGTAATTGAAGGGAAATGATTCCTTATTAAATGCGGCATTCCCTCTCTCTGTCTGCACAGATTAGGCGGGTTTTGTGTTTTCACTCATTCTGTCAACCTCAAGTGCAACGCTGTTCTGCAGCTCCGACAGATGCCTAAGTCTGAACACAAGCTTCTTCTGTTGCTGCACCTAGATTATGGAATGATCTTCCTGTACATATTAGACGGAGACCATCACTGTTCATTTTTAAGAAGCTTCTTAAAACCCATTTTTACTCTTTGGCTCTCAACCCAGTATGATACATTGATTTTACCACTTTTTATTGTTCTTATGTTTATTTGTGAGTTTGTGTATGTGAGAGAGAAAGTGTTTGTGTATGGATGTGTATATACTGTATATGTATGCAGTGTACAGTACTGTGCATGAGTCTTAGTCCACCACCATCTTTGTTGTTCTTGTGTCACTTTTGTGATCTTTGGCGTTCAGATTGAACAGATGTGACTAAAAGTCAGTCTTCTACTATATGATCAACCTGTCAGTGAGTTGAACTTGTGCAGGGTTAGGGTTAGGGTTAGAACATGTCTGGAGTAAACCAGGTATAATAGACCTTTTTCACAGCAGCTATTTGTTGGCATGAAATAGTAGGAGAAACACAGGTTTGACCAATAACATTAGGGTTCCATTCCAGGTTTTAAAGAGCCATGGTTGTGTTATTGTTCAAGTGGAAATGTAGGTCACACTAAATATTTGATATTATACAAGCATTTTTGTTGAAAAAGATGTTATTTTCAAACTGCATATGTGTTCCTCCCATATTTTCAGGATACGTTCCAATAAAGTGATGGAGAAATAATTGTACAGTTTGGTCATTATAGCATTGCTAAAACAACAAATCTAATGGTGGCCTAAGACTTATGCACATCTGTTTTTCCTCAGATGTTTCCTCGCTCATGTATAATCTACGGTGTTTTATTGTTTTGTGGTTTTTTTTAGTGCTTTTAGTAGTCATTGTCAGTATTTTACTTATCTCTAACGTACTAATGGTGAGTAATATGTAACTCAACGTTCATGTTTTTGCTCTTCAACGCAAGAATTGATTGTTCAATAACATATTTAAGACTCGATCAAGTTCTACTTACAAATAAATCTGTTTTAATTGTATTATTTTGGATGGATGTCTGCTTCTCACACAACTAATTGTTATGCTTGGATATGATGCCTTTCCATTAAATTACCCTCAATTCCCATAATTTCCATGGCAGCTTAACTTCCCATGGAAATTTACCGGAACTTTGCAACCCTAGGCACCAGCGCCCCCTGTGTGGAGGATAAAGCAGTAGAAGATGACTGATCTAATAACAGATAATACACAAATGCTCCTTTAAGTCTGTTTTCAGGTGAAGGACACAACAAATGTTGCATCACGTCTGCTGACAAAGACCAAACAGAGGCAGAGTAAAAACATCAACATCAACAATCTGAAGTTACGCAGTTTGTCGTGATTGACGCGGTGAGAGAAACTTCTGAAATGTTTGAATATAATTAGGATGATGAAATTATTTTCTAATCGGCGGCTCAAAGCTCACGGCGTGTTAATGAACTTTGCCTCGTAACTTTGAAGCCTCGGACAGATTGTCCATCTGCACGACGCCATATGTGAGTCGAAGCCGCCGCTGAATAAATACGACCCGGTGTGATCACACAGGCTGTGTTTGTATTCGAAACAGCTTTTGTTCCAAATTTAGACATTACAGCACCTGAAAAAAAAAAAAAAAAGGGGGAGGTGACACTAGTTCACTTTAATTGTTTTTATTTCACAAAGTAAAGAATGTGAGGAATTTCGTTAGCCCAAAATAAAACGTGACATTTTGACAGGCTCGTTCCTCTAATTTGTTGCGCCCGAGGTAATGATTTATTTACTTAATGATATGTAGTGTTGTTTGGCTACAGTGTGTCACACTCTGTGTCACTAATTAGTGTTGTGTTGTTATAAAAATACCGTTGCTCTGTACCCTCAAATAATGGGTTGATTTTTTTTAATTCCAAGCATATTTGCTAATATTATGCTCTGCACGTCAAACAGGAGGCAAAGCGACAGTCGGCAGCAGTTTGTTCTGATTTATTCTTGCAGGCTGAGAAGTTGAGAGAGAATTAGTCACCAGGCAGTATTAGACATTATTTTCTTTGCTCATAATTAAAAATATTTTCACTGCCGTAGACCATGGTTGGGCATGAAAATCCCAGTAGTTTCAGAAATACTCAGACCTTCTGTTTGAATTTCAGCAGCAGTATATTCAATATATGCCAAAAAAACAAAAGGGAAAAGGTGTACCTAATAAAGTGGCGGGTGAGTGTATACATGATTACAGGAAACGCAGCAGGAATAAACCATGTTCCACCAAATGGCAGCACTTCTCTTAACTCTGAATATATCAATTCAATAGATTAGCAGTATTTAGTAGAACAGAGTGAACTGATGCACTAAGTGTTTTTATTGATCGGCTGTCACTGTCATGGGTCGACCATTACCATCAACCACCAGCTAATCCATCGCTGCTGTACGCAAACGCACACAGATCCAAACTGTCAACCGGCTCCGGCTAAGGCTTTCACTTGGAATAGGAAACACGGTTCAATCATTCATTCGTTCATTCGTTCATCCATCCATTTCTCTCCCGATTTATTCTCCAGACGAGGGAGCTAATCCCACGTGACGTGGGGCAAAAGGTGGGGTCGCCGGTGGAGCCAACACACTGAGACAAACGCCCACTGCAGACTCATACGTGACCTCTACGGTCAATTTATTAAGTACAACCTGAGAAAATACTGAGCTTCTGAAAGTAACACCATTATCTCCAACGTTAAAATCATCCTCCCCTCCCTCACATACACTTCAGACACTGGTATAGTGAAATTAGATTAAGATGGAGTGAGAGATAAGGTGAATCTAATTATTATTATCTAATTAAATTATTATCTTTTTGCTATTTGTTTAATTATCCAGTCAAAATTCCTCAGCTCCACGCCGATCACATACGCTGGTTTATACAGTCTTTCTGATTTTCCTCCCAGTTCCACCAGAGGAAACTCACGCACCACTAGTGGGACACGTACCACAGTTTGAGAACCGGGGATTTAGAGCATCCAGTTAACCTCTGTGTGTTTTTGGAAACCTGGAAAAAACCTGGGAAAACTCACATGCACACAGGAAGAACATACAAACTCCATACACAAAAGGCCCTTGGCCTTGACATTTGTCTTTTCAAACTGACAAACTTTCAAGGATTTCAAGGACCCAGGGAACCCCATAAATATCAACTTAACTTATTTCATGCACAAAATCCAAACACTTCCAATGACCCATGTCTATTTAGGGCAATTCTCAAAAACCATCAAGGGCCTTGATATTTTTCTTTGCAAACTGACAAACTTTCAAGGATGCCAAGGACCCATGGGGATCCTGGAGAGTCAATGGTTTTTCATTTGCATTATGTTGACCCTGTGACGGACTGGCGACCTGTCCATGGTGTACCTCACCCTTTGCCCTGTGTCAACTTGAACTGCAAAATCAATGAATGATTTAAATAATTTCTGGGATTATTTTGGGATTATTCTTCAAGACAACATGTTCAGCTGCATGTGTGTCAACCACACACACACGCACACACACACGCACATTCATAGACACACAGAAGCATGACTCAGTTGACTCGTCTTATGTTTTTCCCACTGAGGACATCGGCAGAAGTGAGGAAGTGGGTGGGAAGAAAACAACAAAACAAAAACCAAGGCCTTGATCCTTGATCCTTGATCCTTGAGCCTTCCGTTGCTTTCAAGGTGCTCGGATGTTACTGAAGTTTTCCGCTCTGTGGAGACAAAGTTGTACTGAATCGCTCTGTTTGAAGCTGCGACTTTTGTCCCTGCATGTTACAGCCAGAGCACGAGGCTCGGCTCAGCTACAGAGACCACATGCTGGACCTCCTGCTGGGATATTTGCTCTGTCTGCTGCAGAAACAAACAAAAAGGAGTTGATTTTCATCCCTTTAGCGATGAAAATATCTCTCATCGGGACTAAACTTCCAACTAAATGTTGCTGAATTCTTTATTTTCCGCTGCCTGTGTTTCTTTCCCTTATTTTAAGCATCGCCTCTGGTGGCTCTCGTAACATAATTATGTTGCCATTTTGGCCAGGACTTGCTCTAAAATGAGATTTCGATCTCGGGAGAGCACTGTGATTAAATTAAGGTCAAGTGGACAAATAAAATACGAGATTTTACGCATGGTTAGAAAAACCAAACTGTAATATTTGCTGTATGAAACAGTGATGATTTAACGGTTCTTTTTTTTAAACCTCTAAACACTGGAGTTACAGTAATGTATAAATGTTGTTATATAAGACCTTTATTTGGTGAAACATTGCAATGTCTCCTCTTGGCCGCGGTGAAAAAATTTAATTAAAAGCTTAAGTGCTTTTTCCATCATGAGACAGAGACGACGCAAATAAACATTTTCCATTTAGTTGCTGATGAAGATGCTACAAAAAGAGAAGAAGGGCTTGAAGAAAATATAATTTAAAGCCAACAGCTTGACTATCTTCACAAACTCCAGTCCGCCTCTTAAGTTGGGAGCGATTCATTTCGAGGCTGTCCCCATCTGTTTTCCATCTCATCTCAAAAATTGTCAGCTTCACTTATTGTGCAGCTTCCTTGGAAAAATAATATTCTAATTGAAATGATGCTCATAATGATAACATTCACAGACTCCCCTCTTTGTAGATTCATATCAAAAGGCTTCTTCTTTTTTTTTTTTGAAATAGTGGATAAAAAGAATGGGGGTCGGGTGATTGCATTACAGTGTGCCACCGAGATCGACCCATCCAAGAAATTCAATTCCGGCTCTTTTGCGAGGCACTTCCAGCTGACATCAGAGGAAGTCTGGGACCATTAAAAACATATTCCGACTTAAGTCCGAGGATTGTTTTTTCCCGACTACGCTTTCATAGGAGGAAGGTCTATTTTACTCCAGATACACATACACTACGGTTGTTTACACTCCAGTTCTGTCTGTTAAAGGTTTAACTGGTTACAAGACAGTGTTTCCTCAATATTTGTCACCATAATGATTGCACTGAGTCTATTTTTCTTTCTTTACCGTTGCACTTTTCTTGTTTTAAGTGGAGGAATGTTGACCGAATAAAGAAGATAATGATGAATGGGGGTCTTTATTGTGACTGCACTGAACAAACCGGTATCTGGTCCAGTATCTGTGCATAAATATTGGTTGCGTAATCTCTGGGGAATGAAACCTGCATTCTTTTCAATAGCCATCTTTTGTATGCAAATCTATAAGAAAATGAACCCACTTCTCCTACTTGCTTGATTTATAACATCTGTAAACATTTTCCTGAGGAGTTTATGGTCTCAGTCACTAGTTTTATGTAGTTTTGCAAACAATGGACCCATTTTGAGTCAAAAGTTTGACCTCCAGCTCCACCCTTCAACTAAATATGGTCTCCTCTAAAGAAAAACAAAACAAAGCAAGATTGTACAGGATTACAATCTGCAAAACTCCACTTCTATTCATGAATGCATCACATTGAGCTGCCTTATACTGAATAACCAAGTGATTTAAAAAGACCAATTTCCATACTTTTTCACATATAATATTTTGCAAATGCAAAGGGTTTTGAGGGCAAAGTCATAATGAAAAGAACCGATTTCACCAATGTTATATGGTTAAAAAAAAGTAAATAAAGTACCTGCTTTTCAGAGCCACGTTTGAATATTGATGATTTCATGAAAGAACCGTACAGATTTTAGCATCAAGAATTTCCCCACATTTAAAGAACTACATTTAAAGCTATAAAAAGGGAAACTGCATTAATCAGCAACCTGAAAAGCAATTTCCTACATCGACAGAACCTGTGACACTTCCCTCTTGCGACAATTTAAACGGAGGCCTTTTACTGCTTCATTTGTGCCACTTAATTTGAACAGGACAAGACAAGAAAAACATCCAGACGACCCGTTCGACTGAGAAAACTGTGGAACTAAAGGAAAAGTAATTTTCAATTGATTACCAGTTCAACAAATAAAGCAGTTATCGGCTGATTACCAAGACATTGTTTGAATAAAAGTAGAAGAGTGAAGGAATAATCTGACTAAGTCATCAAGTACAAACCTCTAAAGCATCTGTAAGAAAGTCATTCATTTATTCATTTTCTACCACTTTATCCTCCGCATGAGTGTCATGGGGGACTAGAGTCAATCCCACAAGATGTAGAGTGAAAGGCATGGAGATGAAGAACAATAGAGTGTCCAGTTAACCTAATCTGATTACCAATCTGCATGTTTTTGAACTGTGGAAGCACTAGGAGAGAAACCTGGATCCAAACCAGTGACCTTTTTGTTGCGAGGCAACAATGCCAGCCACTGCAACACCATGTGAGGGACACAGCCAACTGCCTCTTCAATGTAATCCAGCGACTGTCTCGCATGGCGCAGTTCATCAACATTCCATGAAAGGACACATGAAAAATGACAGATTATTACTGAAGGCAATCTGAGCCGCTCAGAGGCAAAACAATCAAAGAAAGCAATCTAAAAAATCACAGACAACAATCTTGACAAGTGCTGGGCAAAATTAGAAAAGATTTAATTTTGGCGGCACGGTAACAATCAAGGAGCGCTTCAGGCTTCGGTAACATTAGCCGGCTAACTTCCCGTGATGCGGGCGGACACGCTTTGTTTGATTGCAAATGGAAAAAGTCATGTCAGAGGTGTATTTTTGTGTTCAAACAAAGAACACAATCCCATTAGAGGGTAAAGCGCCCATTGTTGCTCTCCAGGCTTACAATCAATAAAGACTCACTCTACTTTGAGTTTCTAAGATTAGATCCAACCTTTCAGTGGGGTGAATGCTTAAGTGTGTTGCTGTAGTGCTGTGTTGGTATAACAAGGTTACATTAGCCAGAAAAAGCTTTGGATAGCAAGACAAATTAATTTAGTTGGAAGGGTAGATAACAACACAGGTGTCAAAGAATGTCTTCTTCAAGATAATTGTGCCATGCGGGGTCTGTTATTATGAAGGCAATCACTATGAGCTGTGGATCAAATCAAACAATATCAAACCGATTTTCTACTGAAATGTTCCAAGATTTCAAAGTGCTTTCTTCCCAGATGACTCACTGCTGCTGCTGCTCCTTTTTCCTCTTTACTCAGTCAATTAAAAGGTTCAGGTCAAAATGTCAGACATTGTAAAAATACAACCTTCGCACGGAAATAACTTGTCTCATTGTTAAAATTTGTGGCAGGAATGGAAAAATACAGAATTGTGTCACATATTAAAGTTAAAGCGGATGACACACCAATGGGACGGGTCCTTTTTAATGTTTATCTCGGACTAGATTTAGCATCAAAACTGTTATTCCACTTAGTTTTCTGAAAAATAAGACAGCTAACATTAGCTGACAACCTCACAAGAATAGCTTGGATCGTAAATTCCCAGGTAACTGCATGTTTGTGAGGAGAGACACCTTGACATTCCCCCACATGTTACTTTTACCACATGAGAAAGGAAGCTACACTTACTCATGTAAATGTCTGTTCTGTACAGAAGTGCTAACAGCAGCTAGTAGCTACTGTAGCCGCAAGCTACTTCTGTAGCCACCAGTGATTTGACGTTGGCAGCTACCACATGCTTTTAGCAGCTAAATTAGCCATGTTCAGACATGGTATCATTAAAGTTTGACCTTAGCAGCTACTGTAGCCACATGCTCTGGCATCAGTGTTTGACATTAGCAGAGCAGTAGCATGATTATTAGCAGCTACTGTAGCTAGATGCTGTGGTGACAGTATTTGATGTTAGCAGCTAATGTAGCCAAACACTAAGGTGTTAGTGTTTTTTGTTAGCAGCAACTGTAGCCAGATGCTGTAGCATCAGTGTTTGACATTAGCAGAACTCTAATAGAACGTTAGCCAATGGTTCACTGAAGATTAGTTGAAACCAAACCAAAAACTAACATTTAAAGAATGTTCCCTAAGGGTTCTGCAGAAGCCTCACGTTCGCTAAATGTTGAGGGAACCAAAAACTGAAACATTCTCTTGTAGTTGTACTGTAGCTTCCACACAATGTTCCCATTCTTTTGTATTTTGGTACGTTTGTTTACAACTATAAGAGAACATTCTGAGACATTTGGAATGTTTGTATTTCAACCAACTTCATTCAAATTTTTGATACCATTAAATAAGATTTGCTTTAGGAGAACATTAATGCAACCAAAGGAAAACGTTCTGCAAAGGTGGAATGAAGGCTGTGAGTTTAAGTAACGTTAGCGGAATGTTGTGGGAACTGAATCTTTCCATGACAACCATAGGACTACTTTGAGCAAACCTTCAGGGAACATTCCCACAACTTAAAGGTAACATTGCCAGAACATTCTGAGGACCAGACATTGTTAGGTTGGTGTTTGTGCTTGTGCAAAAGCTAATTATTTTGCAATAACTATTTAATGACATTGCTTTTAATTATACCTGAAAACTGTCAACAGATACTGTATATTTTTTTAAACATTTAGTAAAGGGTTCAAAACAAACATTTAGGAATAAAAATATCCAGTATCACTCTTGGACAAAGCTGAGTAATGACCATGATAAAAAAAAACATTATGTTTTTAAATAAACTTGTCATCTCTATTACAAGGTAAACCACAGAGAGATAAATGTGTTGAATCGTGAGGCCGCTCTAACCTTGATCTTTCCTCATCCAAATGAAGTGTGAATGTGTGAAGAAATTAGAGACAAATGTTGTAGAGATGCCTTGTTTTCAGAGGGACAACAAACCGCTGAACAACCGCCAACTTCAAATCAGTTCATTCTTGAGTCCAAAGACATAATTCTACCAAATTTGAAGACATTAAAGACTAAATATTCTTAAGATATTAAGAATGGCACAGATGGATTAAAAAAAAACCCAAAATATTAAAGTCTTATCAGTTCATCCAGGTAAATGTTTGTACCTAATGTGAAGAAACTAGGTCCAAATGTTAGATGTACCTTAACCACTAAAATCTAATCACGTCATCCACAACATTTATACCAAATTTAAAGAAAACAGGTATGAACAGTCTTGAGATATCCCGTTCACATGAATGGTACATTTGACCCCCCACATGTGCTCAGGAGTGCATCAATAAACAGACGCGTCACAGTGTCAGCAGTCTGGGAACAATTAAAGATAAGCAACGATGACGAAAGACTGTAACCTAGACTGTCAAGAGGAGGAGGAGGAGGAGGAGGAGAAAAGCAGCTCCTTCATCACAAGTCATGTGATTAAACATCTAAAGTACCAACACGACGGATTGGCTACCAAATTTTAAGTATTCTCCCTCGTCCACAAATGTGGTGTTACATCACAAAGTGAAACAAAAATAAAAGCTGAAATACCGGTACTTTTGATGCCAAAACCAGTTGTTTTGTGATGATATAATCCCAGTTTGTATGAACCCCAGAAAGAAGCGGATGTCCGGTCGAGATTTAAAAGAGAAATTTATCCTCACAAGAAGAAACCAAGGAATTAACTAAAGGCGAGGAGAGTCCTCTGGAGAAAACGCGGTACTGTGTGTGACGCGCCGACCCCTGCCGTTGCCAAGACCAAGGTTTAAGAAGGGTTGATGGTAATCAGGAAATAGGTTGCAGGTGCGGGGAAGGAGGCTCCGCCCCACCGCCCAGTCAAATCTCCTGAAACCACAACACAGAGAGCTCCACAGGAAGTAAGTAACCCACAAAAATAAAAGACAGGAAAACAGACCCTGACATGTTTTACAGCAAAAATAAAGGCATTTTTATTTTATTTTAGCAATAGTAGCTAATTTTGAATTTTGTGAGGCAAATAAAATTTGCTTTCAATTTTTTTTTTCTTTTTAGCTGTAATGGTATAATTACCAAGTACTGAAATTTAAGTGGTGGATTCGGTGGATGCCTAGTTTGTAGGAATTATGTATCAGTGTTTCTGCTATATCATGTTCACAAGAACGACACCGAGTGATGGAAATCACACTGCCTCATAAAAAAAGGAAAATAAAACATAATTTCATTGAAACATTTGTGCTGCTCCTGATGAAAACTGCATATATTTTAATGAAAGGCTCGTCTAATCTCATACGGCAGAGAGGGAAAGAGAGAGAGAGAAGGACTTTCAGGGCCACTATTGTGACAATAAAAATGAGTGATCTTAGGAAGAATCTATACAGGTAACTGGTAACCAAATGATTTCAACCTTCACCGCTCCGCTGCTTCAATCAGCGCTGCTTCTCGCTGCATTTCACCAGCTCCGCCTCCAGCTGTGCACTGTAATTCTGACACCGCTGGATGTGACTCGCTCGCATTTTTTTAGTCACTCATCTGTCTCATTCTGAATGGGGATGCTTTCATTTCATCCCAATGTTCCATTCTGCACGGGTGTCCTCATAGACTAGAATGGTTTCTCACGCCTGAAGGCTTTTCTTTTCTTTTCTTTTCTTTTCTTTTCTTTTCTTTTCTTTTCTTTTCTTTTCTTTTCTTTTCTTTTTTGGGAGCAAACTCCAGCCTCCTCCCAATCAAAAGGCATCAATTCACTGATATATCTACCCTGAAAGCAAACATCCGTCAACACGGTGGGATAAACACATGCAGCAGGACACATAGAGGGCAAGTGAGAGGAACTGTAGGGATAAAAAGACAAAGACGTTGTTGACCCTGACTCAACTTTTACTGCAGCGTCACGTAGAAACACAGTTCTGGTAGATTTAACACAGGAAACAGCCCTAAGTATGAGAGTGTCTGAATGTTAAAGTCACAAAGCTAATGTTTTTTTTTAGTGTATTTACATCATGGGTTTAATTTGGATTGTGAAATTACACACAAAGTCACTGAAAAATTGTTAAAAATAAAAACGGTTTCGTGTCATTTGGGCTGAGGATACAAAGTACAGCAAACATCAGCGCTTTATCGTTTATCCTCCAACATGAGGGTTGTTCATGAGATGAAGGACCATTTACACCTACAGTAAGTCTTGAAATTCCAGTTCAGCTCTGCATGTTTTTGAACTATGGAAGGAAACTGAAGAATCTGGAGAAAACCCATACAAACACTGGGGGGAACATGCAAAGTCCATAAAGAACCATTATTACCTCCACCAAGGATTCTTTATATCATTATCATTTTCAGCATTGGTGTATGTAACTCCACAGTAAATGTCCAGGGCGCTTGGCAAAAAAAAATACAGGATAAGGACACAATAGGTTCTACAATATATCAGATTGATCCGGATCCTGTGAACATTCCAGATATTATGATCCAGAACAGGAAAACATAGGAATGGTGTGGGATTTTGGTCAATGTAAGGTAACAAATAAAGATACAGATGTGAAACTAACACCAAACTGTAGCAGAGACTCTGCTGAATCAGACATGCGTCAATGGATTGGTGGTAGGAAAACCACCGTTTCAAAAATATTGATTTTCGTGAATAACTATCAAACTAATAATGATATTAAGGTGATTCCAAATGGTAAGGGTATGTTTTCATGGTCAAGGGATCCAATAATGTAGGTAAAATAATTCTAGGACTAGTAAGTTTGGGTGCAAATCACAATATATGGGGAAATGAGCTGTTTGGCGAGTCCTTCTCTTGTTTTTTTGCCACGCGGCCCTTTACTCGAAGTAAATCACCTGAAAAAATTGGAATAGTGCCCCGAATCACATTTAGATATAACTCCTCAATGACTATGATGGAAATCACAAGCAGTAGCTTTGTATGGAATTTTGACTGTGAAATGACACTCAGTCATAAGTAGGCCAAGATGTAAATCCTGTGATGGGGATGATGTTAAGTACTCAACAATAATCACCTTCAAAATGGCAAAGGAATCAAACAAAGAAGAAGCAAGTTACGCGCTAAAGAGAATCATGCAAACGGGACAAGAATCACGTACACGACTTTGTATGCGGTCGATAGTGAAATTACATGCACTGATTTCACATGACTTGGTTTTAACAACACGCATCACACACGAAAAGTAGCACGATGGAAATCGTGACAGGAATCATGCGAAAAAAAGCGTATTCTGTCACTGGAATCACAGAGTACCTGAAGTAAACCACACACAAAAGTATATTTCAATGGAATCATGAGAAAAGATGCCCTCTGCAAGTTGGAAGGTCTTAATCACAGTTCAAAGTTCCTCAACACAGTCCGACTCTGTCCTTCATCTCCACCCTTATTCTTTTATCCCCGTCCTCATTCCTTAATCCGGGATTCTTCCTCTGTCTCGCTCAAAGCTTCTCTGGAAGGAACAGGTGAAGAATAAGGATGAGGAAGACGGACAACTTCCATTTGTGTTCAAGTATTTAGAACTTCAAAATGTGATTGGGAGTGTGGAGCTGTAGAGGGCAGTGTTGCACCTCTAGGTGTAGATACAGTCTGCTGGAGCTTATAAGAAGAAGAAGGAGCTCCTCGCTGTTTATGTAACAATTTTTGGGACAAGAACTAGCACCTTCCCTTTCTATGGTAACAAACATACAAACACTGCAACGCAAGCAAACACAAACAATCCTGTTATAATAATAATTTATTAATGCAACACCTCCACTCTTGGTTTTCGGTCTTTCCCCAGGACTTTCTTAAAGAGATTTGCTTCATTTTAAGGTTTTCTGAGAATATTTGTGTTTTAAGGGGTTTGTGTTTAGGGAAAGTGAAGCTATTTATACTTTATTTTACTTCCAAGTGAAGGCTGCATACAGCCGTTTCCTCTGTATTCTCTCTTTCCCTCACAGGCAGAAGTTTGGCATGTACACGACTTATTAAAAGTGACAAGTTTAAGGTTCCAACGCTTTGGTTTTTCATTGCAGGCAGTTAAAGTTTGGTTTCATATAAAAGGCAGAAGCAGGCTTTTGTTTGTGTTGGTCTCCAAGTGCAAGGCTGAAGCGATTTTAACACAGTGTGGCCCAATGAAGGACACGGAAAAATAAATAAAGATAAATAAATTGTACAAAAGATTCATTTGTTGATGTTTTTGTGCCAACAGCACTGCGACATTGACATAGTAAAACCGAAAAAGGTCTTTCCAAAACTTTTGCCAAGCTGAATGATAATACGGCTCTAAAGCATTAAGTTTATATGGGGATTAAGAGAAAATATCTTAAAATATCCAAATTCTAAATGAATCACCAGTCATGTTATTTCCTACTGACATAAACACAGGTTGAACACAGGTACAATTGTGTTAACTGGTTTTTACCATTGTACTGACAACAAATAATGAGTTGGAAACAAAAGAAGAGCATACTATAATTTAGATAAAGTTCAAATGTTCAAATTTGAAGCAGGAGTTTTCAAGATTTTGTGTTGTGTTTGTGCATTTTAACTTTATCTGTGCCAAATATTTAGTCCTACCTGTGTACGTAATTCATTTAATACAAGACAAAGAAATGATTCAACTGTCAATGATTCATTCAAAATCGAAAGAAAACATCAGTTTGTGTTTTTACACTTTTATCGTTTCCCAAACGTTCTACATGAGGACCCACTTTATAAAGATGCGAATACAATTGTGACCCAAATTCACATCGTAAATCATGACACGAGCAAATTTGTGCATAATGTAACCACTAAATTACAGCCATATCTGTAAAATCTAATATCATTTTGAAGTGGTAAACATATGATTTCCAAGAGCTGTTTGCTGAATTATTGCACCTTAATTTTTGTATGTTTTTTAAAAACACATATCTTGTTTGGGGGGACCCAAACAAAATATCTCCTCCCGACGCAGATTTTGGGACCCGAGTATAAGACACTTTCTACTAACACACATTCAACATCTATAGAAAACACTGAGCGTGACATTTCATATTACAGGTACAAGGGCATTTCTTGGCGTCACAACTGCAGTCACTGTACGTATAAACAGAATTTGTCACTGAGTAAAGTATTTTGGTTAAAAGCCAGACGCATATGCTACACCTTGAGAAGCGAGCATGTTGCAGGCCTGTGGGACGGCACACACGCACACACACACACACGCACACACACACACACACACACACACACACACACATGCACTCACACACTGCATGGGGAGATGGAGGTTTGTATGGGAAAGTGCCAGGTACGAGCCAGAGCTGGCTTTTCAGAGGAGACGGGAAACGTGCCAGGTGGTAACAAATCACCAGAAAGCCAGGCCAGCAGGCAGAGATCCCCGAGACGAGGCAAGGTGGGTGTGAATGCATCCACTCAGCAGGAGGCTGGAGAAATCTGCAGTGCAGGATGGCTCTGGAAATGAGTTTCATAAGCGCGTATTCGTGTGTGTGTGTGTGTGTGTGTGTGTCTTTAAAGCGATAGTTTATGTCAAGTGTGGTTTTCCAACACTTAGTCAGCACTGACTAGTCTGAGACTCTTGCTGAAAACATGGCTGCCAACGGGGACGAGGAAAAAGAGATTTTAGCCACTCCAAAAAAAAAAAAAAAATCCAGGATTTTGCAACCAGGGCCCTTCTTATGACCCGGCTTCACAAGGAGAAAAGGGAAGCAACATAAGACCCAGATAAATTAAAATGTATTAAAAGAAGAAGGGAAGGGGAAGGGGATGCTGTTGGACGAAGGTCCACATCAATACATCGCTCCATTCACATAAAATGTGTTTGTAAGTCAGTTATGCTTAGTGAAAGACTCTTTTAAAATTAGCGGTTGCCCCACAGGAGTACACAGCAGCCATCGCCGCCATGTCACAGCTGCTATAAACTGGACCGCACATTTATAAACATAGGGTGCAGGGTGAAAAATTCCGAAAATTCAATTTTAACTCTTTGCTAAAATTGCTGCATTATCTCAGTGTTAGACAGCTTTTTCCAACTGGAAACTAAAGTTTGTAAACTGCTCAATCTCCCACACCAAATTTCACAGAAAAAAATCTGCAATTTTACCAAGTTTTTACCAAGTTTTTGACAAGTTTGTGTCTCATCAGTAAATCCAAACAAAGTGTTTCACAAACCAAAGTCACTAAAAAACAAATTTGAACTTATTTGGATGGGGGCAGCTTCAACAGACTTTGGTGTGAGGAAAGGGAGTCGTTTACAAAGTGACACAAAAGGCAAAACAAAGAAACTTAAGATACAATGGACTTAAAAAGAGTGTAGATTTTATTAGGTTAAGGTTTTTTTTTTTTTAAAAATGACTAACATCTGTTTTTCCACGTTTAATATTCCTTTAAAAATGCCCACATTCAAAGCCGGGGCTGATTCAAGCTGTAAAATATTGATTTAAACAAATAGCAGGAAGAATAAAACTGACAAGTGACACTCCTGGAGCAGTGACAGACAAAAGCACCTTTCAAAGCCGTGTGCACTGAAAATGAACATCTCTCTCAAGAGTATCTTATCCTCGAAACATACGCAGCACAACAGGTAATGGAGGGAAAAGCAAACGCAGCTGCTGCTGCTATTTAATGACTATTTAAAAACAACCATGACTTATAAAAGGAATTATTCCACATCAGCGTCGGAAATCTCTTCAGGCAACTTGATGGCCACCTGACAGGTGCATCGACCAGGATTCTCCAGCCACATGCTGGTTTGGAGAAATATAATGCCTCCCTCTCTTTGCAGAATTATCTGCTCGGAGATAACTTTGACTGTGGTGAATTGGAGCGCGCCTCCATCCTTTCTGGCTGATGTGCGACACTTACCTGAGGCGGGGATGAAAGATGGAGCTCCCTGCGCGGGGCGGTGTGCGACAGAAGCCTTCATCAAACTCCTGTGTTTATTGTGCAGGACTGACGGAACTAATTGCGCGGTATCTCAAAGCGCTGGACCCTGAGTCATCCGCAGCCATCTCCTTAAAGAGTGGGTGTTCAAGACACTGTATACTGCGTTTGCTCAAAACACAACAAAATAATTACAGCCCGCCTGAACACAGCTGGGTTCTTATTGCTGATGGGAGCTTTGCCAAACTCAATTGTGCATTTTAAAGCATACTTAAACGCCTCCTATCTATAAATTTATATTAAGAATAAATACAACACTAGCTCTACTGTGAGAGGTTCATATGGTCACGGAGCAACAGAGACTTCCCACCGCACTTATTAGCTCGCCTGCACCTTTTCCTTTGCCTGCTTTACTACATTTGTTTTGTTTTACAGCGCAATTAATCTTTGCTTCAATCCCACAGCTCATCAGTCTCATTTCCTGCCACGGCAGCGGGCAGATGTTTTCAGGAAAACAAAAGAGAGAGGAGCGCAGGTAAATCAGCCGTTCACCACACCAGAAACATACGGGCCCAGTTCTAACCCTCGAAGACGGACATTGATCCATCTGTGGCATGTGTACACAGGTGATTGTCAGTTAAAGAGGACATTCAGTGGAAAATCAAATGTCTGATGTTTTTTTGGTGTGTCCCCGTGTCCTTCCTGTATCTAAACATCACTAAAGTGTCACAATAAACACTTCAGCCACTTCTGACAAAGAAGGGCTTCTCTGTTTACCTGTGCTCGAGCAAGCGAGTTTAGTTACGTAACTGGCACATTTGCCGTGAGAGAAACAAAGGGAGAACATTCAAACTCCACAACGGCAGCCCCACGGTTGAGCTTGGATTCAAACTGGGGACCGTCATGCTGTGAGGCAACAGCACTAGCCACTGCACCACCATGTTTCCTTGTTTGCAACATGTTTGAGGAAAAAAGCTATTGCACTGTTATTGGCATTGTGAGGTAAGTCTTTGTCTCATTCCTAGCTGGTGTCCTTGCATGACCTCAAACCTGCGTTGTCTCTTATTTGACCAAAACAAAGTTTGCCACATAGTGGACTAGAACGTTTGGTGCTACATTCTCAAACAGTCCGAGTGCAGACCTACCATTCCAAAGGTAACACCCCATACGCACCAATGAACAAGAGTAGAAAAGACAGTCAGACACAATGGACGTGTCAATGTGGGCGGAGGACTTCAAAGACAGAGAGTTTTCCTCAGGTCATCTGTCACTATGACGCATGTGCTTCTGTCCACACTCTTCCATCCCAGAACCTATTAATCCTAAGAATCAACTTTTTCTAGAGATTCTAATGACGACGGCTCGGTTAGATCACTTAAAGATGGATGCTACCAATTCTAAAAACTCAGATCTTAATGATGTAACAGATAAAAAAAACATCTGTATAGGAAGCTGTTACTTTTAATGTGGTAGCAACTGTAAATGATTTGTCACTGCAAACCAAACTGCTGTACTTCCTTCTAAAGATATGCAGACACTGGAATAAATGGATAAATATTTTATCTAATTTAAGAATTTCATGATGTGTTTTCAGGCTGAAACATCTTACAGTACTTGCTCAAAGAACATAAACTGTTTTCTGGACTCCAGATTCAAATCCCATTAATGTGCCACTTGTATATAATGTTTCCTCGGGCCGGTAAATCACCTCCACATTTCAGGGAGCGAAATTCCTCATGCGCACTACAATTAGAAGAGGATAATGTCGACCCAAATGCTCCCAACGATCGCCAACCGAGCCTCTGAAATCAGATCAGGGCCCACCTGAGTTTCTGTGCAATAAAGCGTGGCCCTCATGGGGTGAGAGCTGGAGCCGCGCTCTCCCTCCACGTCCTTTAATGACTTCAACTAAGCAGGTCCTCAACAGATGGTGACATTCAACACCCCAAAGGTTGTCCCCCGAAGCCTGGGACGAGGGTTTGAGCAATATTGTTTTTCATACGCGAGGCCAGCACCTGTCAGGAGCGGCCGGCGGCACCCGGAGCAGTTCATCACGGTGAGATCAGAACCAGTTCCAGTCCTCCATCATGCAGACAAAACCCTGCCAGTTTGGCAAAAACATGCTGCCAGTTGAGTGACACAGTCAGACAGATGGGTGAGACAATTCAACTTATTTCCTGTGACTCTTCAAGCGTTGTGTTATGATTTGGTTTCATTGTGTCCCATTTTTCACACTTGTGTAATGATCTGAAAACAAATTAAAAAAAAAAACATAGATAGTATAATTTGTTTTGGAATGTGAAACATGGTGACAGTGCAGGTCTACCAGGGTGATGAGGATGAAATGTAGACAGCATTTTTTAACTGTGTGAAGCCTGGTAATGTATTTTTCCAGGCAAAAGACGCCCTAAGTGACACAATCATGGCGATTTCTTTGACCTTGGCTCCTAAACTGTGTGTCTGCTATGATCTAAGTTGACTGACAAGCTTATTTATTTGTACAAGTAAAGACAAATAAATCAGTGCAGCACAATCAAAATTCTTCCTCTTTGGACATTTGTCCACACTCACAAACAGAAGCAGGGAGCAGTTTATTTTATTCTGCTGTTTACCACTGCACATGCTGATGACATTGCTAACTCTTGTTACAACTGACGACCTAGTTGTTGACATCGCTAACTGTCGTTACAACTGATGATGTTGCCAACTTCAGTCGCAACTGACAACAAAGCTGTTGACATCGCTAAATGTCGTTAAACTGATGACATAGCTGTTGACATTGCTTACTAGCATTACAACAGATGGCTTTGCTAACTTCAGTCACAACTGATGACAAAGCTGTTGACATTGCTAAATGTTGTTAAACTGATGACATTGCTAACTTGAGTCACAACTGATGACATAGCTGTTGACATTGCTAACTAGCATTACAACAGATAACGTTGCTAACTTGAGTCACAACTGATGACATAGCTGTTGACATTGCTAAATGTTGTTAAACTGATGACATTGCTAACTTGAGTCGCTACAGATGACAAAGCTGATGACACTGCTAACTGTCATTACAGCTGATGACATTGCTAACTTCAGTCGCAGCTGATGACACTGCTAACTGCTGTTACAACTGATGACATTGCTGTCATTGCTACTGATGACATTGCTAACTTGAGGTGCTACAGATGACAAAGCTGATGACACTGCTAACTGACATTACAGCTGATGACATTGCTAACTTCAGTTGCAGCTGATGACACTGCTAACTGCTGTTACAACTGATGACATTGCCGTCATTGCTACTGATGACATTGCTAACTTGAGTCGCTACTGATGACAACGCTGATGACACTGCTAACTGTTGTTACAGCTGATTACGCTGCTGTCATTGCTACTGATGACATTGCTAACTTGAGTCGCTACTGATGACAACGCTGATGACACTGCTAACTGTTGTTACAACTGATTACGCTGCTGTCATTGCTACTGATGACATTGCTAAGCTGAGTCACTGCTGATGACAGTGCTAATGATGTTGCCAATGTGCTTCGCAGCAGAAGGTATTGCCGATGACTTTGCTAATCGTTAATGTTATTCGATTGCAGACATTTCACAGTCTGTAGAAGTCAGTAAAGGTTCAGTGTATAAGAATTAGCGACATCTAATGGTGATATTTCAGACTCACCCCTCTATTTCAGCCTATCAGGGAACTATGATGGCCTTCGCATACGAAAAAGCATGTTATTTTTTATATTAAGCTTCCTCTGAAATGCAAAATGCATAATCTGGCTGGTTTGTCCGTAGAAACAAGATCCTTGCCTAATGTGCACAAAAGGTGTATTTTGAAGCTACAAAAACCAAGCCAATTTCATTTTAAAGCAATTATTCACATTTAAACAGACATACCTGTTGGTAGTATACTCAATTTCTGCCCATAAATGTTACACACTGGACCTTTAATATTTCAGGAAGCTAGGAACAACATGGGCTGACAGAGAAATGAGAGCTGTATAGAGATATTTCACATAAGCTTGTATACACACTTTATCATGAAGGACCCTTGGCTGTCTTGTCAGTCTATGTTCACCTTGCGGGCATTGAGACTCCACCATCTGGCCTCTGTCACTTCAGCAACCTCTGGGCCTTAAAGGAATAAAACTGTTTCTTTTCAGCTTCCTCACAAACTGTGCCTGTGCCGCCTAAAAGTTCACTTTTTGATGAAATGCCGAGCAACTTTTCTTGTACTAATTGAGGGTGTAGATGCAGAGACACCACGTAGTTAGGGATGATCGTACCGCGACATGTACTTCATCCATTTTGTGGAAAAACACCTTGCTATTTGTGTCCCTGAGAGTCACTGAAATCATTTCTGTTGACAGGGAGCTAAAGTAAACATTGTCGGCTCTCACCACGAACCGAGCAACTTGCAGTACCAAAACTCCACATTTTCAAGTGTGATGAAATCTTTGCAACATCGATGTCCCCAGAGCTCTTGCCAAGTGTCGAAGCGCGGCATGTGAGACTTCTGAACACGTTAGCAGCGAGACGTCTTCGTGTCCGATTCATATTTTATGACAGCACAACCAAGAGGGGCCATATGGTAATCCAGACTGGACCTGCCTTCAAATTCCCTCCCTCCTCTCGCGCCTGGGTTGGTGGTGGAGTGACCTAATGAAGCAGCAGACTGTGTTTGCTGCCTGGGGTCAGAATGGGAAAGACGTTTCAGATGGCCGTGGTCAGTGGCAGCAGCGGCAGCAGCGGCAGCAGCAGTAGCAGCAGCAGCAGCAGCAGGAGTAGCTAAGCTCTGAGCCCCGCAGGAGACTCAACACTCTGGTCAGCCAAGCACACAAGACAAGGGCTGGTGGTTGGAATAGCAGCGCGGTGCCAACAGGGATGTGATGGTGGGGGGTGTAATCTAGCAGGATTAGTCATGGCTGTGTGGTGGGTGGGTGTTTGCCCAGGTGTGTAAGTGGCTTTGTTTTTCCCTTTTCCCTCCATTGGTGAAATGTAAACTCCTAATCCAAGGCACAGTTATAATTTATGTTCAGATTTCCAGCCACGTTATTCAAATATTACTGTATGTGTTGAAATGAACAAGTTATTCAGTGACATAAACAGGGACTGGTGTCCACAGCCAACTCTACTTTGTGCTAAGCTAACAGTTTCCCTCACCTTTTAGTCTAAGTACTAGGCTAGCAATTTCCCTATAATTCCACTCTTTGTTTTCAGCTAATAGTTTCCCTGTACTGTCACTTTTTTGTGCTAACAGCTCCCCTATATTTCCATTCTTTACGCTAAGCTAACTGTTTTCCAATATGTGCTAATCTATTAGTTTCCCTCTACTTCCACTCTTTGTGCTAATAGTTCCCCTATACTTCCATTCACTGTGCTAATAGTGTCACTCTACTTTCACTCTTTGTGCTTAGCAAATAGCTTCCCTTTCCTTCCACTCTTTGTGATAAGCTAACAGTTTCCCTATACTTACATTCATTGTGCTAAGCTAACAGTGTCCCTCTATTTTCACTCTTTGTGCTAAGCAAATAACTTCCCTTTACCACTCTTTGTGTTAAGCTAATAGTTTACATCTACTTCCACTTTTTGTGCTAAGCTAACATGTTCCCTTTTCTTCCACTCTTTGTGCTAACAGTTTCTCCTTCTAATTTTTGTGCTAACAGTTCCCCTGTACTTCCTTTCATTGTGCTATGCTAAGTCTTTCTTTACTTTCACTGTTTGTGCTAAGCTAACAGCTTCCCTCGACTTCAACTCTTTGTGCTAAGCTAACAGTTTTCCTATACTTCCATTCTTAACCTCTTTCTGTAGCATTTTAACTCTTTTGTTCTCAATGAGTCGTGAACTCATTTTGAAAGAAAACAGGAAAATGTCACACTTTTCTTATATCTCAACTGCAGCCATCATTTGTAAAGATTGAGATCACATCGCCGTGTTATATTTCACCACTGCTGTACAGCCTCCTCTCACTTAATGGTCACCGAGAAAAAGTGTGCCACTTAACAAATGGGCTGCTTTGTTCAATATGCAATTAACCTATATCGCTGGATGGAAGTTTTCAGTCCACCGAGGAGAGTTTTGACGCAGTGAATATCTAAAAATGGCAGTATACTGTGCAGAAATCAATCCTTTTTTCTCTCTATTGATTCCATTAAAAGCCTTTTTGGAGATTGATTACGCTGAAAGCCTCCCTCCACTTTGGATTACAGTTGCACAGTTCCAATCTCATTTTTTACAGATATGGGCGTTTATTCTATTACACAGCAAGGTGCAAAGCCCGGGGAGTCTGAGCATCAGTGTCCACTGTTTCTCTAAGAATAATACTTTTGTACAGATAGTAGAACATCCGTCTGAGTATTGGGTATTGCCCTCTATTTGCTCAGACAAACCTTATCAGCCTTGTTGCTCTGTTTCACAATCAGCTTCCACTTATCAAGATCCAAATGTATTTTTCCTGAAATCTCTAAAGAAAGTGAACTGTATTTTTATGGAAATACAGTTTTACTTAGAGCAGATTTTATTGTTTTATGGTCAATAGGCAGAAACTCGCAGGTCTAAAAAGCCAAGGAAAAATTAAATAAATAACACATAGATTTCTCACCAAACACTACTGCCTTATCTTTGTAATGGAATATTTATCAGTAAAGGCTACAGCAAAAAAAAAAAAAAAAGAATGTTGCCAATAGCAACTGGATGCATGAAACATTTTGTGATTTCCTGTTGTTTGTTTTTATCGAGTGATCAAGAATATTAACGCTTGTACAGGATTGAAATCCTTGTTTGGCCGTCTTTGAGGCTAACGCTGGAGACGCCGTCCTGCTCTTGTGATCCGTTTACATGTCACCGTGTTTCTGCTCATGGGATGTTCATGAATGTGTCCACCTCACAAAATCGAGGTCATTTCCCCAACAAAACAGAAAAGAAAATCATCCAAATGTGTCATTTCAGATTGCTTTTCTCTCACTCCTGCCAGTCATTTAATACCATATGCATCCTACAAGGGTCAGCTGTGTGTATAAGGAGAAAGACAGCTGGTTTTTATTTATTTTTTTATTCTTGTTTTTTGCATATGGTTGTGTATGACCTTTCCCTGCTCCTGCGCTGCTTAGTGCACTATTTTGGCAGAGTTAAGGTGTTGTTGCTGCATAGATAAGCGCTCGTCCTGAAACCTGTCCCTGTGAGGTCTGGCTTTTCACTACCGTGCTTGCATTTTAAAAGGTTACTTTAGGATGCCAACTCGAGTCTCCACACCGCCCGAGGCTACTTCCTCCCGTCTCGCCAACCTCCCTCTTCTCCTCCATCTCCTCCTCCTCATCCTTTTCTTTGGCATTCAGCAATAAAATGACAAGGGGAGGAGGTGATGGACCAGAGGACGGGGAAATCAAAGAGAAGACTACAGTCACTGGACATCAGCTCAGACATATTTAGGATTCAAAATCCTTTTCCCATTCCACATTTTGAGATTAGGCATATGTGAAATAATAATAATAATATCTGATGAGTATTTTGGAGGTCGTCAGACATGTGTTTTTTTTAACACTGATCTTTAGAAATCAGTGCTGCCAACATGTTTTGGCCAATATTTTCTTGTTTTTCCCTCCGCCTGTTTACTGTTATAATAAATCAAGTTAGAAGTAGGAGCTCATTTTTCCCGTTTAGTTTCATTTCAACCACCAGAGTCGCCCCCTGGTGGCTAACTGCTACATTCTTCCTACTTCCTAGACTTTGCTTTTCAAACCAGAGGACTATGTCCATCTTTGTGCACGATCTGTGACTAACAGTAAAACCAGGTTGAGAGTGACCAGCAGTTCGAGGTCATCGCTCACGTTTTTGGCTTTTTAAAAATTAATCTTTAGTCAACAAGGTTGATCGTGGGGGAAAAAAGTGTCTGGAGTGAAAAAAGTTGATAAGTAGAACCAAACAATGGCTGTACTTGTAATTTATTTGCAGATCAAATGTTTCCTTGAGAATGGAAATTTAGGAAAAATCCTTCAGAGTAAAGCAATGTCTCTTAAATGGTTTGCTTTATTATTATTGGAGTGAAAAGGGTAATGAGGTTAGCAACCTTGAGTTGCCTGTACTGCTATTTTATTTCCCAACCCAATTTTTAATAGTTTTACACAAAATCCTGGGGAAAAAATTATGAAAAAAATTATAGGTGAAAGCACACACATTTTCCAACACCTGTCACCTTATTTAAGACTAAAATAATGTATAAGGTAATGGCTGCAGTTTTCCACTCTATTGCATTAGTAAACTACACAGTGCAGCTCACTGCCTTTGTTACCTACAAGGTAAGGCAGTGTTTGCCAATCCCTGTGTTGTGTCGCTTGTTTTGTTGCGACTCGCCTTCTTAATTGGAGCTTCTGCCACACAGCAGAGTGAAAACCTGACAGAGTGTTTCCAGCTTTGCCTGGAGACTATTTTGTCATTAACTTCATCGGCACGGTGCTGGGTTCAGTTGGAGGGAGCGATTTAGCTTTTACTCTCTGCTACTGAAAGGATGCAAACAAAAAGCACTCTTAATTTTCTTTGAGAGTAGTGGAAATCTTTTTTTTTTTTTCCATTTTAGTGCAGTGATTACTCTTCATTAGTTTGAAACACTATTCCCTGTGAAACTGACTATTGTACAGCACATGATTAGGAGACTCTGAAGAGCATGTCCTAACATGTCCACCTGCTCAAGACAGCAGTGTGTGTCTCAATTAAGACTGGCCTTTCCACATCAGAATCAGGATGATGCCTCATAGTGTGGGTTGTGTGTCCTAGAGATGTGTAACATTTAGCAGGATTTATAGGCTTGGTACAACATTTGGTGCTAGACAATGTTATAAATTATTGTTTTTGGTTGTGTCTTAGTGGAGAAACAACCACTTCAGACATTAACCTCTTGTGTTTTGGGGGCGGAGCTTTGACAAAATGGAGAAGAGAAGGGGGAGGCAGCTTTTCCCACACTTACAGACCGGAGCTTTAACGCTCCATTGTGAAACATTTAGAAGTGTATAACTGGTTAAAAATTAAAATTGCTTGTCTTCTGTAGCCTTAGAATGTGTATATGTACTGTAGGAAAGGGGGGCCAGTCCATGGCCTAGGCTAACTAGCTTCAAGAATGCCTCAATTCTTCATCACACTGGAAATCAACTGGCGGTTAATGCAGAATTGAATGGACTGTGTGGAAATGACACAACTAAACCACTGACAATAAGCAGCGGACAACATCTCACTAAAGGATGGCTAATTAGCATCCAACACAGCTGGTAAGAAAAAGGAGGACTGTGGTTGTACTTCATGGAATACTGTTGGTACTAAGCCCAGGAGTAAATGAGGAGAAAATGGAGGATGGCTAAGAAGGATTAGCAATGTGAGCAGCTGCCCTGCGCTACCGTCCAGACCTCGGACCGTGTCCACCCCATCTCTAGCAAGACACAGTCATGGAGGGCCGGCATAAAGAAATCACTGTCAAATCAAATATGGCCACCCCTAAAGAGCAGAAGCCCATTAAATAATTACTGCAAGAAAGGGCCTTGCTTTACAGAGGCCGCCATCTTGTGCATCCAGAGGCAGATGAAGAAAAAAAAGACATAAAGCTGATGCATAACATGGCAGAAAGAGTGGAGAGTGTGGACTAGTTGAGAGTATTTCTGGAATATGAAGGCCACGGTAGTTCCTGGACATGCTTGGAAAAGGGGAGGGGTGAGAGGACAATTCTCTGTTTGCTGCAATCTGCAGTCTCACCGTTAGATGACTTAAACGCAATACATTCCAATGCACAGTTAAGTTGAACTGCGCCATTTAATTTAATGACTGCCCTTGTCCCATTAAACATAGCGATATGCAATATATTTGGTGTTTTCCAAATATACAAACAAGAACATTAGGTGGTGGCTACTTGTTAGCATGTTGAGCACCATTCTCTGTCTTTCTAGGTCCATTAACTTCAAAATAAAAGTCTCCTTGTCGGTCCAAAAATGCACCACTTGAGCCAAAGCCCAGGGATGGGGTCTATGGGATTATTTTATCTTTTATTTTTATTCTATTTTACTTGAGCTGCTGCGACACCATAATTTCCTGCAAAAGGATTAATAAAGTACTCTTTTATAAGTCCAGTTTCAGTCAGACCAACAAAATAATTGCATTTTTGTAACATCACATAAATGCTGCTGCTCTGGCTGTTTTGTATGTCCACCAGCCTCGTCCAGAACCTGGATCACCCAGCATCATCATTGTACGCCACTAACGTTCCTGAGGCTAAGTGGTAACAAATCCCTGTAGCCGCGTTCCAGAGTCTGATGGACAGAATTCCCGGGAGCGTTCAGGCTGTTACAGCAGCTGATTTATACACATGGGTTGGGAATTTTCAACAATCGCATGTGGGTGTGACGTTCAGATGTCCGTGCGCTGTCGTCTTACAGTGTATCAGCCCTCCTGAGCTGAGTCTCCTTTTCAAGAGCTGCAGTAATCAGGTAAATTGTTGAGGAGAGCAATGCAACACACACACACACACACACACACACACACACACACACACAATAGCCAGTTAGAGCCTCTTCTTCTGATGTTGACAAAGACACAGAACATGGATGGTGGAGGTTAAAGGTTAATACCCCTCAATCTCTTGAAAAAAGTAATTTTTTTGCCGTTATCTTCCATCGACACACACGAGACAAAAGGTCTGCGACCTGTGATTTGACTCGTTAGAGAGTTCCACTATCTACAGACCCATGTGTGTTCTCGACAAAGGGGCCATTATGGCCACATGTAAATAAAGCCTCAGCTCTATAATGTTCTACATTAACTGAGTTGATGAGCTGCCACATTTGTCACCTTTAAAGCCTGGTTTTTATTTGATGGATTTGATGGTTTGATGAATCTGTGGATATTAGATTTATATAAATGTGGATAGATTTACAGTGGATAGAATCCTTCTTACCAATGTTCTTGTGACAGGAATAGATTTACATTAGCGGTACGTGTTTCTCCCTCTGTCACTTCTCTTAGCTCAAGGTTGCTGTACCTCTGCAGTCCAAATTGGTAAATCAGTAACTTGGGCTATAAAAAGCAACTCTAATTGTATTTGTTATTGCTTTTGGCAGCAGCAGCAGTAGCAGCAATGACTCGTGATTATATGTTTTCTTCTTCTTCTTCTTACATCTAAATGTACAATGTAGTGATCAGAAATGGGTTCGGGATTAAGGTGTTTGCAAAGCTGACACTGCAACAGCAAAGCAAACAGCAATTTCAGGGCCTCATCTAAACAATTACAGACTTTGCAGTGAGTGGAAACACGGGGCTTTTAAAGAGGCAAAAGAAAAACTTTTGTGTTTCCCTGCGTTTCTAAGCTGTATTAAGGTCAGTAAACAGCAGGTCGACTATTATATTATTCTCATATTTACATACACCACAAAATGTGAGCTGAATATTAATTGTTACTCATGCAGGGTTTTGTTGGTTTGGTTCTTCATGCAGGCGAATAATAGTCGCAGAGGGTAGAGTTCAAAGTCTGGTCAAATCAGATCAGCAGGGGGCAGCAGTGCGTGTGTGTCATGTAAAGAGGGAAATGTTGCTAAGCTGCTTATACAGCTGTGATAATAAGAATGACATATAAAGTCCTTTTTTATTCTTCATTTATTTATTCTGATGGAAGAAGCAGAGCCATAACCCATAGGGGGCAGCAGAGAGTTAATAGCCAGTCAGTCAGGAAAACGATGACGAAGGGTCTGAACGGGCTTTTAAGACATACAGAAATATTGAAAATGCTGCTTGTCATCAACTCCCTCATCGGTAACACCGACGAGTGTCATTCCCCGTTAAGGACGACTTCAGTGGACTTACATTTTACCACCACGAAATTCACCTGCGTTTCAGTCTATTTCAATAATCGCCATGTGATGAGAGCGACTTGGTGCTCGGCACTGCCCTCTAGAGGAAGTACTGTGTAAATGCCAAAAGCAAAAGATGCACGGAGATAATGTTTGGGACTGACAGATGTAAAATGGATGAAAATGGAGTATTAGCTTAAAGAAGGACAGTGATGTTCTACAGTCGGTGTTTGCAGAAGTGTTTTTCTTTCTGCCCTTTAATCACTTTAATTTAAACGCCATTTTCATTTCAGGCCATTTTGAATCTCCTTTAGAACTAACAACTAAAACAGCTACTACAAGGCAATGATAAAGTTTTAGCTTGCTATTGCAAAATTTTAATGCTAACCTTACATTAAAGGGTCCAAGTTTACCATAGCAACTGCCCAGGAGCAAAACCGAATTACATTTTAGCAGAAGTTGTAAGTGATGCTCGCTTTTGAGTTTTGATGCTAATTCAAGGCTTCGCCAATACTCTTAAAGGGGAAGTGTGAAAGTTGCCGAATTGTACACTTTGCACTTTTCACCTCTTGTTACTTTTCACTTCCAAGTGGCAAGCAGTGGTGGTAAAAATAAGAATTGGTACTGGCCCACAGACTGGATTAATCTTTGTTGTGGCCTGTCCTTTTCCAGACGGTGAGCGGACGGAGTCTCGTTCTGTCTCGCAGTGTCCAGGGCAGAGTGGACAAGGTGTCCCTTTCCACTGCACTTGAGATCAACACAGAGCCACGGCCTGAACAACCTCCGTCTTTAGTAATACCTGATGGGAAACAGGAGACGGCACCTTAGTTCCGGCCCGTGTGATTGCGCTATCCGCTGAACAGAGCATGCATGTGCACACACTCTTGCCAATGCAGTGAGTCTTTCTTGCCAGTAGGTGGCATCAGGTAGCGTGATGACCTTGGCAGGATATCAGCTTTGTGCTCATCTAAACAGGCCCAGGTTTCACACTAAGTAAGTATTAACCATTTGAGTGAATAAATGTGTACATTATATACTGTATGTGCGATATTTTGTAACATATTTGGTTGGTGGTGTGCCCCAGGATTATTTTCATTTAAAAAATGCGCCTCAAAAAAGGTTGAAAAGCACTGCCCTACACATCACCATGAATACTTACACTGATATTATTACCAGCGAAGGTTACAGTTATTGCAACCATCTGTCCCTCTATTAGCTTCTGTTACATACTCTGTCACTTTCTCCATTTTCACATTCTGTATTTCTCTCTTTCCATCCTTTGTAATTTTGATGTTTTGTTTGTCTCTGTACATGTGACACCTACTGCATGTCCGTCTGTCCGTCCTGGAAGAGGGATCCCTCCTCTGTGGCTCTTCCTGACGTTTCTCCCATATTTCCCCCCTCTACAAATGTTTTTTTTTTGTGTGTGAGGGTCTAAGGATAGAGGGTGTCACTTGCTGTACAGACTGTAAAGCCCTTCAAGGCAAATTGTGTTTGTGATGTTGGGCTATAGAAATAAAATTGACTTGACTTGACTTGACTTTGGCCTTCTAACATGCAAATCCTAACACGATAACTTTGTCTGTTTCAGCTTTAGTCCTCGCAAACCATGTGACACGACGTCGGTAAACTGCAGACAGAAGGCAAACGTTTACTGACCGGGCTGCGATTCACTTCATGCCAAGAGGATCATGAAGGGACCAGAGAGACAAATCACCATCTTTGTGTGGACAGAGTGCTCTTTCCCAGACAGTTCTTATTTCACTGGTGAGTGGAGCGCCGACCGAACCTGATATTTGGATTTCATTTGAAGGGAAACAGGGTGAATCCGAAGGGTAACGGTGAAAACCTGCCTCACGTCAGAACTGTAAAAGTGTGAGTTTAAGACAGACAACGGCAGCACCGCGTTGTGACACCTTCATGCCGCGTCTTCTTCTGTCTCCTCTTTTTTTATTCCGTCCCTGCTCCACCTCGCTCCTCCGCCTCCTTTTGTTCTCTGTCACATGACTGTGTAGGTGTTTGTCAGGAGCCGCTGACGAGCCGACTGTTGACAGACTGTTGACATCTTCACTCATGGCGCGACTGGATTAAACGCTCCCAGCAGTGACCACTGTTTTATTTCTCAGGTAGAGAGCTGATGAATTATGAAACACGTCGGCTCCCGTGGCCGCCGCATGACACATGGCGGTCATGGCGGCCCGTGTGCTCGTGGTTAGATGTAACGTATTCCCCTGTGTCAGCCGCTGCGTTTCGCCATGTCCACTGTCAAGCTGCGACATCACAAGAGATGAGCAACTGGGGGAGCAAAGTCTTTGAATAGAAAGTCCAAAACAATATTCCTTATTCACAAACACACAAACACTGGTTTCCATGACTTCAGAGGACATTCCATTGACTTCCATTCATTTCCTGGAGACTTACTCTAACCTTAACCATAATTACTAGTACTCTAACCCTGACCCCAACCTTAACCTAACCCTAACCTCAGCCTAACTTTAAAACATGTCTTCACCTTAAAATGGAGTCACTTACGTTATGGGGATTTTTGTCCCCATAAGGAAGACAAGTCCCCATTATGTTATGTTATGTTATGTTATGTTATGTTATGTTATTATGTTATGCTATGTTATGTCATGTCATGTTATGTGTGTTATGTTTGGTTGTGTTAGTCTGTACTGTATTGTTCGTCCTCCCCCCCACCCCCACCCCCCCAATCCGTCTACCCACCCACCCTGTCCGGTCCGGTTAAGCAAATGAATAAGAATAAAAACAATAATAAATTCATAGATAAATAACAGGACGAGTATAAACAGACTCTTCCTGTGCAAAGCAAACCTGTTCAACACCACCTGACATGTAGACAACCATACTACATGCCAAAAGGCCAAAAGTACTGGACAGGACAGGTTAAAAAAAAAAAAAAACAAGTCCCCATAATGTGAGTGTGGAGACACATTTAGGTCCCCATAAGGAAGACAAGTCCCCATAATGTGAGTGTGGAGACAGATTGAGGTCCCCATAAGGAAGACAAGTCCCCATAATGTGAGTGTGGAGGCAGATTTTTGTCCC
>JAFBJR010000027.1:790260-1033044 GCA_016785285.1 Brachirus orientalis
GTCCCCATAAGGAAGACAAGTCCCCATAATGTGAGTGTGGAGACACATTTTTGTCCCCATAAGGAAGGCAAGTCCCCATAATGTGAGTGTGGAGACAGATTTAGGTCCCCATAAGGAGGACAAGTCCCCATAATGTGAGTGTGGAGACAGATTTAGGTCCCCATAAGGAAGACGAGTCTCCATAATGTGAGCGTGGAGACAGATTTAGGTCCCCATAAGGAAGACAAGTCCCCATAATGTGAGTGTGGAGACACATTTAGGTCCCCATAAGGAAGACAAGTCCCCATAATGTGAGTGTGGAGACACATTTAGGTCCCCATAAGGAAGACAAGTCCCCATAATGTGAGTGTGGAGACACATTTAGGTCCCCATAAGGAAGACAAGTCCCCATAATGTGAGTGTGGAGACACATTTAGGTCCCCATAAGGAAGACAAGTCCCCATAATGTGAGTGTGGAGACACATTTAGGTCCCCATAAGGAAGACAAGTCCCCATAATGTGAGTGTGGAGACACATTTAGGTCCCCATAAGGAAGACAAGTCCCCATAATGTGAGTGTGGAGACACATTTAGGTCCCCATAAGGAAGACAAGTCCCCATAATGTGAGTGTGGAGACACATTTAGGTCCCCATAAGGAAGACAAGTCCCCATAATGTGAGTGTGGAGACACATTTAGGTCCCCATAAGGAAGACAAGTCCCCATAATGTGAGTGTGGAGACACATTTAGGTCCCCATAAGGAAGACAAGTCCCCATAATGTGAGTGTGGAGACACATTTAGGTCCCCATAAGGAAGACAAGTCCCCATAATGTGAGTGTGGAGACACATTTAGGTCCCCATAAGGAAGACAAGTCCCCATAATGTGAGTGTGGAGACACATTTAGGTCCCCATAAGGAAGACAAGTCCCCATAATGTGAGTGTGGAGACACATTTAGGTCCCCATAAGGAAGACAAGTCCCCATAATGTGAGTGTGGAGACACATTTAGGTCCCCATAAGGAAGACAAGTCCCCATAATGTGAGTGTGGAGACACATTTAGGTCCCCATAAGGAAGACAAGTCCCCATAATGTGAGTGTGGAGACACATTTAGGTCCCCATAAGGAAGACAAGTCCCCATAATGTGAGTGTGGAGACACATTTAGGTCCCCATAAGGAGGACAAGTCCCCATAATGTGAGTGTGGAGACACATTTAGGTCCCCACAACATAAGGAATACCAGCTACACACACACAGGTTCATACATCTATCCTTTTAAGGACATCCACCGACTTCCACTCATTTGGACAGACTGAACAAAGCCTCATCCCTAACTTCAACCAAAACCACTTAATGACTAACCCTCACTTATCCACAATTTAAATCTTAGAGCTCCACTTAACCAGTTCCTCAGAAATGAGGTTCTGCCTCATTAGGACCAGGTTTTGGTCTCCATGAGGACTACACTGGTCCTGACAAGGTCAGTGTTTATGACAGAAAAGGTCCTGAAGAGGTGACAAATACAAGAACACACACAGGCATTGTTCATATATATACTATAGATTGAAAAGTAAAACACAAAAGGAATGTGGTTTTTATGTTTTGTGTCACACATTCATCAGCCAGTGTGTACACAAATCATATGCAAACTACAAGACGCATATCACAAATAAAACAAATAAAACAAAAATTAGATATGTGTTTAGTTAAAATAAGTCATAATTAATAAGTAGAAGAAAGCATTCTATATAAAATTAAGAAATTAGGCTTTTGATAATTCCTTAAATAAATTGCTCGAAGCCACTTAAGACGACCAAATATATAGTAAATAATTGATTTTATATTGTTTATATTATTATATCATCATCCATGGTCAGTCAAATTCAGCAATTCATACATCAAAATATTCAGCTTGTTGTGGAAATGTCAGTTTTGTTCCAATCATTACACGTTTACCAATCATTATTATGCTTTTCTGTGACTTTTCTGGCTGATCACCAATCTTCCTCTTCATCTTCCTCGAATGATAATTTCCAGCAGGCTGAACACCACGAGGTCACTGGCTGACCTGTAGTTCTGCATTATCGTCTCCACGTTTCCCACAACTGGAACTGATCTGAATGTACTTGGATATCGTTGATATCATTGATCTTCTCAGCATATTCCTGCCAAAACCTTGGGAATATGAAAATATCTCACAAACTATGCCTCCATTTGTGTTTCTCTCAGTGGAGAGTTCTCTTGCAGTGATATATACATATATATATATATATATATATATATATTTCAAACTTTGTATACACACCAAACACACTCCCCTACCTGCTGAGCACAGACTTCTCGGAGCTTTGATAACTGTTAGCACACTGTCACACACACACACACACCAATGGCTGTTGGTAGAAGCTGTAGCTGGAAAAATATCCCACCAGCTTTTATTTTGTTTAACAGCTACACATTGAGTAAGTCGGGCAGAGAACACACAGGATGCTTTTCTTTAAACGCAGCTCATGCATTATCCATGATGTGGACATGACAAGCCACATTTCCACCAAACTATGTTTATAATAATCCGATTTTCAATGGAGCTCCGCAGCTCCGATGTGTAAATAACCTTTGAAACGAGTGCCATAGCTGCAGATCTTTGCTCGGCTGAGATGACGATGATGATGATGATGATGATGATGCTCTTTACTCTTCACAGTCCAATGTCGCAGTGCAACAACTTTTTTTCTGTAGGCTTTTTCCACCTTTCTTTAGGTTTAATGTTATCGTCCGTGCAAATGGGATATGTACGAAGGTACTGTATCACCATACAGTACCAAAATTAATTTTATGATATAAAATGTACCTACAGTAGGTTTTAGAAGAAAAACTACTAAAAAAGGAAGAAGGCGTTAAAACAGAGTGATGGTGGCTTAGTGGTAAAGCAAGTTATTTTCCAACTGGAGGGTTATGGGTTTGATTCCCGGTTATACTAGTCTATAGATGAGGAAAAAATTATAACCCCTATGAACATGTCATTTGTTTAAAAGGTATTTCTGTTTCTGTTAAACAGAACAAATGATTTTAAATACAGATTATACACACTGGAAGCATGTCCTTTGGTCAGATGAGACCAAACTAGAGCTCTTTGTCCACAGAGACATTGTTTATGTTTGGAGACAGAAGACAGAGGCCTATAACCCAGAGAACAGCGTCCCCACAGTGAAACACGGTGGTATGAGGATTATGCTGTGGGGATGCTTCAGTGAGTCTGGAACTGGGAATCTCATCAAGGTGGAAGGAATCATGAAGAAAGAAGGAGATGTGAAGATTCTGAAAGAAAACCTGAAGCAGTCAGCAGCAAAACTGGGTCTGGGTCGTCGCTTTGTCTTCCAACACGACGACGACCCAAAACATATGTGGCTCCTGGTGAAGAACGACCTCCAGAAGACCAGAGTGAATGTTAGTGACTGGCCTGCACAAAGTCCTGACTTAAATCCCATTGAAGTGAAGACCAAGGTCCATGCCAGAAGGCCATCAAATCTGGAGGAGCTGGAGAGATTTGCCAAAGAAGAATGGGCTGGGATTCCGCAGGAGACGAGACAGAGACTTGAAGAACTGTCCTTTTTTTTTTTTGGGAAAAATATAATTAGATTCTTTCCAAAATGAAGATGAAACAAACTGGAACTCGAACACGCTGCTGATAATGCTCCTATTTTGTAGAGTTGCCCCACATTTCAGTAGTTTTGTAAAAATAAAGCTACATTAGAAACACAATACTGGGACGACCTTCACACCTTTTTACCTTGGACATATCCTTAAAGAATGATGCAAAAATAACATTTACTCAAAAAAGAAATAACTAAATACAGTCTCCAGAAGATCAGCCCCTCCATAGGCCTCTTTAATAATATTATTTATTTGCACATAATATAAAAGAATCCTTTATACCTCCAGAAAGCAAGAGGAGAGGAATGCTTGAGAAATGATTAAGTCAATGCATCTCATCGTCTATGGTGATATTGTAATATAAGTTTTCCGAGTGTGCTGCGTTTACTGTCCCTGTAATGCGAAAGAATATTCATAAGTTTTCCAAAGAAAGTTTGTCACATTCACATAGGAGTGATGCAGCGTTTTCTTGTCCCCTCTCAGGCTCTGTTTTTCGTCAGACGAGTAAAATTTCTTCCTAACGGGTCAACACTTCACAGATTGAAGCATATTTTGCTGCTATTTTTAGACTCGGCAGGTAAAAAGCACTTAATCAACTTCCCTAACCTCCTCGCTCGTATTTAAGAATTCTCCCGAGGTGTCTGTCCCGAGGTGTCTGTCCCGAGGTGTCACGCACAGAAACATGGGCTCAGTCCATGAGAGAAAAGAAGGTTTGGGTTTGGATGAATGAAAATCAGCTCATCAGAAGAAAAAGAAGAGGAATAAAAAAACAGACATTTTTGACCAAAACTATATAATTTTGGGGGCTGACCTTGTCTCCAATGATATTGAGATTTTTGTTGTTTTGGTTTTTTAAAGTGCAAATCTCTCTTGGACTCTTGGTGCCAGTTTTTTTTTTTTTTTTTTTGGCAAAAGGGAAAGATTGACCTTGTTCTACTTTAGCCAACAAAGAAAAAAGAAAAAAAAAGTTTGATATAGTAGTTTAAATTCAAAATAACTTTTTTCCATCCACTGATACTGAAATAAACATATATCCATGGTTCTCAAACTGTGGTACAAGTCCCACCAGTGGTACATGAGCTCCCCTGGTGGTCGGTTCTGGGTCTCAATCACTAGTTTCATTTCCTTCCCAATACATCATGTTTTCCACTTTGTATATTATGGTTTAAACAGTTAAACAGAACTGGAACTCAGTGGTACAAGGACATTTTTAGAGTTTTTCCAATCGAAAGACTGAGTGCCAAAATAACTGGAAATACTATTTAACATGTGTAATATAGGAATTATTATGTTTTTGTGTTTCATACAGTGCTTAACAAATGTATTAGAACACCACCCAAAGCCACAGCTGCCCTAAATTAACAGCGTTGGTAATTATCAAAATCATTTACGATTTATGTTTCTGTAATGGTCAAACAAATTATATATTTGTAATGCTAAAATATAATTATTATTGTCATAGACTAATATGTCTATTGTAGACAGACTCTTGTGATTGGGCTCACCATCTCCGTCTTTCAGCAGTGGTGTCGCTAAATACACCAGACTCCTCTGTTAAATATGGACATTTTACAAATGTCCTTGTTAAATGTTGCAGATTAACGCGTGTTTTCAGGATTTTCAAGTCTTTTTAACCGATCTACAGTTCGCCATCGTTCACTTTGATTCTTGTGTCGGACTTTGTCGCGCTCGTGACTCTTCCACTGACGAGACTCTCTGACCAATCAGTGGCCGGCAGTCTGTCCACGTCACATTTTAGTATCGCCTCAGCTCGACTGGAACAGAGCAGGTACTAAAATACCAGGTATTATCACTAATGAAAAAGCAAAAAAAGCTGAACAGAGTGGAGCCGTGCCATGCTAGAACTGTGTAGTGGAAAAGTGCCATTAATTTCCTCTGCTACCACATGTAGCAACTCATTCATTCATCTCCTCCATCTGTTTACAGCCAAATTTATTTTAATTTAATTTAATTGCACACAGTCCCCCCCCATTTGTAGTTCTTTCTCACATTTAAACATTTCCACTTCTATGGTTTATATTTTTTCAAATACTTTTCAGTTGTATAAAACATTTTTTTAAAAAGTTATTTTCTATTCCTAATATAGTTCGTAGTTGTATAAAACACTTTTACTTCCACAGTCACTTTATATTTTTAATATAGTTTATAGTTGTATTATACATTTTTATTTCTAGTAACATTTTATTTTTTTTCCTAATAGTTTTTGTACAGACATTTAGCACGAGTTAACTTAACACAGTTACAGTATATATTTATTTTCCATGCAAATGTTTAATGTTTAATCCCCATCCCCACATTGTTTAACTCTCAGAGTTTGAACCCCTGCACTTTTTTAATTTCTCTGTACACATTTAAATTTACATCTATCTCAGGTTGAACTCAGCGTATGGTGTATCTATCTATCTATCTATCTATCTATCTATCTATCTATCTATCTATCTATCTATCTATCTATCTATCTATCTATCTATCTATCTATCTCTATTTGTCCACATGGCTTGTTTGGCTCAGACTATTACTATGCTGTTCATGCATGTATGTTTACATAATTACATGTTCACTTTAAGTTCAGAAAATCAATCAAATCTGATTAAAAACGAGTCAAACAGACAAATAGTTCAAGCACTTTGTGTTTTTAAGTGTGAAACTCAGAAGGTCAATCTCTTCTGAAACTAAAGACTTGAAAAACGGCACTTCACAAACCAACGACGTCACGTTTCCCTCGACGTGAACGTTCTTTGTCGCTGTTTCGCTTGCAGGTGTGGCTGTTTGTGTTGGAGCTGGATGATAATAATAGCATGTTAAGTGGTTGCTGCCCGAGGTGTCGCAGCTGAGAGGCTCTGCGTGTCAGTGATACAGCCTCGTGTCCACCACAGTCACACAGTGATATCATCTGATTTCAGTGGCATGGTTGTCTTTGCCTTTCTCCGTACTGGGTTTCACCCAGTACTGGTACTTTTCCCTCATGTGTGTTGTTGAGACGGTCCGCAATCCCCGAGACATGACTGCTATCTGATCCTCACCAAAAAAACCACTCAGACACTCAAGGGTCTGAGCATTTCTCGCCATTAACTAGGAAGAGAATAAGATGAGAGTAATTTTAGAGCTGCACAAAGAAAATGGTCCATAATTACACGGACGTACAGTATCAGTGATAATGCTGGATACGAATTAAAAAGCAGGATTTGTTCGTCTGCACTCCGACTCTTGTATTCATTAAAGTTATTAAAAATCCTGACAACTGTGGAATAATTGCAAGAGCTGATTCATCCTCAGTGTGTTCTCACGAGGGATAATTACTTAATTGTGCACACACAAAGACGGCGACAGCAACGTTAGTGCCGTAGTTTTGGCCAATTCTCTGTTAGGGGTCACCAGGTCATGGGGTTCATCAACGGGTTACAAAGAAAATTATCGATTCCATAAAACTGGGAGGTTTTATTGCGTCACAGACAAAGACAAAGATACAAGAATGTAGAAAATAATACAATAAAATATGAAAATGTTATAATGAGGTGTCAAGTGTAACAGATAAACAAACCAAATCAACAGTGAATGGGGCATATGAGCCATTTTGTGCAAAATTCCAAATGAATATGATATTACATTAGAATGAATGTGCCACATATTGACAGAACAATTATTGTAATTAATTATTTCATATCTGATATTGATTTCACAGCCTTGACTATCAATATATATGACTGATACAGATACATGCTCAATTAAGCCCTTTCACTAAATTATTCTGTTTGCCGTTTTCTAGTTCTATCCTAAAATAAGTCCATGTGATCTGTCTCATATCCTAAGTGTATAGACAAGTGTATATGTGTACCTAGTTAATGTTATTGAAAGTATACAGTACATGTTGCGGTACAAATCGGTGACAGAGTCAACAGACAGACGTGCGTAGACGCGAATTTTGCGTCAGCTGCGCGGCCGAACTGAGTGAACGGTGCAATGCTTTGAACGCCCAAACGCTCGAGTTGAACGTTTTCAATCCCTGGTGAAGAATTTGCGTTGACGCGACGACCAATCAGCGCTGAGATTCTCCACATGACGTCACGTATTTGCCAGAGGAAATGATCATTTTGGCGTGCGGACGAAAGTTGGTGTACGTAACGGTACAAAAACAAAAGGGCAAGAGCGCAGCGAACGGACAGCGAAGAAGTCGATGACGCCGACCGCACAGCGGCGCGAATGGCACGAATGGTGCAACGCAATGTGGAAACTGCCATTTTTTCGGTACACTCTCTCGTCACCCTCTTGGCCAACCAGTGCGCGGCTCATGTCCCAAACTCCTCCCCCTGGTTTTATAAACATCAGTGGTGTCACTTTATCATCATGAGGTTCATACACCTTCCCTGAGGTCAAATTCATGCACGTTTCAAAAGCGTTCACCCTTTTCCAGAACCTCACAGCTGCGGACATGAAGTTTTCACTACTTTGTCACAGTTGGGACCAAACATGCCAGATTCCGCGGCACCTTTTTCCCAATGTTGAAGTGTTTTTCCAGGCATTTTTGTGCCACCAATCTCCAAAAATACAAGTCAAGGACGAGTTCATCGAGTTCAACAACGTTGTTGACAAATGTAATGTTGATTGTGAAGAGGATTATTATAGTCCTGTGTATGTGTATGTGTATGTGTGTGTACAGGTGTTTCTGTCCAGAGAACCAAAGCATGTCCAAACCTATCCTTGTGGGGACATTTTGACTTGTGAGGACATTTTGCCTGGTCCCCACAAGGTTAAAGGGCTTTTCAGGGTTAAAATCTGGTTTTAGGTTTAGGGTTAGAATTGGGTTTAGGTTAGGGTTAGACATAAAGATAGTAAGACAAGCATGTGTGTGTGTGTGTGTGAGAGAGACTCACTGCAGTCTGTCAGAGCAGAAGCTCCACGTCACGTCTGTATTTATATTAAAACTCAACTGCTGTTTTTTTTTTTTTTTTGGTTGTTTTGTACATGATAACGTCTGTGTAACGATTAAAAAATGTGTTAAGCCTCTGAGTCACTGCTGTTCTCTCTCTCTGAATTCAGTCTATAGCTCTCTCTCTCTCCATCCGATGAGCAGCAGCAGCAGCAGCAGCAGCAGCGTAAAGTCGAAGTCACAAACAAACCTCTGTGACATGAGCTGGACTTTTGCTTCAGCGGTTATTGTCCAGACCCACGTTTTGGTCCTGACTCACCATTGAAGGAGAACCGACAGTCATTTGGTCAATGTTGCAGAAAAAAGGTGGCGACGACTGAGCAGAAATTCAAGGTTTACACAAAAGTGTCCGTTATTGGATGAATTTCTGTTAATTGTTGTCGTCGCAACATCGCTAAAGTCCTGAAGGGACCAATTTACTAACCCAATACATAAATACTGAAAATGATTATTTTACTTTTGTTCCTCACATTGAAAACATATTGTATCAGGCTACAAGTCAAAAAAAAAACTGCATTTTTTCTTAATGCGAGCAAAGTCTTAACGGAGCAGTTTTCACTTAGAGTCTCCAATTTATTATTTATTAAACTATTCAGTCAGAGCCCTATTTGTTGTGAAACATCTAAAGTGAATATGTCAAGCATTTCCGAGCGCTTTATCCAAAATTTAAGGACTTTTCATGCACAACAGTAAAATTTCAAGTACTTTCAAGCACCCGTATTAAACCTGGTTATATTCAATTCAGTCCAGCAATTTTCACTAGTTTCAGACTGATATAAATACTGATTATCGTATCGGTTCATCCCTATACACACGTAACTGTATTCCTCGTTATGCTGCTTCCAGCTTGGATAAAACACTCTCTAATGAGTATCTTTATGTCTCATCTGTATCTTTCTTTCTCAAGTTGAAATAATATGGTTTGAGCACCTAAAACATTAGGAAATGAGAAAATGGATGACTGTGAAATGCTGCTTTAATTTGATATAATGGCCATTTATTTGTTGATTTTTAACTATTTAAACTGCTATATATTTAAATTATTCACTTATATAGCTGTCCTACTACTGCTTTATAATTACACCTATCCTTATATGCTTATATGTATATATACATACCATAGAGCTATACCTTAGTATTTATAAATTTAATAAAAGAAATATATGTTTGTGTCCTGTACATGTATGTCCTTGTGTGTCACACAGACAAAAACGTTTGTTCCTACATTAGCTCTGAAGTTTTTGTCAACAGGTAAGTGGGTTTTTGAATGTACGAATAAGTAAGAATTTTAGTGAATCAAATTGTTTCCACGATTAAGAAAATATTTTAATACTTTTTTTTTTTTTGAAGTTTATATTGCAAAGAGTTGGGGTGGATCAAAATATCCGTTTGGTAATACATTGTTCTACTTCCTCATGCAATACGATAATCAAGACGCCAGGGGCGATATCGATATTTTAAATATAAAAATAAGGGTGCTCTAATGTCAACGGGTGTTACTACTTCGTGTCTCCTTGTGGTGGCGCTGCTCAAATGAATGAGGGAACAGGAAGTTACCTGGCTCAAGGAGAGGGAAGAGCTACGTTAAGAGACGCTCCATCCACGTTACATACAGAGACTTTATGCACTTTGTTCTCTATTTTGGGAATAAATACATAACCCCTGAACTTTTTGTTCAGTTAGTTAGACAGATATTGTGAGGTATTGCTATATATTGATAATCGCAGAATTGTTGTAATGTGTTATTATTGGTACCGTGGAACATGGACTGCATATGTTATGATATGGTACCCAGTGATTCCCAGCACTAGTGACAAGATATTTTTTGTCTTTTATAATGTTTTACAATTTGGCTGTAAGTATCACATCACTCACTAAGGCAGAGACGCACACCCCTTATTTCTGGAGTATGTAGAATCCACCGTCCACAAAAGCCGTCGGGACACAAAGGAGCTGGAGAGGCGGCATGGCGACGATAACGCAGGATGGTGTGGAGTGAGCGGAGCGTGGGAGGATCCCGCCTGTGTGTCCGTGGTAAACACTCCGGCTGCTCGTGGCAGAACAGGGAAGCAGATGGGTCACAGGGAGAAACATATCAGTGTGTGGAGTGACATCCGAGGATCATTACATCCAATCAGAGCAGCACAGGAAGTGCAGGCCGATTGAGATTGATGGCACCAGACTGCTGCCTTACAGCTTTGAATTAATGAGGAGAAGAAAACAGGGACACAGGACAACACAAGCCACAGTGTCCTCTCTCGCCGTTTCTCGGTCGTAAAAGAGGAAAAATGCCCACTCTGTTCCCGTTTCAATGTGTAGCATTGTGCTCTTGGTCTTTGTGAATGTGCAGAAGTTGTGGACGGGCGCAAGCACAAAAAACATCGGGGAAGAAAAGTGAAAGTGCTTCATCAAGAGTCTGCCGTTTTCTCTTTATGGGGCAAATGTAGTGTGTTCACAATGCAGCGCAAGGCAGAGATAAACAAATAACGGTTTAATGGGGCATCAGCAAGTATTATTAGATGCTATATTCCGCGTGATGAAAGAGCAGATGCAGCTTACAGAGGCTTTGTATTTATCACATTTTACAGAAACAACTCTGAAAAGAAAATCCAACACTATAAATTCAGCTGTGAATGCTTTTACAGGCACGCAGATGTATTTCTGCCGTGTAAACACTCACATCTTTATTTTTCTTTAATGCAGCCAGTTTTCTGCAGATAAATGTTTTGCCTTTGAGTTAAAAAAAGCTGTAAACACAGTGTGGGGATATTACATCAAATGTTTGCAAACAGGAAATTTAAAGTTGTTGTGTTTGGTGTCAGTCCAGACATTTGCTGTTGCTATATTTGGGAAGAGACAAGTTTTGGTACTACCAAATTAATTCTCCTTTAAACTTTTCACTATTTTAGGAAAGTTTGCAAATCTGCAGCAGACAGGAAGTCACATAAAAACCAGAGGATAAACAAGAGCAGCACCTCCTCTCAAATCAACGGGTGCTTAATTCCTCGCCCAAGAAGTTTGCACTTATTTTTCACAACTTTTCACAAGCAGCAAAAACAAGTACTGTTAGGCATTGGTACCAAATTCCAAAGTACCTGCGTCTGTATTCATTCAACTGTAAACAATATCTCAACCCCAGATGAGACTGACGCAAAGAAAGCTAGATAGAGCTAAAGTGCGCCAAAATCAATGCCAACTTCTTTTGTGCCAACTGGTTAGCTGGTTCTGGAGAAGCTAGTGTTGGCTAAGTCTGGAAATGCGAGCGATAAGAGGCTGCGCTTTGACAAAATGGAACGCTACATCACACGGCCTCTCGTCAGCCTCAAAATCTCTGGAAGTTGTCGTCAGAAGTGGAACTGTGAATTTTTAGGCGGCACTTCCTCTGCTAGCATTGAGGTCTACATACACAGTTTCATGTACTGATGGCTGTCGGGACATGGTGAGGATTTCAGCAAATTAGATTAAAAGACCTGAACTTTTAGGTTCCAGTGCAGAACCTTTGTCACCCCGATGAGAAAATCAAACCTGGTGACTCTACATGACGCCGTACAGTATGTAGAGATGATCCTGCACCACCTGCCCACTCTGCTTCCAGGTTGTAAGAAGCATTTTTCCAGTCAAACTGTTGAACCAGGGTTGATGATCAGAACAATTCACTTCTGATACACTTTGTGTTTTCAGTTGCATTACAAGCTGTTCAGCTGTCTCGCTTTACTCGTGCTAATGTCGTTGTTGTTGCTTCCTGTACGCGGTGTGAGAATGTCATCGGGCGACATGAGATCTTAATACTTTTCGACTAAAAAAAAAACAGAGAAAGACGTGGAGATGATGGGCTTAATCGACATTTAACAGTGGCTTGAATGTCATTGTTGACATTTGCTTGTTTTAAAAGTTACCCACGACAGCAGTTTGGGGTCAGACCGAGTCCACTTCCTCCAAAGAGTCTCTACGAGGTTATTTTGGTCCAGGTCCATGAATGTGCCGTGCCTCACACCTGCTTAATCGAACTGTATCGAGAGAGAAAACAAGCCTCGCTGTAGAAAATGACTTGAAATGCTCCGGCCAGACATTCTAATAACAGATCTGATCAACGGGTGGACACGCACATTCACGCCTATCAGGCCTTTTCTCCTGCGCTTCAGAGCCGACCAGCAGCTTGTGTTGGAGAGTAGATGTCTATCTATAATCAATACACCACAATCTGGCCTTATCTCGCTCTCTGATATGCTGCACAGCCACTTTTCCACACCCTCGCATGTCCTCCAGCATCGCATCCAAGAATGCCGACAGCAATTATGGATTGACCCCCCCCCCCCCCCCCTCCCCCCCCCCCCCCTTTTTTTACCCCCTTCCAATAAGCTGGAGTCAGCACAGCCAGGCCATAGTCAGAGGTTCTAACACTGGTTTAAAAATAACATGTATTATTATTAACGATATATATTCAGTGTCCGACAAATGGATCATAACATGTCCAACCATAGACACATAAGTGAAAACCCCCCCCCCCCCAAAATAAGACACAGTGATTGACCTCAACTGTGTTGAAAATACAGAAATGAATAGCAGGACATACTGTATCATCCACAACAAGAGATAAACACAGACAGATGTAAAAAGGAATAAAAATGGGAATAAAAGATAAAAAGAGTGAGAACTGTAGTTATCACTCACAAGGAGTCCAAAATAAGATACAGTGATTGACCTCAACTGTGTTGAAAACACAGAAATGAATAGCAGGACATACTGTATCATCCACAACAAGAGATAAACACAGACAGATGTAAAAAGGAATAAAAATGGGAATAAAAGATAAAAAGAGTGAGAACTGTAGTTATCACTCACAAGGAGTCCAGAAACTGGAATGAAGGACGCTTTGCACTGTTTTTGAAGCCTGGCTGGTCTTCCTTCATCTTTGGCATAAAGTCAAATGTCCATCTGTGTCCATTTTCCCCAAAAACAAGCTAAAACCTGGACTGGGCCGACCATGGGGTGAGTTTCTACTGTCTTTCAATCCTTTTCAGATTTAGGCTCAGAGATATTAGCGAAGATTCTGCACAAAATATATATGTGTTTGTTTGTGCTTAATACTGTTTATATGACAATAGTTTAGGTAAAAAAACCTCCCAAAGTAATTTGGCTATGTCCATCACATCAGAGTGACGTTTTCGACGTCTCCGCTCCTTGGCCTTTCTCCACTAATATTTCCCTTTACTCTTACAATGTTCTGTACTGACCAGATTAAAGTGGTGTCCAACAATGGTACAATTCTTTCACACCCCAAAACCATTTGGCACTGACCCATTTTTGCTCACAAAGACTTAACCTTTGGTGGACGCTCCTTTTTAGATCTGTTACAAATTAACTTGCTAATTGAGGAACCTTCCAGAATAGTGTTACTTAATTTGTTCAATTTGGTATTTTTTTGCATTCCCATTAGGAATAGTATGAAAATGTCCAACCCCACCGTTCCAATCATTGACATCCTTCCCTTGGGGTATTTTACCTGGTATGGTATGGTCCAGGTGGTGCTAGACTGGCTCCACCCACAAAGGTCAGCTGATTGGTTGACAGGCAAGCATCTCCCCCTTGTGACTGGTGCAGATATCTCATGGATACCAAGTGAAGGTACTGTTCTCAGTCCAAACGCAGGCCTGGCCCAGGACTGTTCTATGCTGTACCAAACCGTACTATGATGGACAAACAGCATTAGTAACCATTTCAGTCTTGCAAACTGTTCTACTACTTTGTGTTTTTTGGCAAGCATCATATTCTATTATTATTTGCAAAATATAATGGGGTTTCTCAATGAAAACACAAAAAATAAAGGTTCTAGTCATTTGTAAAATTTCAGATTGTGGTTTTTAAGTGTCCCAACTTTTCCAGCAATGGGGTTTGTATGTATATATATTCCCATTTCCCCCACTTATCACAGACTCCAGTCTCTTATTCAGCCTCCACGCACCATTAGTGTAACTAAGAATGATTCCCATATCATGTTGTTCCTCCTGCTGTGGTTTCATCCCGGTTGATTTGCTCCCCCCCCCACCAGGCTGGTGACCTCGGAGTGAGTGTAAAGCCCAAGGCTCTATGGGAAGAAGAGGGAACAGATACCTCCTCTGGTGTGAGGGCGCCCCCACACCCACTCCACTACCTTTAGTCAGTCAGGAGATGCCACTGCCCCCCCCCCCCCCCCCCCCCCCCCCCCCCCCCCCCCCCCCCCCCCCCCCCCCCCCCACCCCCCCCCACATCCCCTTCCTCCATCGTCATCACAATGGAGTCTACAGGGGCCAGTGATTTACAGATCCCATCCCCATACGGTGCAGGCCTTTAGGGTGTTTTTCTTCCATGTCATGTCATTCTTCCTATATCATATTCAGGCCGTACAGTGACCTCATGACATTCAGCATATGGCGCCCGAGGCGTAATCTGTCAGATTTCTGACAAGGCGAGGCAATTTATCTTATGTAAATTCCCGTTTACATGTCCCCCTTTTTTTTTGTATCGTTTATTTTCTTCTTCCTTTTTAATCCCCAGGATTTGATTTGCGAGGGATGAAGCCGTGGCTTCAACAGAGGACGAGGGCACAGTGGAGTGATGGCACGTCTCCGAGAGAGACAGACAGACAGACAGACAGACAGACAGACAGACAGACAGACAGACAGACAGACAGGAAGAAAGAAAGAGAGGCGGGGGGGACAGGGGAGATGGAGTGGTGCAGAGTGAAGGAGGAAAGACGCGGTCCCCGCTGGAGGCTCGCCACGGGCTACGTCTGACATCCGCCTCTCTGACGGACTGATGAGATTAGCCTCACATTTTTTTTCCTTCCAACTTAAATTGCATTACCACAAGGATCTTATGTTTGGCAGATCTCCATATTATTCTCCCGGGATTTAGGTTCCATTTTGCTTCATTCTGTCCCTTCCTTTTTTTACACTCACACTCAGAGGGATGAAATCTTCTTTTACCGCCTTGCATGTATTATCCAAGATGACACGGATCCCATTTCAGAGGCCATGTAGGATATTCTCCACCGTGCGTACAGTATATCCTGGTGATGTAGTGTCCCCCCTTGCCCCTGGCTCCTCCCACTGTAAACCAGAATAATACAGGTCACTGCAGTCGCATGTGAGCTGTGACATTTGATTAGTGAACTATCCTTGCACGGTGGACTATTAACCGAGCGTAGTAACCGGGGAACTCGGCCCTCGGGTCACTGATAATTAAAGATAACCCACTTAAAAAGCAAATCCAAACGTAGACCGTGAACTGTACGGATTGGGGTCACGAGAGTATGTTTTTTTTTATGCAGCTAATTTAAATTCAACCTTTGCATTTCACCTTGACATTTAAGGTTAAGTGAAAAAATTAGGGAGCAGTTTTTGTGTGTTCATCACCATCATCTACGCTCTCACTTTGTTTTGCTGCATGGCTTAATGGTCTCAATTAGTCTAAAAGTCACCGCGAGTAATAATTCACCTCTCACAGGCTTTGTTTCCTCAGATTCAAGTCAAGCATCGCACAGGAAATGACACTTCAGGAGCTTTTAAAAAACGATGAGGACAAGCGCAGCGATCGAGGCGGTAAATCAGGCGAGTGACTCGCGGACGGCGATGGCGGGAGAGGCTGCCAGTCGCCACGGTGACATGTTCATCAAGGTACAGGTGACTCAATCACTCAATCACAGAGCATCCCACCGTGGAAGGATCGGTCAGTGGTGTCCAACATGGGATCTTGTCACTGGAGTGGCTCTCTATGAAATCAATCACTGGCAGATTGGTTCATTTGAAAAATGAGTGTAATTGGTTGTGGGAGACGGTTCTGCATATTCACAGTCGTTTACTCTTACACAACTTAATAGTGATGATATTCAGGCAGTGTTTTTAATTAACGTAAAAAAAATCACTCCGTGATTTCCAACTATAACACTGACTCCAGTGGATTTCACGAGGAACATGGCTGCCAGCAGGACCCCAAGGATTTCAGCCTTTCTCTGCCTGCTTAAGTCTCCGCTGTCTTAAGATTGTATTCGCAGGTTTATCTAAATGTAATACAGCCTTTTCTGACTGAACTCTGAACTCTGTAAACCGCTTTACTCCACTGCACCAAAGTCCATAGAGAAAATCTATGTTTTTAGCTCTTGGGGACACAGAGTCTGCTGCTCTACTGCTGCCTCATTAAATAAATTTGTGTCACTGAGGTAGATCCAAAAATAAGTTTTCAAACACAGAATATATCAAATCACACATTTTAATTTACTGATGGGGGCAGTGGATGCACCAGCAGTGGATCAACAACTCCTGTTTGCTGCGATGTGAAAATCATAGATTTTCTCTATGGAGTTTGGTGTGGGTGTGTGTGCAGTTTATAAAGTGAAATAAATCTTAATTTTTCTGCTGGAAAAGTCAGACTAACGGTGAGATTGAGCAGCCTATGCATTCTTGAGGATTCCATCTTAATAATAAGAACTTTATTCATCCTTTTGTACTGAAACACTAAGTTTTTCCTTTCAGGTTAGCAGCTCTTTAGACTGATCACTTCCACCTGGGAAACATTAGATAAGATTTATCCACCTCCTCCGTCCTGTGACCCCATTTTCAGGTCCTAAAATTCTCTTCACCCCAATTAGACTTGTCAACCTGTCATGTGAATTTAGGTATGGCACACTTTTATAGTCTATTTTCAAGAGTTTAGAAACAGCCACAATTTAATTATATCCAAAAGCAGATTTAATTAATTCCGTAATTGTTTTTTTTTCTTTCCCCATATTTAATGTTATTTTATCTTCAGGGATTGTCTTTCTCTACGCTCAATGTTGTTTTGTCTCCTTCTGACATGTTTTACATCATGTCATTAATAATTTTTGTGTCTTGTCCTTGATCTAAATGAATAAATTAAAACTAAAACAGATTTTTTAATATTTTTTTAATGATTTTTTTATGCACTTTGAACTATTCCCGTGTTTTAAAGGGTTTCAACATAAATATTATATATCTGCAGATGTCGCTGACCCTACATGGTGTCCTGACCCCAAGGTTGAGAAACTGTAACCGGATTCAAACGCAGTCACTGGGATCACGTGTTGCCCATGTTACGATTCAGCAAACCACACGTGTGAAATGTGTGAGCTCGCATTTCAGGAACCAGACTTGTTATTTATTAACATGTCTCCAGACGTTAATATCAATGTGACAGTGTTTTGACTTATATGAGGAAATGAGGATGATGATGATCAAGTTCCTGGTCATGTTTGTGGTTAGATTAAATGTGGGATAAATCGTGACTTGGTCCCAACAATTTATAGTTTTCAAATCAAATTTGCTATGTAAGGGATAATATATTATTAAAGGTGTCATTTGTTTATTTCGCCGCCACAGCTGTTGTTTTCATTTCTGATGCATCTATGTAATAAGTTAAACACCATTTTTTTTAAAAATGAATTCATACAAGTTGAAACAAAAGCAATTTATATTATTAAGTTTTTAACTTCTCCTTAAAATGTGGTGTTTTTAAAAGACTAGTGCAGTGGAAGCGGCTCTGTTAACAATATATATCTGTCACATTTCTACCAATATTTCTTGCATCTATTATCCAAACAACGTCAAACTTTACACTACGTGATAAGACACGCAGCAAATTCTATAAGGCTGTAAATCAACATTTTCATAATTATGTGATATGATACTGATAAAAGAAATGTAGAAACATAGAAAGCACAATGAAAATGCCTTGATGTTGAAATGGATAAACTTGCCTTGCTTTGATACTGAGGACGATAGAATATTAGCCAAACGCTCTAAATGCTGTTTGTACTTCAACAAGGAAATTTGCTGTTTATCAGCAGCAGATATAGCAAAAAAAAAAAGGTCCAGGTAATAAATAAACACCATCAGAAATGTAGAAATATAGACATAATATTAACATAAGAGAAAATAAGATAGTCCTTTGTTAGTCCTGCACAATCTATTGAGCAGGAACTTGACTTTTATCCTAAAGCAAATTGAAATTGCATTTATGAGGAAAAACAGAATTAAATATTTTCCCCAAATCATTCAACGCGACTCATAAGCTGGTAAAATAACACATGCAAGTTCTGCGGCGTATATTCCAATCTGTGGTTCTTCTTCAGTTTTTCTTACACTCTCTCAAACACAGAGCTTTATGTTCCACGCGGAAGGACATTTCCTTCATTTATTGTTAATTAAACCTTGAAATTTGACAAGTAAAGGATGCAGCCTGTGTCACGACCCTCCACGCTGCCGGGGCAGCAGGTCTCATGTGCACCTTGTCAAAAAAGTTCCCGGTAAGCCCCCGGGGACAGGAGATCAGCGATGACCTTGAATCCTCCGCTGGATAAAGATCTTTTCCATATTCATTCCAACCCGGAAACCATGACTTACCAATCATTAAAAAGCTTATAGATTGAGCATCCGTGGGTCGTCTTCATTCATCACGCAGCTTGCGATAATGGCTTCTCCCCTTACACACAACTCTGACTCTCTTTTGCTTCTCCCTCAAATACAGGGAATACAATTACTGAAGTGCAACGTACCATTATCACCCTGGAGTACTTGTTAATTGTCAAACCATGGGAACTCTTGTTCTGACCATTCTCACAATTAAGTAAAAGTATTCTGAAGTGATTGAAACACAACACTTAACATTTAGCTTCTGCTAATAACATGTGATTCTGCAGTCTGGCCTTTTCTTTAAAAGGTCAGCGATCGAGGAAACGTATACAGTCATTAAAAGACTTGTACTTCCTCCAGACTGTTAATAGAAAGGCTCCAGTCCAATGTGGATTTTGACACAAATATCTGTGTACATATTCTCAATTAAATTTCACAGGGGGCATATTTTCCTCCAGATTATGTTTGAGCTTGAGGCATTTTATTGTCATTTCACACGGTATTTGGAAAAAAATGTCGTTCATGTTATTGATCTTTGAAACCCTGTTTTTTACTCTTTGTACATGTGATGATTTTTCCTGAACTTGTTTCTGTACATGTGACGTCTGTCCGTCCTGAGGCTTCCCCAGCTTTTTTGTATGTGTGAGGGTCTAAGGATACAGGGTGTCACTTGCTGTACAGACCCTAAAGCCCTTTGAGGCAAATTGTGTTTGTGATGTTGGGCTATACCAGGGCTTCTCAATTATTTCCTGTAACGCCCCCCACCAGGAAGAAGAAAACAATTTGCGCCCCCCCCACTCTCCACCGCGAGTATCAGTTGTCTATAAAATTGTTATAAGTACATTCACAAAGTGGGATGATTGTTTGCACTATTTGGCACGTTTTCGCTGAAAAAACTCCAGCGGCTTATCAGCGTGATTGGGGCGTAATGCCTTTAAGTGGCGCCTTCATTTATTTGGCTTCATGCTGTCCACTGACAGTAAACACATCGGTCTCTCCTCGTCAAGCGCTAAATACGCTTTGTCGCAGTTCCTCGTCTGATTTTGATTTTGTTTTGCCTCATTATCTCCGTCTTTCTTTTCATACCTGTGTCGCCCCTTAAGGGTTCGTACACTGCACTTCGCTTGCTCGGCACAAAAATAACTCTACACCAAAGAGCTAATGCTCCCCGCGCACACTTTGACAACGAGAGCGCCACTGCCAACTACTGTAATGGATGTGCAATTACACTTTATTCTAGTACGGCAAAAAGAGCATGTCACAAAATGGCGACATGGACTTAAGCTTAACTTAAAAAGTTTGATTGCAAGCATAGACCGAGTGTAAAATCCGGTCTTCCAGTTCTCCCGAGGAGGCCGATGCAGAACATATAAATATATTTATAGCGAGAAGTACTGGGTTATATAAATAAAATTGAATGATAATGTAATAGATAAGAAAAAAAAAATAAGAAAGCTAAGAACTAAAGTGCTTAAATACCTACAGCAAAAAAAAACACAACACAGTAACGGGCAGAGAGTCAGAGAGTTCAAGATCAGTTGCAATCAAGACCAAATGTCTTCCAGATTACTTTTGTTCCTTTAAGTATTACCAAATGGGATTGTCACAAGAATTCCGAGGCAAAAAAATCTCACTGAAGTTTGGACAAATTACGGAATTATCATATTTTGTCCGACTGTATTTGACACATCACATTACACTGGCAGCTTCTTACGTCCGCCCGTTTGACTGTTTGTTGCCACAAATCTCATTGGCCAGTCACAAAATGGCGACATGGACTTAAGCTTAACTTAAAAAGTTTGATTGCAAGCATAGACCGAGTGTAAAATCCGGTCTTCCAGTTCTCCCGAGGAGGCCGATGCAGAACATATAAATATATTTATAGCCACCAGGGGGCGACTCTGCTCCTGGTAAAAAGGTCTTCATCAATGGAACATCATTTCTGTAAATTATGTTTCCATTTCAGAGGAGAAAACCTGATGAATATGGCACATATGAGTGGCCACCAGTGTGATTGGCAGCTGGTGCCTTCATGAAAAGTGTTTATTTTACCCAATTGTTCAGCCACACGGAGGTGTAGCGGCTCGCCCTGTTGCCTCACAGAAAGAAGGTCTTGTTTCAAACTAAAGGCCCTGCTGTGCGGAGTGTTAATTGGACACTGTACTGTAAATCAGTGGTGCCACATGTATGGTCCACAGGCCAGAACCGGCTCACCAGAGGGTCCAATCCGGCCCACAGGATGAATTTGTGAAAATTTATACTACATTTTTCGGTTCCGGACACTCTGTGATTAAATGTTTTGTGTCTTTGCAGATCCACTTATTCAGGTGGTTCAAGTTTTGTAAAAAGATACTTCATTAAAGGGAAAACATTTTATTTCTTGCTATTATTTGACTGGTTTGGCCCAGTCCAGATGAAACTGCACAGTATGTGGCCCCTGTACTTAAACGAGTTTGACACCCCAGCTTTAAATTGACCGTGGAAGTGAATGGCTGTCCGTCTCTGCGTTGACCCGGTGTGACCCCACCGTTCACCCTGTGTCAGCTGGGACTGGCTCCAGCTCTCTGCGACCCTCATGTGGAGGATAAAGTTGTAGAAAACTACTTAATTAATGCTCAGCCCTACTTGTGTAATGTAAATATAATCAAAAGAAAAATATTTATTATATATATATATATATATATATATATATATATATGTTTTTAGCCTTCTTTTTTTGGTACGGCTCTGCAACATCCAAAGACACAGAAATGATTAATCTCCCATCATTTCCGAGGACCAGGAAACTCTTTGAACAAGTTCAATACAGTCAAAGATGTCAGTTTTCCGAGGCGAGAGCAGATTGAGGGTAAAGAGCCTCGGGAGTAACGGAATGAAGTCTGTTGCCACGTTGTTGCAACATGCGTGGGTTTCCCACGGGAGTTGCTGAAAATGGAGTCAGGACGCCGCTCCTTCCCGACATCTCCGGGCAAACGTGTCGCCGCCTTCACGTCTCCCCCTCTGTGTTTGATGTCCAAATTGAGCTCTGCTTCACTGCCTTTGTGGTGGCCTCCCCCCCCTCATCCTCCCCCCCCTCCTCCCCCAGAAAAAAAGATGGTGAAACTACTGTTAAACTGATAAATTGGTTCGCTGATACAGGAACAAAGGCACGACATGATGCTGATCCACTGCCAGACAACAGAAATCAATGGGATTAAATAAAAACTATATCTTATTTTTTTATTTAATTTACACATCATTTATTTTATTTACACATAGTTAATTCTTAATTGTGATTTTAAAGATCTACATCAGTGTTTAATAGACCAATGTGGAACAATTCTTGGCTTTAATGAGCTTTTAACCATTTAATTGAAGGGATATCAAACTCATTTTAGTCCAGGGGCCACATACAGTGCAATTTGATCTCAACTGGGCCAAACCTGTGAAATAACAGCAATAAAAAAAACCAATAAACAACAAGAAATCCAAACGTTTCCCTTTGTTTTGCATTTAATGAAGTATCTCTTTACAAAACATATTATGAAAAGCCTGAAATTTAAGAAAAATTAGTGTACTATTATACCTAAATTTACTATTTACACATGTGCATTAAAACTTACAGATCACAGTGGAACTGATTAGATTCTAATCATTATGTGAAACTTTTACAAATTCATTATGTGGGCCGGTTCTGGCCCACGGGCCGCATATTTAACACCTCTGTTCTAGATATATGTAAATGTTTCCCATTTTATTGCTCCTAAATTTTGACTATTTAGCTATCACTGTGTCCACAATTAACCTGTCTTCCCGTGATTTGAGACAAAATGAATGTGAACATTGTATCTAAATGTTAAATCTATCCCTAAATTTTTAATCCTAATCTGCAAAATGTTTTTTGGTGCCTTAATTTGTTATTTTAGTAATTATTTTATCCTTCTCAGACTGAAAAGCCACCATTGCTTTTACGTATATAGAACCAATATGCGACGTTTGGAAACGCTGTAGTACCACATCTCTAACTTAACTTTTGTGCATTCTCCACATCTCATCCCACATTTATGTACTTCTATGGCAGCTTTACAGCGCCACATACAGGCCACATTTATATACTACACCATTTAGAGAAAGATATTTTCTTGAAAGTTCTGTTTCCGTTTGGACAAGGCCTAAATTTAGTAAATGAGCTGGAGCGACAAACAGATTTAGATTTAACATTAATTTCTCTACATGTTTCCATTAACATCAGTCATATATAACATGTTGCACATTAATTTGTGTCTCAGATCACAGGGAAATTAGCTAAATGTGAACAAAGTCGGGTAAATAGTCAAGAAAATGTTCATCAGGCATTATCCTGCAAGAAATAAATCATACTTTTAATGATGTTCGACTCACACTGTTGTACACTGGTGAAGAAGAAGAAGATGGGTAAGGTGAAATCCCTTGAAATTTAAATTAACTGGAGGAATGACAAATCCCTCTACCCCGGTGGCCTCCTGCTGGCTAAGTAGTCACAGTTTCTTCCCTCAGATTCTGCCTCGTTGGTTTGATGAGTTTCCACACATTTCACTTTGAGAAGTGGAACGGCGGCGAGCGGTGACCACACCGCTGTTCCCGACACATCATCTGTGGCCACCGGCCATTTTTGAAAATCACTTCTAAGCAAATAAAACTGGCCAACCACTGTTTTAAAATCCACTGAGAGATAATTAATTGCATCCATGCTCTTTAAAATGCAAAGATCTGTCAACCTGGAGTCCACGCAGCACTGCAAGTGATAGTTCAGGGTTTTTTGAAGAGTGGGTGTATAAGGTAGTGGTGCCCCAGCGTGAAAAAGCCAGGTACACTCCAGCGGATTTATTAGCAGAAACAGATTTTCAGCCACTTAACAAAAGTCCCACTTAATAAAATCTACATCTGCTAGAGTCTACAATATCTTAAGAACATGTTCACAATTTTATCTCAGATTTTTTCAACAGGAAACTAAAGTTTGCGTTACTTTATTAAGCAGCCACTCTCCTGCACCAAATTCCATAGAGAAAATCATCATTTTTAGCTTGTTAGGTCAAAGGAATCGCTGCTCTGCCGCTGCCTCCGCCGCTGCCTCCATCACTGAGATTAAATGTGTTATTTTGTGACTTCTGTGTTTGAAGTCCTTCAACTGGATTTACCTTAATGCCCCAAACCTACTGAAATAAGGCAGCAGTAGATCAGCAGCTTCTGTGTCCCTGCAATGTAAAATCGCTGTTTTTTTCAATGGAATTTGGCACAGGAAAAAGTTTTAAGATATCGGGCACATAAGTAGCTGTAGATGTTATTAGGTGAGCCTTTTGCTATGTAGTTAATATCTGCTCTTTTACCCGAATCAGTTCCTACTGGCAGCCATTTTGTCAATAAGAGGGAACGCACCAGTTTTACACGTTCTCAACTAGTAGCGTCGACAATTTAAAAACCTGTCTGTCTCCCTTGGCCATGCCCTCTGACCCTCTTAGCGTGGTGTATTTTGTGGCCGTTGTTCCTCAGTGACACACACACACACACCGGGTCCAGTACGAGCCGGAAGGATCAGGGTTGGTGCCGGCGTGACTCTTGGGTCGACGGGGGTGGATGAAACAGATTGGTTGATATCACACCCTCACCTTGGAAGGATAAAGGCCCGGGAGGCGTTTGTGGGGCCATGTGTTTCTGTGACATCAGCAGAAGCTGTGCGAGTAGGGGGAGAGAAAAAAAATAAATAAATAAATAAATAAACCACCAAATCCTTCAATTGCTAAATTTGGACACCATGACCCCACGCCGACCCCCATTTCCTGTCTCAATTGCCTCAGTGTGAGCTGTGCTACATTTCACAGTGTGGCAGCGCCGTCTCTCCTCCTGTCCACAATCAAATGGACTCATGTGGGACGTGGACGTCTCTATCATCATGGGTAAATAATGATACGGAGGTGGGGGGCGGGGGGAGGGTTGTCAATGCGTGTCAGTGCTTTTGTGATTTCTAATGGGAGTGACTCACACTTTAACGAGTGTCACGACTAACAATCAAGCTTCTTACTGTAGAAGACCATAAACAGCCATTTGTCCAACCATGGCTTAATAGGAAGTTTGAGTGCAATTAAAATTAACATTTAATTTAGATTAAAATATGAATATTACAGTCAGTAGAGTGTTGCGGTGTAATTGTGCACGACTTTATCCTCAGGTTCATTGAGCTACATGTTCAACATATGGAGGATGTATCAGGGTAATGAATCACTGGCATTTACGCATGAGTCAAATTTAAACTCGATCCATTATTTTCTTTGGTGCGTGGCTTTTATAATCGGAGCATAAAGGCTGCATTTGAATGAGGAAAACAAGTATTGCAACTTTAGGAATATGTCAATCTCTCTTTAATGTGAATGAATGAATGAATGAATGAATGGATGGAGAGGTTTAAAGATCGGGCCGTGACTAAATGAAAAGTGATTTGGGTTTGAAAATCTGATCCATGACGGGAGACGTTTGCATCCTTCATCGCTGATTATCACTCACTCTCCCTCGACTTTCTTTCATTTCCTTCCCTGCGACTGACATGAATGACTGCCGCACTCAAGATTTCAGAGACAGATTAAGACAGAAGCCAATTATCGTTACGCGATACTGTACAAAGCACTTTGTGGGTTGTGACTTCTGCTCTGCATTTCCACCCATAAATACTAATTTACATTAGTGTGATATCTAGACAGTCAGTCTCGACTTTGTTTCGAATCATTTTCTTTAATTTGTCTCCAATTAGTGATTGGCAATCAACTAATCTGCATTTCACCTTTTTTTATTTGTGGTATTAAAGAGTTAAAATATTTACGATGCATTGATGAAAACTCCTGTTTAGGTATTCGGTTCTTTCGGATTTCTGTCCAAATCATGAACTTGAATGGGTGTTTCATTTGTTCTGCATATTATTCCTGGTTTTATTTCCTTGCATTTTAATTTGCCGGTTTACATGTTTGGACATTCCTCTGTGAATCCACTCCAGATTCTACATCGTTGAACATTCTAGATGGACTTTGGATTTTGTTATTTAGCCTTGTCCTCACCTCACGTGGTTTTAAAAGTTTTAGTTTCGACTCTTGTTTTTGCCACTTACACTTGGGTCCTTTTACAGGTTCTACACGAGTGAAACTAATAATTGAGACCATAAACTCCTCAGGACGGACTGATTTACTGATAATATAAATTACAATTTCCTAATAAACGGAGCATATAAAGCTGGTGCAGTAATAGGTACTGAGTCAGGAACCACAGATGGGTCATGGGAGATATTTCCTTTGTAGTAGAGTATTGTACTCCACGTCTTGTAAACATGTAGAAAAGCAACATTTCCATCATTTTGGTTGCAGGTTAACAAAATACTATACTTGTTTCGCCACAGTCCTGCTCTCTGTCTCCCTCTTTCTGTATCGGCGGTAACTGCAGCCTCATTTCCTCACCTTAAGGAATTTTAAATAAAGTCTCAGACCTTTTTGGTAGGTTTCTGCATTCGAGGCAAGACACGTTTCACATTGGAATTTTTCAACAGGAAACTAAAGTTTGTGTTACTTCATTAAGCAGCCACTCTCCCGCACCAAATTCCACAGAGAAAAATCAGAATTTTTAGCTTGTTAGGTCAAAGGAATTGCTGCTCTGCTGCTGCCTCCATCACTAAGATTAAATGGGTTATTTTGTGACTTCTGCATTTGGATTTAACTAAATGCCCCAAACCTACCAAAATGAGGCAGCAGTAGGTCAGCAGTTTCTGTGTCCCTGCAACGTAAAATCGCAGCGTATGTTTTCAGTCTTTCCTACACAGTCATAATTTACGTATCATATGTCGTCAGCTACTATTTTCTAACAAATATGTGAAGAAACGAGATGCGGGATTTGCTTCACAGCGACATTACCGCCCCAGATTGCGCCACCTACTACAGTACGACTCTCACCTCCCTGTTAAAACATAGTAATTTCCTTGCATTCTCTAGATCAGTCACAGAGTAGGTGTGGAATAAAAAAAAAAAAAAGCAGAGGAAAAAGGAGGCTCTTTCTCTATTCCAGTTGCACACCACACACCGCAGTCTCTCTAAATCAGCCCTAATGGGCTGGTGGAGGGAGCACACTCTGTATCACGGTATCAATCACTCACTCTGTTTTCCTCCTCATGGAACCATCCACAGGATCACTTTGGTGCTTTAATGAGCCATTACAATTCCTATCAGACAATCTCCCAGCATCACGCGTGTGCATATGCGCACACGCTCCGTCGTGTCGTGGAGTTAGACTCACGCTGATGTTAAATTGTCTCAGCAGAGTTTCTGGGATGGCCAGTGATGTCTTGTCCGTCTATTTCTCACCCACTTTCTCTCTCTCTCTCTCTCTCTGCTGGAATCTTTCATAGTGTGTGTGTGTGTGTGTGTGTGTGTGTGAGGTTGACAGTGGGCACAGGTTATAATTGCATTGCGTTGCCATCCCACTCGGTCTCTACGCCCATCTGTCTCTTTAATATCCAGCTAAGCACTCTTGACCTTGAAGCATCCATGACAGTGCAGAGCCACGTCCATGGCTGACTTTTCAGAGACACCTCCGAAATGATAGAGGGGGCGATGGAAGAGACTGATGAGAGAGAGAGAGAGAGAGAGAAGGGGTAAAAAAAAAAAAAAAAGGAAAGAAGAAAGGGAAGCAGAAAAACAAGGTGCAAAATGTTGTCTCCGAGACAAAGGTGAACAAGAGAACATGATGGATGGATCCAGCCCGCGCGAGAAGAATCATACAGAGTGAAGTGGACAAAGGAAATGCCGTCAAGGTCGCTGGAGAATTCGCTCAATTCGAAGCTGACTCGATTTCACAAAAGTTCACTCTCATGGACTCCTCGGGAAAATGTTTTATTTCCAGGAGAGAAAACATGAGAGATTGGCGACAAGTTGAGGTAAAGACATTGTTGCTCGCCTCCTGACGTTGCCCTAATGCTGCTCGTTCTCAAAGCAGTGCCTTTGAGCTGTCATGATTAATATTTGGACTGTATGATATCAGAGCTTATGCCTTAAAGATCTTCAGTCTCAACTAAAATTTGTTGGATTAGATATTTCAACTTGGTTTAGCCTTGATCTAAAGGAGGTTTGCAGTGCGTATTAATTATATACAGTATATGTATAATTATGGTATTAATTGTGACTATAAAACTTTCCACCACTTAGAGCTGCAGTAGGCAGGTTCACTTGAGATTCTTTTCATCAGCAAGTCACAGTTGTTTCTCAGATGAGAGACGACTCAATCCATGTTGACGTGTTTTATTGCATCAATTCTTCATCTCTATTTTAGCCTTTTCCTCCTTTGTTCCTGAGGTTTGTTATACTCTAGAATCACTGGGTTTTGCTAGTGTTGGAGTGGCGATCTTTGTCATTCCTCGTGGGTGAATAGGACTTATTTGCAAATACTACAATTAATCCTTCCTTTCCCAAACGCAAGAATACTGTGGCTCAATTCAAATACTGACAGTCTGTGGCACAACAAAACCTCTGAGCACAATTCTAATCCACACTCAAGGTTTCTCATTTCCACCTGAGAGCCAGCGCTCCATCACACTTGACCCAGCACATAAAAAAATTAAGTGCCCCTTCAAGTATGATTCCACCACCAATGGTGATATGTTCCATTGTGAATAGGGTGCACAAATCCAATAACTCGTGTCATATTCTTTCACTTCATCAGTGACTGCTTTTTTCATATATTTTTTAGTTATTTGACTGAAAATCAAGTTTTACCAAGTACTCATTTTGTTTTGGTTTTCATAGCCTTTCATATATGGACTTCGGGCAAAGAACCTTGCTTGATGGGTGCTGCTATTTGTTTCTACAGAAGCCCAAATGAGCAAAACAGCCAAATCAAACAAAGAACAGCATCCTTTTTGGCTACTGTAGTCCCCAGATATGCTTAGAAAACCATTAAATATAATTTCAGAAGGAAATAAAAGCATATTTTTTCTTGTATATTGGAGATTTTTTTAAATTAATGGGTGCAACTCTTTGCCAAAATTCTATTTACCTCTATGAATTTTACTTTTGTCAAAACAACAGGGAAAACATACTCCATAAATATGCCTCTTATCAAGTCAATGTCAAACATAAAAGCATTCGGCCAATCTGTCTAATAACCTAATGTGTGTCTTCTGGTTGGGAGTCCACCTATGATTTTTGCACACAATCTCTTTGTTGAACTCTTAGTTACTCTTTGACAAACTCTCTTGTACCTCTGCGAACTCTACTTTTATCAAAACAACAGGAAAAACAAACTTTGTCACTTATCAAGTCAACGTCACACATTAAGGATAAGAATAATTTTGGGCTAATCTGCCTAATAACCTAATTTGTGCATTCTGGCACCTCTGTGAACTCTACTTTTATCAAAACAACAGGAATAACATACTCTGTGAGTCAATGTCAAACATAAAGGATAAGGTTCTTTTACTGGATCCACCTGGTGAACAACCTATGTTTGCATCTTTTTGGGTGGTTTGGGGGATTTCTTTAGTCAGGGTTAGATGTTGCCCTGTTTCAACACACCTGATCCAAGTCAGCTCGTCAACAAGCTGTGCAGAAACCTGATAAGAACCCATTTATTTGAACCAGGTGTGTTGGAGCAAGGGAACCTCTAAAACATGCAGAGCAGGATTGAGAAACCCTGTCTTGAGTTAAGGAGGCCAACTGCGAGTTTACTGTACAAACCCTTTACTTAAAGTCTCACTAACCTCTACGAACTTCACTTTTATCACAGGAAAAACGTACTCGGTGGGTACGTCTCTTATCAAGTCAATGTCAAACATAAAGGATAAGGATAATTCTGGGCCAATCTGGCATTTCAGGTGAACTATAGTGGGATGACTTATTAAGAAAATGTTAACTCCCTGAAGCATGGTTATCTTTATTGAGAAACAAAAGGATTAGTAACATGATTGATGGGCCTTGTCTCCCAGGGATTATGCTGTGGAGCACCACTAATTGCTCTCTCTCTCTTGCTCCCTCCTCCTTTATTTATCTCCCTCTTTTCTGTCTCATTCCATCCACTTCCACGCTCACGGCCAACAAAATACACTTTTAGCTGCGATCACCTTTGCCGTCGGAGCTCGCGGTGCAGAGGGGTCGCGGGTGTCACTGACAGGCTCGGGGGCTCTCGGGTGTTAGCACGAAAAAGAGAGAGCTGTCCTTAAAGTTATAGCCAGGAGACTTCATTTTGCATTCAGGACTCAAGTGGTTTGTTGAACACATGCCAGCCATGAGCCCGGAGCAGGAGGAAGGTGGGGTCCAAACCCCTGTACGATGGCAACGCACCGTGTAATGGACTACTGTACAATTGGAAATAATGTGCTGACTCATTTATGAAAGCTATTAAGTCGCCTGGGTGACTTTGAAATTCACTAAGCCTGTTCACCCTCTGCATTTATTCAGGAATAGGGCAGCTTCAGCCCCCAGCTCGCTCCCATCCTCCTCCTCCTCCTCGTCTTCCTCACTTCTCCTCTTTGACATCTTTCTAACTAAATGCTGAGAAGAAACTTAATTACAAATAACTGGGGGGGAGAGTAGAGGAGAAGAGGCTTATCATTAGGTAGAAATACAGTACAGCTGTGTTATCCCGCCCTAAAAACACACACTCTTAATTGAGCATGTGTCGTATTAACCTTGAAAACATTGTGGTGATTCTATTTTCAATTAATCTTCTTAAGGAAAAAGATGTACAAATTAAAATGGGACCGGAAAACACAGTGTTGCCGTCACGGACGGCAGTCGGCGACTCGTTTTAAGCCCGGCGTCCTAATGGGTTGCTTACATCACTGCAGGCTCCTTACGACAGCAGAAATACTACACGGCAGTTTCACGGGCCGCCAAAGTAGTTATAAAAATGATTGAAATTACGCCACACCTTCCTCGCAGCCATGTGTGTCCTTGTCATCTATCATTAAAACCATTGTCTGTCATAGACGGAATGCACAGGGATTCATCAGGAGCAGGAGCAGACACAGTGAATATGAGCTGCGGACCGACTTGCAGAGCTCTATACAGCACGCCGAGCAGAATCGAGTTGGTATCAAAAAGCATTTTTCATGACCTGCCTGAACCTCTGCTATAAATGACTCCTAACCCCAGGCGAAGCTCCGGGGGAGGTTCAAAAAGGCCTGTTAGAATCCAAATTTCCCAATTTCATCCTTTAAAAGAAGTGAAGCTAAACAGGGAAACTTTATTTGCATGACAGTACATGCGGCACACTTGTCAATTTGAGCTCTCAGCATCCACGAGCTTCGCTCACTAAAGGGACTGACGGAGGCCATAAAATGTAAATGTCTCATAGAGAGGCTTCCTCAGTTGTGATGCTGATCAATAATGGATGCAGTGCTTTACATTTTTCTCTTCTGGAATCAGTGCAGATAGAAAAAGGCCCCTGTCAAACTACCGAGAGGTTCAGAGGAGAAATATTCACAAAGTCGAGCACACAAAGGTGATATGAGAAAGAGAGGAAAACGGGGGGGGGGGGGGGGGGGGGGTCCCACAAAAAAAATCAGCGGCGATTCAGGACAAAATTGCATGAGGGGACGTGTCATCAAAAGAAGAATGTGTGTGCACACTTTGGGATGGATGATAGTCATGGATATTCAAGTTGTGCTCCAAGTCAAGCCCCGACAAAGCAAACATCCTGAATATTTTTGCTTTTTTTCCTGTGCCTCTTTTCTGTTTTGCAATCTCACGTAGTTTCCTTTCACCGCTAAAGCATCAGACAATGTTTGTGTCCTTAAAAGTTCCAGATTTATTAAGCAATTGTTCACACTACAAGATTTCCAGACTGTTAATCCACTCACCAACAAGTTTTGTTGGCTTCTAATTGGCAGTCGCTAATGGTAAAATATGCAAAAACATGGCCTTGTAAGACTCACTGACCTCTTCCCGTTGCTTCGCAGAGCCAGATCTCTTTTCCAGCATGCTGAAACTGTGATCCGCGCTGGCACCGACTTGTGCCAAACTAGCCAATTAGAGACTGAGACAGGGTGATGGCACCTCAAACCTGAGCAGACCCAAAAATAACAGCGGTTCATGAGAGAGAAGAGAAATACAAGCTCAAAACAGAGATTACAGCGACAGCAGGAATAAAATAAAAGTTCAGCGGATCGACCGCCAGACAAGAAACAGATGGACCTGAACCTTAGTCAGTACAACAACAATGGTTCAACACATTGAAGAAGGCAGAAGGGAAATAGAAGTAAAAACATGACAGAGTGTTGAGTGGCCGACCTGACGACACCAAACTAAGTCTAGACTAAATTAAGTCTGGTTTCGCCACATCATTCTCTGTGTCACTTCTCATTTGTGTTTCGTCTTTTTATATTCGGCAGTGCACGAGAGAGACAGAAAGAAAGAAAAAGTCAAGGAAAATACGGACGATCACAGACTACCTCAGTAAATGTTCAATGTTCAACGAAACCTACTCAATATGTGACTATTTTCTTGGGTATTTTACATATTTTGGTTTGTGTTTTGAGCACTATATCTCTTGCATTTCTTATCCAAACATGTCCAAAGTAGGTACTGCACACACTGGTGAAGTTTGACACCTGTTGGACAGTTAAGACTTTCCTATGAAGACAGGCAGTCCGTGCATTTATCCATAGATGGGATATACAGCAATCCACAGCAGTGGCAAGACACTTACTTGCTTACTTTTCCTCATAATACAGTTTCTTTGTGTTGTGAGTCGTCATTTCTAATGAAAACACAAATTCCAGGTGCCAAAAGATATATAGCTATTATAGGGAACAATAGAAACATAAATATTCTTGGTTTTTATCGCTATAATACTGGGCAATCAGTTTGAATGTAATAATGATGAAAAGTTATTATTTACACAGCTACTTCACTCAGGAAACAAACTCCGGAACAAAGCCGAAGACATTTTGAGGAGTGCGACAAACGATGACTGATGGCATCTTAAAAAATACAATTCGGACATAAATTTCTCATCAACTTGCAAATCTTTGTGATGAATGTCCTGTTCGCGCAGCATAATGAAATACCTGCACCCTCTAGGGCTTCTTTTGATAATTAGTCAAGTGGAGTCATGTCTCCAAAGGGAAAATAAAAATCACCATTTGGTGTCAAAGTAAAAGAGATTTCTTTCTTTCTTTCGTCCTGCCATGTGTTGGACTTTTTGGGGGGGGGGAGTCGTGAGCCAAAAGTGGATGACCAAATCTGACCATCAGTCATGCGCGTGTCCGTTATTTCTTCAATTCATCAGTACATTTTTAAGAGCAGTAAATCACGGCGAGCAGGGAATGATTCAACGTGGCAGCGGTTACCTGCAGCTAGAGCTAATTTCAGAGTCAGGCGCAGCCTTGAATCCATTTTTAATGTGCTCGTTGACGAACGTATACTTTTTCTATTTCTTACAGAACTCACACCTTACTTTAAATTTCATTTACAATTGCGACTAATACAAATGGAGAAATACACACAAAAACAGGTAATGGCTTCCGTCAACTCTGCTCTAGTTTTTCCTGACAGGTCAGTTTTCACTCCAAGACTTCTCACTCTTTATATCCACAGTAGGTCCATACATGCACAACCATGCCCTCATTTCAGTCCAAAAATTAAACTCTAATTGAAACGTATAACGAAAAGAGCCACTTCTTTCATTGAGTTATGACCATTGAGGCGAAGGGAATAACTCGCAGTCTCCAGACATCGGAAAATCTTTGTGCGGCACAATTTGTTCCGAAAACATCATTCAATTTAGCAAAAGGCGACGTTGACAAAAATGAGATGCAGTCTAGACGCTGGGTCTTTTGAAGGTTACGCCTACACTCTGAAACAGAATCTGTCTGAAGGTTCTGCTGCACTTTGGTTCTGGTACCACGACATGGTCAGCTGAGCCACGAAAAATCCAAATTTTTTTTTTACTTCCCTTTTGAGTTCAACTTGGAAGACGGATCCCAACATAATAATGCTCTGCTTTTTGTTTTTTTTACATTTCTAATATACACTGAATTCATTTATACTGAATGAAATCCAAACAGGTTTTCTCGTATCCTATCATGAATATAGGTGTGGTCCAAGATTAGTGGTAAAAGGTTGACACTTTAGTGTTTTTGGGTTAATTGCTAAGTTGCGATTCAAATGTACACCAAATTTTAACAATTTTCAAAAAAATATTTTGCACAAGAAACTGCACATTTCTTTATATTTTGGTATAGTTGACATGGACAATCAATAAACATTACTTTAAATGTGCCAGAATTAGCCAATAGGCTGTTTTTCATCTGTAGTCATCCTATAAACAGGTTACATTTAAATCTCTCTCCTTTTACTGTCATGAAGCTAATATTAGAATAAAAATCATTGAGATGAACAGTAGGTGGCGCAAAAGTTCATATCATAAAACATGGTGGTGTTTCATTGCGATCCAACACTTTCACTTGCAACATTTAGAAGCTGTAATGCCTTTTTCTGTCATGTTATTTCTAAATGTCACCTGTTTTCATTGTACTAATTAACATTTACTTTATTTTTATTGACACACCGGCTTCTCCCTCAATTGTAGAAACCTGTATGGGACATTTTAAGACTCCAGAGGCTGATGGAAACCCAGCTATTGATGCAAACAAACCTTTATTTAAAGTCAAGTATAATTTTTCCCATTGTCTGCAGGGGTCATGGCTTAGTCCTTCAAGGATGGACAAGCTAAATGGTACTTTGCTGTACAATAACCCCGTCTCTGGAGACCAATGACGTCGTCTATTTGAGAGTTTATGACTGATTCTATTTTTCTAATCCTGACTTCAGTGCCAAACACAAACTGCTATGACAGCCCTGCTTCCTGCGTTTCTCCCCAACAGTAAACTCAACGGTGCAACTGTACCACCCTGCAACGGGTTTCAGAGCGGGAGGAAAAACTCCCTGCGTGCAACTCTCATCTAACTGGTGGGAGACAGCTGGATTAGAAGCAGCAGCGCTCCATAGAACATCCCAATTAAAATCAAAGCAATCACCATCGCAGGGAAGCCATTAGATTGAGAGGCTGTTTGAGGCTAAATGCTATAATAATGCAAGAGCCGCTGGATTTCAAAAGCCTGTCAAGACACTGATTTCATAGACTGGAAAGTTTGATGAATGGAGCCTTGTGAGAAGCAACTCTTGAGCGCTGCTCTATTACTGAAAGCTTTGCTGGGGATTAGAGAGAAGACAGAAGCTTTCATTCCTTCAGTAAGTCAATGTATGAATAATTTACTCAGTGGGTATCTCAGCGAGCTCCCCTGTAAGCCCCGGTAATGTTTTATTTGTATGTTTTCTGTCAAAAGTAATCTAGCATCCGGAGCGAAAATAGCCGGCTGAGATCCGCTGAGCGCCGCGGAGCCTCATGCAGCTCTCATAATACCTGTTTGATGTGACGTTTGTGTCACTGATAATTAGCTCCTCACTGGACCGTGTCCATTCCCAGTCCCACAATTAGGGGAGCACTGATAAGAGGAGCTGGGAAAGAATACTCAAGGACTTTATCTCCCTCCAACATCATCTTTTTTTTTGAGGGGGAGTTAAAGTTAAGTGATTATTAATGATTTATTTACAAATTTGGGTAGCTTCGGCAATTATTTGTTAGAAACATATTACATACAGCATTAACTGCTGGGGTTGGGGAAACAAAGAACCATTGATACGGCTCAGTCCAAAAGAAACACTGTGGTTTTACTTTTGTGGCAATCAACGGGAAAACATTTAATTCGTACATTCCGTAAATAAAAATAAAAGGGTCACTGTGACGTTTTAGCCTATGCACAAACAACACCACCATGTCATACCGTGTCACGCGCCAAATAAAACAACATTCAGGCCAGTGACATCACCGTGTGAGGATCCATGTACTAGTTAGTTAGAAGTTAGATGCAGCTTACAACTGTTTTGGATCACGAATGGAAGCGACCAAAATCAGGATTAAAAAAAGATCCGATTCAGATTGTTATACACAGTAGCTTGTAACATCAAACACCGATGACAAACACATTCCCAGGTACAATCGATGCTAAAGTCAAACACCAGTGCTACGGTGCTGGGCTACAGCAGCTGCTAACATCGAACATCAACACCACAGCGTCTGGCAAAAGCTAACGTCAAACACTGATGTGGCAGTGACCGGCTACGGTAGCCTCTCATGTCAAACAGTGCTTTTACATACATATTAAAAGTCTGATTTTAGTCGGACTAAGGCAATGGTTTGCTTAGTCTGGCTAAAATTGAGCTAGTCTTAGCCAGGCTAGCATACCTGGATAATGTGAGTCATGGTCCGATTAATCCTGCATGTACAGTTTACTCTTGGTCGGACCAAAATTTCCTTCCCGGTCTTTGACCTGGAAGTAGAAGGAGATGACGTATAAACGGCAGTACTGTTGCCTGAAATCACACGGCAGCGGCAACAGCATCTTTCTTCGGACAACAAAGCAGCCACAAGATCCATCGATCTAACCTGTGTCAAGATTAGCATGTACAGCAGGTACAAAACCTACAGAACCAGAGTACCATCAGTGTCACCGTCCATCTCGTTGTTCGCTGTTTCTTTGTCTGTGATGTGAAGGTCAACAGGAAACTTATTCAATATGGATTAGCGTAGAGAGAGATACAGCGCCACCTACGGAGGTAGAGTTAGACGGACACGGTCAATAAATCTATTTTCTCCTCCGCACGTATACTCAGACTCGGCAAGATGTCCGACTGCCTGTCTTAGTCGGACTACGGCCTCGATTAAACTGGACGCACTGAGTGATGCAACACAACCTGGATTTGAGGCAAACTTTGACAGTCTGGTGGATAATGTGTAAAACAAAACCGCAGTGAGACAAAGTGTTTTTAGAAATGACAAAACTGTGTGTTCATATGGAAAGACTGTTGAGACGAGCACATATTGTTATACGCGTGGTTTGCAGAAATGAATATACACTGGCAGCTTATGTCAGCAACTGGGTTTTGCTGTTAATAAGCCAAAAATGTAGCAAACTCTCCTTCTGATTTATTGGATATAAAACATGTGAATTATGTGGATCGTATTTTAGCCGAGAAACTTTTCAAAATGAAAAAGATAAGGTTGATAAACCTTGATCACGGCAGACAGTCTCGGTGATGTATTTGCTGTTCACTGTTGCATTTGCTCTTGTAAAATAATAATAATAAAAAAAAAAGCTTGTCAAACTGTTTATCAAGCTGTAAATTGTTTAATTACTCCTGCCTTTTTGGCCATGTCACTGCACAGTCAAAAGAAATTATGTTGAATGTAGAAAGATTAGACTGGAGTTATTATAAACAAGAATACATTTATTTATCCAATAAATTAAATGGAAATTTCTCACAGGCAAAGCAGACCTGACTTCTTGGCTAATGCCAAAGTCATAAAACGGAAACTCCCAACTGGTAGATTGCAATTATAACCTCTGTGTGCTCCAGTGGTCCAGCACACGGGGTTAAAAAAGAGAGAAAAAGATCAGGAAGGGAATGAAAAAAAAAAAATTGTTCCTGCCTTGACATTTTTATTTCTGTTTAGGCTACAACTCTGCTTTTTTATGTTTAGTTAACTTGCCCTGTGTAAAATAAATCGCTGGTTCATGCACTCTGCCCGTTGAAGGTTTAATTCGACCACTCAAATGATGTCCCCGCCCCCCCGCCTCAGTGAAAATGCTGGAACGCCGGCGTATCCTCTCTTCTCTCTGAATCCACTCTCTCCCACAGACATGCATGTTCCCTTTTTATCTGTTTCACACGGGCGTTTCAACACACACGCACATAAGAGGGCGCCGGTGGGAAAGAAAGAGAGCCCAAACGCTAACACCAAAACAGTATTAATCCCCCGAGAAGGTCTCTAAAAGGCTTTTTTAAAGCTGATTTCCACCACACAAGCTTTTCCAGGTCAATACGGTTTGTGCTGGTGACGGCGGCGAAGCGTTCAAGCTTCGCGCTCCCTCACCTTTCCACTCGGCTTCTCTCGCACATTCGTCTTTCTTTCGTTCCTATTCTCTGTCCGCGTTTGTCCCTGCATGCTGAGACTGCGTCTGTATCGAGGCAGTGAAATCTGAAAGAGCTGTTGTTATATATGTTTGGAAATGAATTGTAGGGCAGACACGCTCTCTCTCTCTCTCTCTCTGAACGAGCAATGTGAAAAACATCGTTGTGAATACAAGTGAGGGCCACGTACACACATTTTTTCCAGCTGACGGGTTAAAGGAGACACGTTTTGTCTTTTCTACAACAGCCACTGATCAGCTTTGTCGACCCTAAAATGCAAAAGTGGCATCAGGTTCAACTACAATCACCATAAACTGTGCTGAAAAATCAATGAATTGGTTGTCTTGTTTGTTTTAAAGAGTCCATCTAGGCCCCAGTACACACAAGATCAGAGTTAAATTGAACTATTTCAGTGGTATTTTACCATGAACACTTAAAATTGAACACTATTCCATTGTATTTTCTGTTAAATTGGCTGTAACTTTAACGGTGTAAACAGATTTTTGGTTTGTAAACCAAGCAAGACATTTTTGAAGTACGGGAACCATAGCTCATCACGCTCAGTAACACAAATAGTTAAAATCCCAATCTTTGCTGCTCCACACCTGATAAAATGATTGGAACTGTGATAGAGACTATTAATTAACTTGTAGGACTACTGTTATAAGTTGCATGGCAGTGTCTTAGCACCTGATTTGCCTTCACTACTAAATTTAATGGGGGAAAAGAAGAGAAAAATTATGCTGAAAATCTATTCATTGGTTTCGTCCTGGTTTCTTTGCTTCCGTTTAACAAGACATGGTCATTTTGCCAATTTCAGATATTGTTTGGAAAAATCAACATATCAACAAAATCTTGTCTATGAAAAAGCCACCATTTTAACACAATGAAATGAAAAAGTTCAGATTTTTACACGTGTCATGAAAACTCAAAACCGCAGTGTCATGGTGTGTCTCTACGGAGGCAAAGTCAGGGGGTCGCGAGGGTCACATCTGCTGTGAGTGATGAGCGTCTTTACGGACTTCAGAGTCAATCCATCTCGCCGATGCTAATGATGTTTCACCGGATAAATAAATTATCTTCAAATGACTAGTGATGCTAAATGAAGCCATGGGGATTCTTCCTCTGCGCCACAGTTCGTGTCAGGTCCGTTCAATAACTGTCACGATATTTCATTAAAAGTCAAACTCAAAGGGAAAATTAGAGGAACAACATGGGGAGAAAAGTGGGCGAGTCTCGGAGAAGAGAGAGGGACAAGCAATAAAACCCAGACACCTTTAAGACACACCAATGCTAACGGCAAAAGCTGCTAACATCCAACGCTGAAGCTTCCGTAGAAGTTAGCAGCTACACTCTGCTAACTGCTACTAACTTTAACCAACATCTTTTTATCAAGATAATTACATCAACTTCTACCCATGACATTACTAACAACAGAGCCAGACCATTAGCATGACATTGTCCTACTGGCAAAGAAGTGAAAAACAAATTTGATTTTTTGAGTTACGGCGCTTTTCCACTATACAGTTCTAGCAATGACTTGGCTCGGCATGCTTTGGGCGTCAGACACGTGATTTTTCATTTCTGTAGGACCTCCTCAATCACTGAATGGTTCGGTACTTCCTGCATGACCGGAGCACAGACTCCGTCTGACACAGTCGCTGAACTGAAATACGGCCGAACGGCTTGTGATTGGGCTCACCATCTCCGTCTTTCAGCAGCGCTGTCGCTAAATACACCAGACTCCTCTGTTAAATATGGACATTTTACAAATGTCCTTGTTAAATGTTGCAGATTAACGCACGTTGTCAGGATTTTTAGGTCTTTTTAACTGATCTACAGTTCGGCATCGTTCGGTTTCATTCTTGTGTCGGCCTTCAAACTCGTGACTCTTCCACTGACGACACTCATAACTCACATTTTAGTATCGGCTCAGCTCGATTAAAACCTCGACAGAGCAGGTACTAAAAAAAAGACCAGGTACCAGGTTCTATCACTAATGGAAAAGCAAAAAAAACTAAAAAGTGAGCCGGGTCGAGTCATGCTAGAACTGTATAGTGGAAAAGTGTCACAACACAATATAAAATCACTGCTGTGCTTCATCTACAACTGCTTTCCAAACAATAATGTGACGAATCTTAAGTGAGAAAGCCCTCATATAAGTGCACATACTGGTCGGTAACAGAAACAGGTTAATTTCAGCGCTTATCTCGCGATCGCTGCTACCTTACACTTTACAAAACGATCAGTTCTGCGATAACAATTTCCCGAGACGTTTAATTAACTTAATATTCTATTATAAGTTGCACGGCAGAGTCTCAGCATCTGATATGCCGTTTTTTGTTTTTGTTTTTTTTTTTTTAATAAAAAAGTCATGAATTGAGAACTCTAACTGACCTTCCTGAATAATATTTCATAATTGCACAGTCACCTGAAGCAATTCCACGAATGCAGGACTATTTCCAGCCTGAAAACCCGTGGAGACGACAAACGCAGAGAGGAAAGAGAAAGACTGGCTTTCTCTCTCTCTCCTCCTCCTCCGTGTCAAAGCCAGTATGGTTTCGAATTTGAGTCACGCTGTTATTTAACATAAATCGAAACAACTTTAATCAACAGCAAAATAAAATGCATGATGTCGCCCTGTATGTAATTAGTCTGAGGTCTTTAGCTTATCTGTTTTTATAAGACCTCCAGGCTCAGTAATGGGATAATTAAAATCAATACAGTGGCATTGTTGCGTGCGCTTTGCTCTTAGATCCCATTTCGTAGAGTCTGATAGAATGAACGCAACACGACGCAGTGGAAGAGGCCAAAAAAAAAAAAAAAGTAAATAAATAAAAAAATAGAGGAGAATGATTTTTCTCCCAGTGTTGCTCACATTCATCTTACCACCAATAATGTTTTTCTTTTGCTCTATTTATGTTGTAAAATTGTGCTCTGTAATTGGAAAATAATCAAGTTATTATTGTTTCAACAGAAAATAAATCAGCATAAACTGATGGCATCTGATGCCAGAGGAGACAAGGCAGAGTCGTGTGTGTGTGTGTGTTCCAGTGTTTTTGTACACAACAACAGAAACAAGCCCAATTATCAGCTCCACATTCGATCACACGGGTTTGAATTCAGCCTGTAGATTTTCAATGGGTGTCTGAAACGGAGTCTCAGTCCCAAGAGAAGGACGACATTTTTTGGAAATTTGATGTCAAAAAGAAGAGTTTGGGCAGCAGATAATATTGATACTGAATTATTTGATTATTTATTAAAACATTTTACTTGAAATTTTTTGGAACCCTCACTCTTATTGTGCTTAAGATTTTATTTAATTGTATTATTTTAGCAGATTTTAATTGTATTATTTTAACCCTAACCCTTCAACTAAATCAGTACGCAGCACTTTGGCAGAGTAAAGTAACTACTAAACTAGTCCATTTAACTCTAAATAAACTGGACTGGTGTAAAGTTGAATGCTCAAACTAGCACTGTTCTAGAGTTTATTTAACTATTTTAGTGTTACCGTAATACTAAAAGACTTGAATTTAACATTATGCCATTGTAAAATTGATCCCAATCTGAATTTGTGTTGAATTGACTCATACTTGAACACTGTGTAGTATTTTTTAAGCGTCCAGTTGCTTTTTTTTCCTGTAAAGTTAATTTTTCATCCACTTTTATACTTGAATGCAGTTTGTGTTGAGCTGCTTTGGTTCATTTTATCATGTTTTTTGTTCCCAGAGGTTCAAAGAAATAGACTTTTACTACTTTGCAATGTTATATGTCAGTAAAGGTGACCTTTTTTTGTGTATTTTGTGTTATATTACTCTGTATTAAAAAGTAGAGACACATGACTTTTGCTGGTCAACAAGGAGCGTTCCTGTGCCACCGATTTGTGGAGGCACTTATGTGATAATGGGCGAATGGTGCAGTGGTGCGACTTCATTTCCTCCACCTCTGATCCATGACAGCAGTGTGTTCTTCCTGCTCACCTCATCACACGTTTTCACATCATTATCTCCGTCCCACTTCTCGTCTTCCGTCTGATTCATGGAGCAGGTTGGTCATCGTGGCACATCGACCCTCTGATGTGCCGCGTGTCATCTCCTCCCGTTTGTAAAGAGTCGATCCTGAGAGAGAGGCAGAGAATGTGTTTTCACAACTCACACATTTTAATGTAATTGGGTTAGAGAGGTGTTTTCCAGGGTGAGAGATCAAGGTCATGATGCTGTACATCTGCCGCCTTGTTTCCTTTTTTTTCCTTTTCTGTGCCCTACATTACATTATAACCCACATTACACTACATTACAAATAACAGTCAAAACCCACGCAAATATGTTCCCTATTTCAGTTCAGATGATCTGTGTCAACACTAATGGTGCTTTGCTACTACACAGTTCCAGCACGGCTAAGCACGGCACGACTCGACTCGGTTTGGCATCAGACACATTGTTTTCAATGACTTCATAGTTCCTCCTCGTCGTATCACGGCTGCACCAAACTGCCGTGATGTTGTTTTGCTTTATATGCAACACAAACACACAAACTAGTGACGGTCAAAGCAGTTGTTTTCTTTGTAGTAAATCATTTTCCTCAGTTTTATAAACAGATGAGTTCACTGAACGGTTCAGAACTTCCTGCATGAACTGAAATACGGCTGAACGGCTTGTGATCGGGCTCACCATCTCCGTCTTTCAGCAGTGCTGTCGCTAAATACACCAGACTCCTCTGTTAAATATGGACATTTTACAAATGTCCTTGTTAAATGTTGCAGATTAACGCATGTTTTCAGGATTTTCAAGTCTTTTTAACTGATCTACAGTTCGCCATCGTTCACTTTGATTCTTGTGTCGGATGTCGCGCTCGTGACTCTTCCACTGACGACGCTCTCTGGCCTGTCGAGGGGAAAAGTGCCATAACACACCTGAAGTACATGCTGAGTTAAACCCAGAACAGTCTACTCTGCTGTTGGTTTCAAGGAATATGACAAAGGAGGAACATTTACTGCAAAAAACAACAAGTAGTCCCAAAATAAAGAAAATTTAAAGGTGTTCACGGCAGCAAAGAGAGTCAGGGTAAAGATAACAATTAATTAAAAAAATCTATCAAAGTACAACATAAAACTGAATAATTTGTAAGTGAATTTGCATGCACTGTTCAAATTAAGCAAATAAAGTATGAGGACAAAAAGAATAACTTAGATGATGCTATTTTGTTTCAGAAGGAGTGATACGTCATAAATAACAAGACTCAATCATAGGATATATTCTTAAAATCTCCAGTCGGCCTTATAATAATAATAATAATAATAATAATAATAATAATAATAATAATAATGCCTGATTTTGAAAAATGCCAAAGAAGTGGGCAAAGTAAGGAAGAGTGGGGAGCAGAACACGTATAATTTCAATACTTTGTACTAAACTGTGTGAAGATTTGACCCTGGTTTGACAAATAACTTTGACTAGAAAAACATATACACTAGGGTTTTATACCTGATAAAAATGGTTTACAGATGTTTAAACTCCGAACAAGCTAAATATTAGCAACAAAATGACAAAGAAAACAACAAACTCCATTTCAGCCCAGTCGCTGACGACTGATTTTACTGTATAATTATCTAGCAATCGACACTAGTTCCCGTCTCTTCAACTCAGGTGGGACTACTTTATTTAATACTGTTCAATACAATGAGTTCAATATTTAACCATGAAAAACCTTTAGGAAGGCTAAAGACCAACAGACTACTGTTTCAAAGTTAAATAGCGTAATAATTTGAGCACTTACAAAAGGACAAAATCTAAATCAGCAGGTACTTGAATGACAATCACTCACTCGTTGATTGTAACTTTATGTTGCTGGGAATAAAAAACGAAATTAAGGCAAGTCATTATTTATTTATTTATTTATTTTTTTAACTTTCCCAATGATGAAAATGTGCACGTCTGACTAAATTCCCTTTGTTTCCTTTCATAAAAAGCACAGTGTTGCTACAGTCACATGTATCTCAGGCCAATAATTTAGTTTTTCTTGATATTTTTCTTGGAATACATGAAACTTCAAGCTTAGCCTCCACGCAGTGTCGGCGCTAGTTCATGAACACTTTAACAAAGAACAAGAACTCAATCTGTGTCAATGAACAAAAATGCTGAGAGTGCTTTTCACATTTGGCTGTGCATAAATCACTTGATTTTGCAAAAATCATTAACTTCTATGATTTGTGTCCACAATTACAACCTAAGAGCATCAGGCTAAAACAGGAATTTGTCATTTCATTGATCCCCCCACTTTCCAGGTTCAAACACAGGAGATGCTTTTAAAGAAACCAGATGTTAGAAAACATGATAAATAATAAATAATAAAACTGTTTGGTGGCGAACGTGGGGTGATAATGTGATTGTCTACCTTTTAAGAATGAAACACAAACAGACGGTTTTGTTTGTACGTCTCTGTCTGAGTTAATTCTCCAAAGAGATAGTTGTTGTTTTCTCATCAAATACAATTAACAGTGTCTCTTAAAGGCTTCCTTTTCAGTGTTTTCAATGTTTTCATCATCTTTATCTTTTGAAATTCTTCAGCCAAGCAAAAAGCATAGCTGGTGCTTTCAATTCAACTAATACAATCGCAGAGTTATGTATGTGTGACACTTTGCTTGTCTGTGTATCACAAAATAAAACATCTGCCAGTTAATTACAGGAACATGGATTTGGTTCATTTACCTTTTTGAGGCAAAATATGCCAAAAGACAAAAAAACAAACAATACATACAACAATAAATATTTATTTAAAGTTTGATCATTTAATTCATATTTTAATTCACTGAAATAAATTTGGTGGCTATAATAATGCATATGAATAAAGTGGACTTGAAATTTCTGTGTGTTTCCTTCGTAATACTATTAAATAAGTTGACTTTTGCAAATGGAGGATGTAAAAACAATTTGGTGAAAACCAGCAATACAAGATGACAAACTTTAGCTGCGGTCAACGTGAATTGCCAAGAAACTAGTAGACACCAGTGGCAAGGCTACGGCTGGAGCTAACTACCAGCTAACACCAGAGCTAACACCAGCACGGACAACAGTTTTGCCAATTTGACACGTGAACTGGTCAGTGGTGGTTTTAGAATGGCGCCTTATTTGTGGACAATCACCCGGCAACCCTGTTAACAATGGGAAATTAAAGGAAGTACAGCAGCTACGTGAGAGTGGCTAACTGTTTCAGCTAACGAACTTGACTCCATGGTACAGAGCCTCATTTCCAAACCACTAAGCACAAGAGAGTTACAGCATTGCTAAGCTAATTGCTAGGCTAATTTAACCACCGTATCTGTAAAGTCAGTGAGTTAGCGAGAGTGATGCTAACAGAGGGTGATTCACTTGTTTTCATTAAATAAAACAAAAAAATGGTAAAGCTGTAGACAGCAGTAGTAAATACAAATCAGCGCTAGTAAAACAGGAAGTGATAAAATACGTTGTCCGTTCTTACTTCTCTCAGTTCTGTGGCTAATTACATGTTATTTTCACTACAAAAGAGACTAAATGACCTCTGCAGTTGGGCGCAGGGGAAAAAGCACTATGGATATATCAGCATACTGCTTATTGGCAAAATGTCTAATGTCGTGCACCCCTCGTAGCAACCTAACAAACCTTAACATGGGTTTTCAAGATGGCTGCCACTTATGCTAACACCAAAAACACTCTGCTGCTTTTACTTTAACTGCACTTTTGTCTCGTTTGTTTCACATTAAGTCAGTTGTCCACATCAGACTGTTCAAATTTTATAATTGCTACACTGTTTGAGCGTACAAAGTATCATGTAGAGCCTTGGTTCGCAAAGTGTGCTGTGAGTACCACCGGTAGTACGCGAGACAAATAACAAAATAATAATAATTAGATTCACCTTATCTCTCCCTCCATCTTAATCTAACTTCACTATACTAGTGTGTGAAGTATATGCGAGGAAGAGGAGGATTATCTTATTGGGAATAAATCTGCCGATTTACGCCACTGTTGGAGATAATGGAGATAATCTCAGGTTGAACTTGGTATAAAAAAGTTTGAGAACCATAGAGTGTCGTTTTCAACTGCTATTACTGTCACTGGCGAACAAGAGCTATTTTGCCCGTCTTCTCAACTGGAACACGGTCAAATCCGAGGTGACGTCACGTTCGACTTCCGGTGTGAGCGGACTTGTACCGAGTACGTTGCAAAGACGATCGTGACAAAATTAGAATGTGAAATGAAGCAGTTTCACAGACATGTTGGGAAGCGCTTCAGCGACAACAGAAACTCCGTTTTGTAGACATCTGTATCTGTATCTCTGAAGGAAGACTATTGTTTTACTGATTAAGACAGTGTCTTATTAAGTGTGGCAGGGAAGTGACTCCCCCCCCCCCCCTCCTTTTTTAATCAAGACATCAGTGACTATCAGGTTTATAGTTTTGAGTTATCTTTCCCAGGGATCTTAGAAATCATATATTTGATGTACAGAAATTGGTTACCACATCAGTTCACTCAATAAACAGTGAGCAGTCTCGGGTGTCTGTTCCTGATGTCACTGCGGTGAGTAATACCCCTCGGGAAAAGACAAAATGCTTCGTTATAGTCATGGATGTGGGCCAATGGAGGAAAAACCCATTTAATTTCTGCTCACACACACACACACACACACACACACAGCCTCAGGGCGTCTGGTTCATTAAGGCGCTCGAGTCCTGTGTGGTCGCACTGACACATACTGTGCACCAGCATGTGGGCGTGTTCTCCTCGTTTGACTTTAAGCCCTTTACAGTCAACACATCGCATCCCATAATGTCCACACACCCAACCCCCCCCCACCGAATCGCGGGATTATCATTCTTCCTTTTCGCCGCCTGACTTCGTCACGGGTCGCGACACGAGTTATTCGCCAGAGGAACGGTGAAACGTACACGTCGCCAAAGTATTTTTAACGTGGCTTTCATTTATGCAGAACCGAACGTGACTTAACTGGTGCACGTTTGTGAGGACATTTTTTAACAAACGCTGGCTGAATGGGGCCACAGGAGGAGAGAGGGCACTTCAAATGCTAAATAAAGAACTGAATAATGAGTGTATTTCTCAATGAATGGGCCATTTAAGTCTTGCAGAATGTAGAGAAGCAGAACTAATGTAGGTTACTACAGAGGAGAAGAGATTAGGGTTAGGTCGCCCAAAGTAGTAAAACACAGTTTCCGTTTCCTCTTGCGCAAAAAAAAACAAAAAAACACATAAACTAACTTTTTACGACAGAACTGTTTTATGTTTGGGTGTATAAATACTTTTAAATGGCCGTATCACATATTCATTCAATTATTTTGCATTAACTACTCCACTGTTTTCATAAGGCAGTAACTGTAGTCACTGTTTAAACTTCCAAGTTTTCCTGCACACCTATGCAATATGAAATAATCCTCTCTTTGGTCACAGTAGATTAGTATGGAAGAGGATTAGGGCCACTTGTTAATTTTTGTTTTGGAAAAAATAAACCACAAATGTCAGATGTCTGGGGTTAAAGGCAGAGTTAAAAAGTCATAATTATAAGAAAAATACTTGGAATTTCCCTCCTCAAATTCAAAATTCTGAGTCATTTTCTTAGAATTCTGATCCTAGTCTTTAATTCAGACCTTTTCTCTAAGACATAACTGAGACTAAAACACCTAATTATGCCCTTACTTTTAATTAAGTTATTGTTTGGCCAAATATGACTTGGGCAATTATTCCATTAGGCTAAAGTTTTTTGGCTGTATAATCATTTGTGTTCATTTGCGATGAGATACAACTGGCAAATTCTGGGAAATTTTGCCCCACGTTCTTTTTCGACCACATTCCCCTGAATATTTAGCTCCAGCTGAAACATTTTCAGCGACTTTTTTTGTCTTCACATCAGATGAGAAAAGGGATTAATGTCTCAAACTTGCATCTTTCCTTTCAGTTAGTCAGTAACGTGTGAGCGAACAAGACTGAAAAGTCACTTTAAAAAATGGATAAAATAATTTAATGTGCAAACCCAATCTGTCAAACAGTGCGATATTATCAGACATGGTGATTTACCTTGTCAAAAAAAATAAAATAAAATAAAAAAACGTGTTCATTCCAGCGATTTCAGTTAAATTTACCACATCACACACTGTGGGTATTTTTTCCTGCAAATTTATGTCATTTAAGGTTTGATTTCAATTAAAAGCAGCTACTTTTTCTTTGTTAAACTTTGGTGGAGTTTGTATCTTTGTGAGCTATAATAATAATAATAAACCACACACCTACTCAAGAGTAAATTATATGTATCACTATGAGGACATTTACAGGTGAGGGAAATAATATAGTGTATAATTACTGTTCATTTTGACACAAAGGGCAACTAGTAGTTGAAAAGTAACAGTTCGGAGACTCTCCTCATAATTGTGTCGTGGATATTTATAGTGCTAACCCATTGCTACCTTGTCATCACAATCAGAGTGGGAGTTAATTTCAGCTAATTGAGACTATTTTCCTGAATCGGGGTGGAGAACATAAGATTATTCTCACAAGCTGCCCACAACCACCACTACAATGATCACAGCGCCTTTGTATTTATGACAAAGAGGACCTAAAAGTGAGGTGAATCCATAAAACAGGTTGTCGGTCAGATAGATGTTTCTGTCCGTGTTGGTGTTTCTTCTGATGTGCCATCAAACATGCTGGCAGACGCCGCAGCAGACTGCAAAGCAAGAGACGCCACCGTGACAGCAGCGCACTGATGCAACCATATGTTAGGAGGGACATGCTGCACGTCATCATACATATGAAACATTTCGATTCAAATAGTCGTGGTAAGCGATGATGAAATGGATAGTGGGATAAAAGGATTTTAAAATGGATGCCAGTGGGGACACAAGGAAAAATAGATTTCAGCCAATTAATAAAAGACTTACCCATCACATCTGCACCAGATTAGGTCTACGCTAACTTAAGAATATGATATATCTAGCCCTTTTGTGACTGGAAACTGAAGGATGTAAAAATGGACTTACTCCCACACCAAACCCCATAGAGAAAATTAGTAATTTTAGCTCATGGGACACAGAAGCTGCCGAGGGACTGCTGCCTCATTTGTCAAGTTTTTGTCACTTAAGTATATTCAAACCAAGAATTTCAACCACTAAAATAACAAAATGAAACATTTCAATTTACTGATGAAGGCAGCAGTGGATCAACAACTCCTGAGTGCTGCAAGCTAAAATTGGCTGTTTTTCTCAATGGGGTTTGGTGCTGGAGACTGGAAACTGTTTACAAACTTCAGTTTTTCCTGTCAGAGTAGGCTGTCTAATGATAACATATTATTTAGATATATTATTGTAGACTTGGAGGAGGCACATATTTTAATTAGGTGACCCTTTTGCCATGTGACTAAAATCTGTTTTTCCAGGTGTCCCCCGCTGGCAGCCATTTTAATATCCCTTTAATGTCATTAATATTCTATTATTAATTTGGGCTCTTTAATATTGCATATATGTGCATATAATGTAATATAATGAACATATTTTTTATGATATAGCTAACTTATATTTTATTAAGTGAGGCTAAAATCTGTTGGTGCTTGTTTCTCTGCTGAGTCTCCAACTCAGTCCGTCCGTCATACCACTACACTTGAAACAACCTTGCATATCCCTTTAAATATTTAACAATTATATAAGCATATTTTTTTTTCTTTCATTGAAATAGTGAAGGTACATTACATTTCCCTGCTGTTTGCCGAGTGTCAATGCATTATTAATGAACCTTGTCTCTCAGAAATGGGTTGTTTTCATGGAGAGATGATGACACTGACGAGAAATAAGAAGGAAACAAACGGCATATGTCTGAGTAAGTGTACAACACGCAGTTATTTCAGGCTATGAATGTGAAAGGCAGGTGAACAGAGTTGAAAACGTGTTGCTGCTAAATCAAAGTGCGTCACTAAACACCCACAACCTTTCTGAAAGGTGAACAAGTGGAGCATTTAAACACGGCCGTAAAAAACACATTGAACGCTGGTGTTAAGTGGATGCTCGGGGTAATAAATAATAGATGATCCACATGGGAGCAGTTAAAAATAAAATCTTACTCACCATCAATAATGGAGGTGTGTGATTGTTACATTTCTCCTTTTTTCCAAACACGGTTCAAAAACTGGGATTGTTCCTGAGCCATTAAACGTGCCCCGGCTGTGATACCCTTTAATCTTTTCGGGAGTGGAAAAGAATAAAAACTCAAGTAAATGCAATGACTGTTTGAGCAATGGTTTCACAAAAAATAGATACAATTTTTTTATTTTTTATTTTTTTTTTTTGGAGGGGGAACATTGTGTTTCAAATTCAAAGTTTTCCTTTCACTGCCACAGTAATAATAATGATAATAGCTTTACCTCTGGAAAGACCCAAACTCTGCAAACCATGGCTGAAAAGAAAATCCGTCCGGCACAACATCCCTGACAAATGTGTCAAAGCAATTTCTGTGTCAAAAGCATGGGTAAAAATTTCAACAACAAAAAAAAAACAGAATTCAGGCAGACCTTGGAAGGTGTACCATGCCTTCATTCAAACACACAAGGCTGCAGGAAAATGATGTGTGGGGTCAACAGGTTTGACGAAATCAGTTTGAGTTTCTCCGTGACCCAAAAGGAAATTGGGAGAATACTGTAGAAAACAAGCATTGATCTTGTAATAAATATCATCCCTGGGTCATGCTGGAGAGCAACAGGTATTAATTGTGAATCCGCAAGACATGAAAACAAGGAAGGAGCCAATTAAGTGGAGAGGGATCCATATATACGGTACAGTACATCTGGTACAGGTCGAGTACACTTTAAAGGGAAAAATAAAAAGGATTTCTGAACAGATTTCTCCCGTCCAGGTAGGTCGGGGATTTAGACTGACCACAGAGTTGTTTTTGTCCCGGTTGGTTGAGAAAAACTCCCAGTAACAGACCGTCACACAGCTGCAGGCGCCTGAGGCAAACCTTTCCTCCTCACCCCCGGACATCCTCACTTCAAAACTAGGGCAGAACTTTCCACACAGCCACAGATCCATCAGATATGACAGAGTGAGGACAACGCTGAGCTTCCTTATCTTTACTCTTTACAACATACAAAGGAAAAACTTCATGACAACCTTATATTCTAACAGTTCACTGCAAGGGAGTCCAAAAAAACAAAAAAAAAAATCCACCAGACTTTGCTGCAACAACTAACAAAAAACTTTTCTTGTGTATCTGACGTTCTTGATGGATCTCACAGCTCATGTTCTTCCAAATCTAGATGTTTGGGGAAACTACAATAAATGACGGGAAAAAAAGCAGCTTTGAGTGGTAACACCTTTGTTGTTCCAGGTCAAGAATTACCACCGTAGAAAATGAATGGACAATACCATATTGTGGTAATACATCATTTTCTAACTAGAAACTGAAGTTTGTAAATCACTCACTCTCCCACACCAAATTCCATAGAGAAAATCGACATTTTTGCTTGCAAAGACAAAGAGTAACCTCCGAGTTTCTGGAAGTCTGAGTTGCCGTGGAGTTCCTGTCCTCGGAAAATTCAGAGTTCTGATGCCAAATGGAATTGAAATGTTGGTTTGTTTTACCCAAAAGCACTTTCATCCTTATGACTGTAAAACCAGTAACTGTCACACCAATGGAAATTTGCGTAGACAAGGTGGGTCATCTGTTCTCGTGGGTCCAAAAGGTCACGGTGCTGTTTTGATTGAGGGTAAAGATCTGAACAAGTGAGGGATCTGTACTTTAACAGCAAACACAAGCAACAATGTTGGAGAAGAGAGACATGATGTGTTCCACCAGGAGCCTCAGAAGAACATTTCAGATTTTCTTAGGCCACAGAATGAAAAGGCTGGGCACAGGACAAGTAAACCTTACAAAGCACAAAAACCACAATCCCATAATCTCCCTATTTATTGCATTTTTAATGCACTTTTATCTAAAGTATGTTGTGATTTAATTATCTTTAATTATCTAGGATATATTAAGGTTTAACTAAAGAAGATGTATGCGGTAGTATGAGGTTTACTTTAGGAAACAGACTTCCAGCTCTGTGCATATAAATGATCCATTTGACTTTGAGTTATGAGCAGCATATTGTTTCTTACATCTATCATCTGTCGAGTGTTTAGAAAATAGGTTTATAACTGCATATTGATGAGGTGTCAAATATCACTATACCAAGAAAACAGAGTAGATGAAAATACCTGATGCATTTGTTGTTTGTCTTGGATTAATTCACAACTTATGAAGCACAAACTCCAATAAGGTGCCATGTCTGCCCAATAATGTAAGTAATGATTAGGAGTTTCTCAGGTCTAACAGCTTAGTTTTGAATAAACCACACAAATCAAAGCCGTAGCGCCCGAGGGAACGCCATGGGAGCAACAACTGCTAAGGTTTGAAGGTTCAGGCCGTTTAATTCCCCCTCTGGTAGCCATTTTGGAGGTCTACAGTGCCTGAACAGCACTGCCTTGAGGACCGCTAAGTGATTTGTCCTATGGATTCAAACAAAAATGTTCCTTTATTGCTCTAACACACAACTAATGTGACTGTACTGTACTCCATCAGCAACATCCTTGGCTGTGTCTGGAAGAGAGGGAAGGGGAATGGGATCCCACCTCAGCCTGTGCGCCACAGTGTTTCGGATCAACCCTCTGACTCGTGTGCGAGTTAGACTCCTTGGTCTTGGGGTTTCAAGACGGCATTGCCGCCGAACCCTGGCGCCTGGTGCAAAGAGACAATGTTCCTCGTTAAACGACAAGAGACGACCCAGTGACTACATCTGTCTGCGGCCTCGGGAAGCAGCGAGGTCCAGGGCCCGAGCTACCTGCGACCTTTGCCCCAACAATTTCCAAGCCAATCTAGAGATCAAATGGGCCCAGCGGGGGAAGTTGAATTCCCTGGGTGGACTGCATGGACCCCACCCATTTTCAACTTTACCTTAAAGTACATATTGCTGGTATTTAGCCGTAGATGGAGCTTACCACCCATTTTGAGTTGTGTTCCCAAAAAAACTCAACTCTGAGTTTGACCCACTAACTCAGGGGCCAGTGGACGTTTAGTCATGTCAGGAGGTGGCTGGTCAAGTAAAAAAAAAAAAGGTCTAACTATTTTCACAATATTCCATCATGATATTTCACGGAATTTAATAAACAGTAGCTGCTAAACTGCACAATTAACTTCATTAACTTCAATAGGACTGTAAATATGCACAGTTTTTCTAACATTAAAACAGATTATTACCCCCCCCCCCCCTCTGTTGAAAAGAGAGATTAGAGAAGAAAGATTACTTGAGCTTTTCTGCCAGACTAGCTTGATGTGCTTGGCTTGCTCAAGAGTTACAGTAGACACTGGTTTGCCAACTGGCCTAGCAAATAGTCCCCGCATGACTAATTCCCAAGCACTGCCTAATATGAGTTGGAAACACAGATGAATTCCACTGTACCACTTTCTGGTGCCGTTTGGCCCTTTATCCAAAAAAATCTGAAGCAGGAACGATGCTCATTACTGCGAGACTTCCACCAAGCCATTTCTGTCTGTCTGTTAAAAATATGAATGTCCTCAGGAAATGAACAGTAACTGACATTCAATTACTCAGAATCTGTTCAGACCACATTTGTTAGTTAGTACTTAGTGACCCAATAACAATGTTTCAGCTCGGTGGTTGAATCTTCACTTTGTGCGCCATGAATGAACTAATATCTATATATAGATTGGATTTTATTGCAAAAAAAAGGAAGTGTAGCAAAAGGTCATCTGCATAGAGTGAGACATGACATTTGACATTCACACTTCACCTGTTATGACCAGGTCTGGGCAGAGCTCCAGTCATCAAAACACGTGATCGGGAATATAAGATAATCATGTAATTTACAAAAAGCTAAACAATGACAAGTTTGTACGTTGGCGTGTTTCAAAATTACATCTGCAGACGCTGTTGCAGTGGTGACAGTTTGTAACTGTTAAGCTGCTACATACATATTGGCCACTTTATTAGGTACACCACATGGTAAAAATGAGCTGCTGAAACTCAAACTGAGCGTCAGGATGGGGCAAAAAAGTTAAGGCTTGTATATCTGATTGATTCATTGATTGATTGATTGATTGATTGATACTTTTTTAATCCCAAACTGGGAAGCGGACAATTTCTCCATGATGGTTCCATTTTCACGTTTCAGTTCAACTCAGAATTACGTTAAATTATGTAATTTTTCAGTAACATGCTAGTGATGTTCATAACATCTATTTAAATATGACTTATGTTACACATTTTGCCAACTTGTATATTTGGATTATCATTTTGTCCATTTTATTTGGTGTCCACCATTAGGCAATACCTAATTGAATATAGCTAAACATTAGAGACATTCTTCTTAATCACTTAGATAGTGTTTGATACTAAGAATAAAAACTCAACAAGAAACAGATACTAGACTCTCGTGAGAACAGGTGAATTGTACAGGAAATCTAAACCTAAAGTGGTGATATGCAAACAAAAGTGCTGGCACTTCTAAATAGTAAAATTAAGTTAAGTGCCAGAGACAGTACAAGCATTGCCATGGGAGTATTTCAGAAACAAAGATACAAATGCATTTGTTGATGTCAGAGGTCAGAAGAGAATGACCAAACTGGTTCAAAATAATCAAAAGACAACAAGCAAGTGACTCGACAAACACTTGTTACAACCAAACTGACTTCACAACACTTCAAAAACAAAGTAAATGAGCTACAGCAGCAGCCGACAACACTGCCTGCTATTCCTGCTACTTTATTAGGTGTACCTAATAAAGTTGGCCACTTTACAAGGTGTACCTAATAAAGTGGCCAAGGGGGACATTTCATTCATTTGTGTCACAACATTCCTTTAAATTATTATTATGGTTGTTTAACGTGGCAACAAAGCCTTCAGTCTAATTGTGGTAATTAAGGGACATAATGGAACTTTCTCATTTTTCCCTGACTGGTTCAACGTATTAACGACTGCGAGGGGCAAACAGGTGTGCGAGAGAAATGGTACGTGGCACCAGAGCAGCGATGAAGGTGGCAGCGGTGGCTTGTTCCGCAGTGACACAACAATCAGGGGCTGATGTGTGTGATCGAGCACGTCGATGGCTCATTTGCTCGTTGACGGATAATTGTGGCCGTTAACAACATGACACCGATCTCACCTTTCTTATAAGACTCTTCTTCACAGTGTTAATGGTTTCCTCTTGTCCGTGTCCTTGCATTCATTACCAGAAATCCTTATCCCGTTGTGTCGCTTAATGACTTTTACGTGACGCGGTCGCACTCGGGTGGAGCCGTTCATCATTGTACGCCGTTGCAGTGAAAGTACAAAAAAAAACGTGTTTTCTATCGCCGTCATTGTTTGTCTGAGAGAGGAGGCATTCTGGAAATTACTGGTGACAGATAAGGAGTAAATATAATAAAATAACACCTTTATGCTTCCTTTAGTCGCTGCAGGCAGCAGAATGAATTAATAAGAACATGTTTTTTTTGGTGTTCTTTGAAGCTAAAACTACATATTTCAACCTTACAATGTGCCTGCTCCTCCCAGAGGAACATATGGTGACATAACACTCACACTCAGTGTTACATAAATATAATAATTTTTCATCGTAATAATGAATATTCTAATGTTTCTGTTTTATATTCAACACAAAGGCGGGGGCGGGGGCGGTGGGGAGGGGGGGGGGGGGCTGGGGGGGGGGGGGGGGGGGGGGGGGGGGGGGGGGGGGGGGGCGGTCAGCGCCCCCACATTTTTTCAAAGAGAAGGAATTTCATTAATTGGCTCCGGCTCTTTTGTTACACACTCATTAAAATTAATTCAAACTTTATTTTATTTGCATAACTCATTAGGATTATACAAACAGATACACAAAGAATCAAACTGGTATTGTGGCTGATTAATGAGCGTCTCTGGCCCGGAAACTAATGAAAGGCTGTACATCGTCTTTTTATTTGAAGATGTTGTTGTTTGGACGGGGGGGGGGGCTTTGCTTTTTTTCTTTTCCGGCTCAGATCCAAGCCGCATGGGAGACAGAGACGCTTGGTTGGACGGTGTCAAAATGTTTGCTTGATATGCGACAGAACTCCCGAGTTAATCAGGGGCAGCCTGAATAATTAAAGGCTTTTTAAAAAAAAAAAAAAATATGCTTAGTCAGCGCGAAGGTGCACTCTCACCTGTTTAAAAATATCTACTGAGTTCTTTCCAGCGGGTTTTTCTTACTCAAAGTGCATAAAAAAACCCCTTCAGGCTGCAGTCTTCTTTAAAGAAAATTCCTGATAAAACAGCTAAGGAATCCATTAATTCTTTGAACGGCCATATTTTATTGACAAATGAACATTCCTGGAGAGCAGAGTGTTGCTATGCTGCTCCATATTCTGGCTGTCTAACAAATAAAAAGATGGCAAAGACTTGCTAACCTCCCAAAAGCAGAATATATATATATATATATATAGTATGTAAAATACCGTGCAAAAGCCTTTGGACAACACCAGCTTTGTTGTTTTCATGTCAAATTCTGGGATTATTGGCATTTGGATTGGAATAAAGTGAATGACACTTGGTCTTATATGTTATCAAACCGTCAATGAGTTTAACTAAAAACGTGTGTATGTTAATGCTCTTTTTCACATGTAATAGAACCAGGGCCGTGCCATTGTTCAGGTGTAAATACATGTTTCTATGATATGATCTATACTATATGATCTACCTGTCAGTGAGTTGAACTTGGGCAACATGTGTATGTAATGCTCCAACATGTCTGGAGTAAACCAGGTATAATAGACCTTTTTCACAGCAGCTATTTGTTGGCATGAAATAGTAGGAGAAACACAAGTTTGGCCAATAACATTAGGGTTCCATTCCAGGTTTTAAAGAGCCATGGTTGTGTTATTGTTCAAGTGGAAATGTAGCTCACACTAAATATTTGATATTATAGAAGCATTTTTGTTGTTTGTTGTTTCTGAAAAAGATGTTATTTTCAGGATATGTTCCAATAAAGTGATTGAGAAATAACCACCAGACTTAAACCGTCAACCATCGTTGAACTCTCTGTTGTGGAAACATCAGAAATCGCTGTTGTGTATGGCTTCACACCACCGTCTGTGGTCAGACACAACTTTCACTGTTTACGTAGGGAGCTCTGTAGGGATGAGAAAGGCTTCCAGCAACACTTGTGCATGACAAACAGACGCCCATAGTTGGTATAACTCTGGGAAATCGAATACGAGCTCACAAGTCGTCAAATTAGCTGCTCGTCAGGCAAAAGTATCACTGGAAGCGGGTCTCATCGGCACAGAACTCCCGAAGTAAACGGTGAGACTCACCAACTTGTGTCCAGCTCTGTATGTCGTTGTGAAACCACACAAGACAACGGTTTCTTCTCTGCAGACGTTTCTACAAGAGATAGAATTTAGTGCAAGAATCAGCAAGTAAGTTTGGCCTTGGGACAATTTTTTGAATATCGAGCCAAACTTTCCAATCTTGTCCAAAAATGACTAATTGAAGAAATTTGTTATTCCATAAAAGTAAGTAAAATTTGCCACCGACTGTCACTAGCATCTTCAAATGTCTTCATTCAGAAACAAAACCCCACATTTGTGAGCTGCCTTCAGCAACAGTAGTCAGAAAAAGTTGGTAATTAAAGATATGGCCATGTGTGTGAGATGTGTAGAATAAAATGTCGTAAAAGCTCTTGATAAAATCCACTTTCCTCTTTTTCCTACTAGTGTGCATCATTTCAGCTTTGACAATCACTGCTTCCTTTGTGAGCGTAACATTTACTCTCCAAACCTGGCTTATCCATTTCAACAAATGTCTGTTTATTCTCAATTCCAGCAACAGAATCTCTGTCAGTTTGTATTTTTTCAGAATAAAGCCTCTGAAGTTGTCATTTTTGTAAAGATACTGATGCTGATGGATCCAGACTACTGAAAAAAAAGAAAACCAAGGCAAACTCTGCAGATTAAGTAGCTTTAATGAAAAATATATTATTTTAGTATGTAAAGAAAAGAATAGAGGAATAGGCGTTGAAGAAATAAAACTCAACATTTCATCCCGGTGGCCAAAAGAAACATCACATTGACACATTTAAGCCAAAAATTGCCTATTTCAACTTTATAATCTACAAAAGTGTCTTTTGTTTATACTATTTTTTCAAAAACAGAACGTAGTTTTTACTGGAACTCACATTTTCTTTCTTGAAATTGCGTCTTGCGTATATTTTTACAATCTGTTACTGATATTGATCCATGATGGAATCAAGGCAAACATCCAGCTGCAGCCGCACTTATATAGAAATACTGTGTATATACTGTATATATGTATATCACTTTTCCAAGGCCAAATTTCCTGCCATTTACCATCCACATCTTTCCTCGCTCTGTTAAACGCGACACAAAACGTGTTACAAACATCACCGTGAACTAAAGTCTCAGGACACTGCATTGACTTCCATTCATTTCCTGGAGACTAACTTTAATCTCAACAATAATTACTAGTGCCCTAACCCTAACACTGACCCTAACCTTAACCTAACCCTAACCTCAGCCTAACTTTAAAACATGTCTTCACCTTAAAATGGAGTCATTTACGTTATGGGGTTTTTGTCCCCATAAGGAAGACGAGTCCCCATCAGGTGAGTGTGGAGACACATTCACGGGTCCCCAAAACATAAGGGAAAACCAGGTACACACACACACAAACTTCAGAAATGTAGGGCATGTCACAGAGGTCGGTGACTGCCCTCTTCCCTCTACCCACCAAAAAAAACCCACACTCCACACTCTATAATGACATTTTAGGTCACATTAAATGCTATGAAATTACAGTTTAATTCCATTCTATTGTGACAATGAAGAGGGAAAAGAAAAAAGGGAAATTGAGACAGTGGACACCACGTTCTTATTCCCTGAAGGTAAAACCATCTCTGCTTTTCGACGCGTTTGAATCAAAATCAATCAACACATGACATTTTATTTATTTATTTTTTATTATTATTTCTTACATTGATATGGAAATCAAGCTTAATGAAAATACATTTTATCAGACACTGATAATACAATTATTTTTCTCCTCCCCTTGTAGACAATTGCTCAGATTCAGATCAATGATCAGAATCAAAGAGGCAATTACGTTTATGAAACACGCGTCGCAATCAATGTAGGTGGCTGATTCAATACAAATTGAAAGTGCGCTGTTGTTTATCCACTTGTCTGCGGTGACATGTGGAATATAATTGCGAGCCACTTCATGCGAGCTCTCCAAAATCCTGCCAGACACGCGACACGTTTGCTGCTTTCTACCAGTCGCTGCCAATTTCATTCATTCCCAGTTAAAGCCCAGTTTTTTTCTTTTTTTTTTTTTTTATTATTTTCTATAATCGCTTGACAGTTTATTGATGTTTTGCAACAGCTGTTGTGACACGTTTTAATTCCGTGCTCCAAAGACTATCTGAGCTTCAACCAGAGAAACGTTTTGCTTTGGAAAATAAAAGATGTGACACAAAAGGGCAAACAATTCTCATGTCACTGCACGGCCAAGGACGTGTGAAGGTCGCTTACACGCTATTTTTACTGAAAGCAACTTACTGTACTTTTCCTCTCAGGGAAGATGACACACACACACAAACACACAAACACGCAAATATTGTTCATATTTCTGAGACAGAAAAGTCACTGAACTTAATTTAAAACTGCGTGCACCAGCCAAACCCCAACACAGATTAGCCCCAGGGAGAGACAGCCTGGGATGAAAATAAATAAATTAATTAATTAAAGAGCCATAACACAGTGCAATTTCTTTTTTGAACAATTGTTTTGCTGCCAAATTTCAGTGCTGACATCTTCATCAGACAAATATTTTCTAACAAAACAAAAAAAGTTAAAACATTTACCCAAGTTACCTTGACAATAAGTACTTTACCTGCGCTATTTTATATTTAATTATTTGTATATACTGATTGGGTGACAAAAGTTCTGTTCTGTAGTCATTTAATGACAATAATGTGGAATGTAATCTACTATAATCAGACATTTCCTAATGCTCAAATTCTTAAAGTTAATACATTTAAAAATGATTCAAGCCAATCAGTTTTGACCTGAACAAAATCAACGGCTTTTGTTTTTACAGTGTAAGGGCGATTCTTCAAATTAAAATGCTCTGCTGTGTCTGTAAACGGTGAACATATATACATATTCTTGTATATAGATATTGTTTTTGTAACTTTTTTGCCTGTTTATTAAAGTGAAAATTTCGATGAATTTGCATTAACTTTGTTGATGCTAGCTGAACGGTTATTGTGGGATATATTTCAGTTTAATTTTAACCATATCATAACACGCAGAATCATCTAAATGTTGTATATCGTCTTTGTTTCAGATGAAGTGAGATCACCTGTGGTTTGGATGATTATTTTAACCCGCGCTGAAACTGCGACAGCGTTTCACTCCTTCTCAGCGACAAATGTGAATACGAAGACGAGGGACGTCGTTACAGGTTTGAGCCGAGCCGAGACGCCTCGAGTGTGAATGTATACACGCTGTAATAGCAACAGGACTGTGAGCGAGTCAAGTGTCCATTACTGGCAGATGACGACAGGAGCCGTGCCGTGCCGTTCCGTGCACGCGGTCAAAGTCAGATCCATCTTGGCAAAAACACGAGGACATCTGGAGGAAAACAGCTGATTGCCACTTGATTTTCACCTCGTACCACATGGAGGGGTTTGGATGGAGACTGACATTTAAAAGGCCTCTTGTTTTCCTGCATATTATAATTATTAAAGCGGCACTGTTGACTTGTTGATGCTTTTATTCTGCCTCTTTCTGTTTTTTGAGCAGAAAAGAAACAGAAACATTATTTGTTTGTGGCATTCTTCATGTGAAAAGAGGCTCTGTCAAGCAAAACTATCAGACCTGACTGAGGGAGCGTCTGTGTGTATACAGCAGCAGAGCAGAGGCGGGCGGGGACAAAAAAAAGGTGTATTTGCGCAGTAGTGTTCACTTTTCGTGGAGGCTTCTTGGTGTTTTCAATCATACTCTGTTTGCATCCACAAAAACAAAGACTTCCTGTGTGCAGCACAGGAATGTCACCAGGCGACACAAGATCTAAACACTGCTAGACCGAGAAACACAGAGAGAGTCGTATTTAAAAATGGTTTGAATCTAATATTTGTTTACATTTAAAAGTTACACTACAGTTTTAAATAAACTGCAAACATAAGCCAATAGTCCTGATGGTGGCGCTACAGCACCCGTCATAGTTTTAAAAACTGATATTTGCATTCAGATGTCAGTCCAATAAAAAAAAGGTTTAATCAATTTTACTGTGGCACAACTTCTGAAGTCTATCCCTCTGTTTTTAATCAAAAAACTGTCAAAACCTCGTTAGAGTTCATCTTTAGACTGTCCTACTCAAACCATCTATTAGACAAATGGACTGTAAACATACTTACAATTTAAGTCAATGGGAAAATGTCATATTCCAATGTCGGTTTTTCCACTTACAAAAGCCCCTTTTCCACCAAAATTACCAGGAACTTATTTAATAAGTAAATAAGTAATAGAACGGTACGAGATTTAGTGTTCCACACAGCCCCGCCCCTCCAAAGTTCCTGCAAATCTGAAAAGTCCATAATCCTGAGTAGGTACTAAATTTTATCCGGGTAAAGCGTTCACCAGGGTAATATTTACCCAAATAAGTTCATTTTTTTTTAATTACCCGGGTAAACTTAAAAAAAGTTCCTTTGGTGGAAAAGGGCCTCTTTTTTGAAGATATTCTGCCCCCTAGTGGTTGACCCACACAGTAAACACACGCTTCTAAATGAAATGATTGTCTGATGTTGAGTTCAAACAGGAGATGATGTTAAAGAGGCCATTGGGTGGAAAATCACATTTCTGATGTTTTTTTGGTGTGTCCTCGTGTCCTTCCTGTATCTAAACGTCACTAAAGTGTCACAATAAACACTTCAGCCACTTCTGACAAAGAAGGGCTTCTCTGTTTAGTTTCAGTTTAGTCCAGTTTAGTTACGTAACTAGCACATTTGCCGTGCAACCAACCCTCCCCCAACAGCTACTCCCGGTCATGGACGTGAACATTCAACCTGAAGAAGAAGAAGAAGCACTGCAGAGCAGTCAGTCAGCTGGTAGCTGGCCAATCACAAGAGACTCAGTGTTCTGGGGGGCGGGCCTTAGCTCAGAAACAGAGTGCCTGTTCAGAGGCTGGCAGAGAGCAGCAATAATCTGTCTTAATCTGAAGAGACTAGGAGGTTTTTGACCCTAAATATTATTTAATTTATCTAAGTAGACGTCAGTAATCTGGACTTTTGGTTCAAAAGGACCATTCTATGTGAGCTTTAAAAGCTGACGGTTCATGTGGACATCAGTGCAATAATGCGACATTATTGGTCACAGATGTTTACAGCTTTAATTGGGTTCAGTTATTGGCTAAGTTCAAGATTGTGTGGCTTCTTTAACGACATAATAACTTCTCTTGGTCCTAAATTGAGAGGAGAAGACCAACCCCCCCCCCACTCACCCCTCCACCAGTTTCCTTGTCTTACTTGCCAGTAAACATGTTTAACCTTCCTCCTCTTTGATCGTCTCCGGCTCACAGGGGGAGGCCTTCGCCGGCTCGTCTGACCGCGCCGCACAGCAGACTAACGATTGAAACTTCTTTAAATAACATTAGAAATCCCTTGCTTATTATTTCTCCTTCTGTTCTCCCATTCCATAATGACCAACCTTAGTCCTTCAGAGTGTACACAATTATTATACGCCTTTCCTTCCCTCTTGTGCACCCACGGAGACATTTCCTGGGCTGTTTGATGAGCGAATCCTCTGTGGTCTTTCTCCGTTAGACGTGTAAAATAAAGCACAATTTAAATTAGGTTCTGCTCAGTCTCTCATGTTCTTGTGCAGTGTATTTATTTTTTTAAAAACTGAGGTACAGTTTCTGGCTCAGAGACACTTCTGTGAGTCTCTGTTTGTTTTCTCTGTCTAATCTTCTTACGTAACTCTAATGTAAACCTTTTGAACTCTCTGTGGTTCGCTAACTTTTTTTTTCCCCTGGCTGTTTTTCCTTCCTCTCATAGCCTCGTTGATGGGTCATGGAGGTAATTTTTTTTTTCCTCGGGGTTTGTTTAAGGACGTTCATTAAGAACGAAACACGTCGGTGTTCGACACGTCTTTAAAAGACGTCAAACACTACTGACCCAATTTTATAATAAAAATTGTGAAAAGTGCAAATTTGTGCACAACATACAGTACCATTAGATCCCAACTGACTTTATCTCCACTTACAGTAATTTGAAGCGGCAAACCAGACATTTCCAAGATATATTTTTTGTTGTTTTAAAACAAATATGTGCAGATTTCACCCCACCCATTGGTGGATCCCAATTACAATTTATGATATGATTGGAAAGTAAAGTGCATGTAAGGCTTCAACTAAAGCTCATTTTTACTGTCAATGTCAGAAATGAAAATAAAACAACTTAAAAATTATAAAGTTTGAATGTTTTTATGTTTTAACATGAGCTTTACTATGACATCGTGACCGACGCGTACAAGTAAAGCCTCATTCTGTCATTTCAACTCTTACAAAGTCCTCAAAAGTACACGTAGTTTTGTCCACAAACCAAAATGTATTTAGTTTATTGTCATAGGAGCAAAAAAACTCAAAACATAGTCACATTTAAGAGGCCGAAATCAAAGAACCCGTTTCTTCTCCATTCCAAATAGGTGCCAATTCATTTCTAACTTGTCTATAACTAGCCATTTAATGAATGCAGCCCTTGTTAGAACTTGCTTTGACATGTCACCAATAGTTAAGCAGGCAACATCCATACTGCTTTATTTTTGTTTTAAAATCCACCTGTTCAGGTGTTTGTACACCTGTCGTCCTCAAGAGAACAGACGACTATAAAAACACTGCTGGCTCCGTTTTATTTTGGAAATCTCCAGAAACTGTCTGAGTGGTTCCTAGTGACCACAGCTGTGGACCAAAGCTTCCCGTCTTTTCATCGCTATTGCTGTTTCTCAACAGTCCCCCTTTCCTTAAAATGCAGAGAGAATCAGGTGAAAACATCTGTATGCAGATTATTCTATCTGGGAAATACTAGATACATTTTCAATTTAAAACACATGACTGTAGCCATAGTTTGACAAACGCTGCAGGCTAATTTTGCTGCAGTAAGTGGAGAGTCAATGGTGGAGTTGCTGTGTGACCAAAGCCACGACAGACCACAGTTCGAGACCAGTCAAAGACCAAACTATCCACAAGATTTGTTGTGGTCCTCTGATGATATTCCCGTTTGTTTTAATGGAGTCGCCAACGTTTTTGTGCCTGGGGTCTGTAGATACAGTATGTTCACTCAAAGTACAATGAAATTTTGGTTCAGAAAATGCATTTTCCTAAACGAACATGAACTGTGGAAACCGAAACAGAACTTTCCATACCCACAATTTGAAAGAGAAACGTTTAAAAAGTTATTTTGATGGCTCAAAGAGAGGGGGGAAATGGATGCTGAGTAAAGCATGTGGCATAGAAAGTTATTTTTCTCTCGGCCCTGAGCAGCTTCGTGTGGTTTCGGTCCCCACTGAGAAATTTCTTTTAGTATGTGAGGGAGTTGTATTTGGGGGATTTTTTTTGGGTTTATGTGTGCGCCCCCATTTTGTCCGAGCATCTATAAAAGCATGTCCCTTCCATATCTTCTTTTCACAGACCAGGTCTCTGTGGAAGACAGATCTCCTCCCTCCCTCTGCGTCTCCCCAAACTGTCATGTCGTCTCTCCAGTTTGCCTCCCTAAAGGCCGACAAGGAGACATTTGCTGCATCTGTGGGAGCTTCCACTTCCTTACTCTCTTCCTTTTTACCATTACATTTTCATTTGTTAATCCATCAAATAGCAGAATATCTGTATAATGTATGATGTACAGAGTCTTTGGGCACCACCTGCAAACTGTCAATTACTTTTCAACTCATACGGCATGCGTATTTAATGCTCAGTATCTAATTTGAAACTTTTCAAGCAGATTTTCTTCGACATGAAATAATAAATCACACAGGATTTTTTTTTTTTTTTTGCCAGTAACATTAATTAGAGTTCCACGCTGTTATACAATTGTTCCTATTGATACTTTAAAGTCCCCATAAAGGGATGAAATAATGTGATGACTGAAAAAGTTCCAGAGTGTTTAAAAATTAGGTTTGAAATCAAGACTAATAAACTAATAAACACACTTTTATTGCAAAATGTATCTGAACAGAGCAGGTTTATCTGCAGTAAGTGCTCCCTGTCGCCCTCTTTCTCCATCAGTGGCACTGCAGCCTCAAGTCTGTTCATTTCTCTCATCTTTAATCATTTTAAATAAAGCATCAGAGCTTTTTTTGTGTGTGTTTTTACATCAAGGAAAGACACATTTTCAGAACAAAGATGTCTCGACGTTAGGTAGACAAACCAAAGACAGTCATGTGTTATTTTAAAACATCTTCTCTGTATTTTTTGGATGGGCTCCAATAAAGTGGTGGAGAAGGTTTGGTGTATGGTCATTATAGCGTCGCTAAAACAACAAATCTGACAGTGGCCTGTAGCAACATGAAACATTTCCACATTTCCACATTTCCCAGAGGACGACTTTCCTGAACGCTGCTCCACTTTATTTTATTTTATGTTTTAAGTAAAGGAATCACCTGGTTAGTGCATGATTCTGTATTTTTCAGCTGCTGCACTTGAAAGTGTGAAAGTACTTCAGTGTGCTCAGAAAGTAATGGTGTCAGAGAGGTTTTCTCCACCGGGCTAAATTGCAAATAGAGCAAATCCTTACAGTTGTAAGCCTTTGAAGACAGACTTTTTAAAAAAGTAAAAAAAATAAAATAATAAAAGACCAATATGAGTGCACACGCTCACGCCAGCAGGAACAAAATGGAGAGGTTCTACAAGTTCACCAAACACTGAGTGAGTCAGAAGTGGGTTTACACGTTCCAGGCTGGGAGTAAAACACGCCACGGTTCACGAGACGTGACATTCGAGAGACCGGTGATCATACGTGACTGGCCCGGTCGCACGATTGGCTGCACTCACCTGAGGACTCACAAACGCCGCGGCCGTTACTCCGGCGTCCTCGTACAAGCTCACATCCATCCCGGACTGTGGAGGAGAGAGGGACATCGTGAGACACTGGACACAGAGCAGAGGACGTTGATGAATGAATGGACGGGAGGAAAAAAAATGCATAGGACAGTCGTTATCTTGAGGCTGACAAAAGATATGAAGACACGGGAAGTGAAAACACAACTTCATTTCCCGTTAATTACTGAAACTGTGAGCTAAAATCTCCATATCGGTGCCAATATCTGTAATAAATATCTCTACACTGACCACAAGCATGAACTGCTGCGGCTGCTGCTGCAGGTCGATTTCCTACTGTATTCCAACTAGAAACAGTAGAAACACAAACGGAATACAAAGCAGAGCCTTTAAAGTGACCGAATCACATCACATACATACATTTTTCCATGTGTAAAGTAAACGAGTACGTCGATGTGTCTGTGGCAGATTTAATTACACAAATATCCCTTTAACAAAAGTAAAGCTCAGGACATACAGATAAGCTCCGTGGGTGAATTCAGAGTGAGATTCTGATCCAAACACCTGGAACAACAATGATCCCGGATCAGATTCATCAAATCCTTTGTTCGGGAGCGCAATTAACAGTGACTTCCTGCAATCTGAGAATTCAAACCGACAACAGGAGATTAAAGCGTTTTGTTAAAGCGATGGATCAGGCGTTTGTCTGTGGAAATCATCTGAAAAACACATTTAGACCATTAAGAAAAAGGCTTGTCAATTAAAATCTACGTCAGCTTAAGCTTATTGTAACTTATAAACGTGGAAACCACTTTATATTGCCGCCTTTTGTGACAGTAAAATTAAGTTTTTTGGTTGCTTTGTAAATTTTTTACTCACCTGCACCAAATTCCATAGAGAAATTCACAAATTTTACATCCCAGCACAAAGGGGTTGTTGATCCACTGCTGCCTCTATCAGTAAATTCCAAAATGTTAATTTTGTAACTTTGGCATTTCAAATCCTTTGTCTGGATTTAACCAAGTGTCAAAAACCTCAGAAACACGGCAGCAGTAGACCAGCAGCTCCCGTGTCCTTATGAGCTTAAAATGCAGATTCTCTCAATAGAGTTTGGTGCAGAGAGTGAGCGGTTTACAAACTGGATGGAAAAACGATGTTTTTCAACAACAATAAGCAGCAAATACATTTTTAAGATATGGTAGGTGTAGTTTTTATGAGGTGAATCTTTTTTTAAGTGGCTGTGTCCAGTAACAGCTTCACTGTTAATCGAATGCTGTAAAATAAATCTCTCAACTTCGCTTTCGTTGCTATTTCGCTCCGTGTCCGTTGCTTACCGGGCAACTTGTCAACCTCAAACCTAAGAGCTGTGACTTATTCCTGCCTCCGGAGGAAACTTCAGAGGCCATTTCCTGAATCTGTAAATCTACGCATCAGTGGTCAAAAATGAAAAAGTGCAGCACTCGTCCGAACTTGTGGCTGCTGCCCTGCCAACACCAGCACCACCACCAACGCTGCTGCTGCTGCTGCCGCTGCCGCTGCCGCTGCTGCTGCCGCCGCCGCCACCATCCGCTAAATTACTATGTACAGTCAGGATGTAAAACACAGAGTCACTTTCATGGCTCACAATGTGGAACGAGTCAACAGTTTGCTTCCTCAGCAGAAAAGTTGCAGCCGTGGCACAAGTTTGTTGCCGCCCCAGTGTGTGTGTGTGTGTGTGTGTGTGACTGCACACAGTGAAATATGTGGCAGGTAAAAAGATTTAAGAAGACTTAAAGCTGCAGTGTGTCACTTTTTTCTCCCTCTTCTGGCGGTCGGAGTAATTACACAAACACGCTCAACGTCCAACGTTATTTTGCTCTTCAGCCATATTTGCTGTGACCTACTCTGTCTTTGTTGCTATGGTTACTCCCTTTTTCTGGAGGGAGGAAACTAAACTCAAGTACAATGGCATTGTCCAACTCACTTTTGGACCAAAAAAAATTATTTTTTTTTCCACAAATTTTTCAAAACATTTTTTAGTTGGGAATGCTGAGTCAGGGTTTCTTTTATTTTTTAGCTGCTATCTTCTTCATATTTTATTTATATTTTAAACCTTATTATATTCACATTTTGCATTTGTATTTTAATATTCTTCCTTGAATCTAACTGCTTATTCTGGCTATTCTGTTCCTATACTTCATTTTTTTATTGACCTTTTTTGCTGCTCTAACAAGTGAATTTCCCCAATGTGGGATCAACTTGTCTAGTGTACTATTGTAATGTATTAACATCAGCTATTTTTTACATTTCGAGCAGCGGAAAAAGGGGGATGAACACAAAACCTTGAGTTTGTGCTGAGTTTGGTTGAATTCTCAGAGGCTGGACCGGATTTACAGAGTAAAATGTTTCCAAAGCTGCACTTTTATATATATTTAAATATTACCAAAATTGACTGGAAACAACTATATAACAAACTTCATGTCTTAAGAAGAATATATGGTGTAGGTTTGGATAGTGATATCTCATTTAAGTGTATCCAATTAGGGTGAGATTTGAAGATAAATTATTGTTATAAATTAGATTATAATTATACTACACAGTGTATTTATAAGTATGAATCATTTTTTATTATCCCAGAACGAGGCTTATTGAGAGCAGGGTAATAGAAATAACTTAAAAATTAAATGAAGTCCGGGACGAAATGTTTTCTCTGTGTTGCAGAAAGACACCAACTTAACAGGAACTTATGCAAACCTCATTTCTGCTCGCTCGGTAAACATTTTATTTACTTTCTCAAGGTCCCCCAGTCATTCACCGAGGAAGATTTCATGAAAACAAATTGTCCTTTAAAAAGAAAATAAAGATTTCAACGTCATACAGTGTAGATGGTGATGGATATTGATTTGTCCTGGAGGAGATTTCTTTTTTTTTTGCTCCCTCTGTGCAGTCATGGCCTTTTCCAAGTCAATTTGAAAAAAGTTTTTTTAAAAAAAATAAAATTCCATTAAGTGTATCTCTCAGCTAAAGGCCCTGACAATCAATAATCAACCAGACCGTGAATGTGACCAGACTTGTTCGAATAAAAATGATCTTAGAGGCGATATATATATTTTTTTAATTCTGTCCCTGGAAGGCTTCCTTTTGTTTTGTTTTGTATGTTTTTCAGCCAAAGCCCTGCTGACTGCACCAGGTTGGGCCGGTGGTAGCTGCCTGTCAGAGGGTGAGCACGGCGGCGGCAGATTTCAGACTCGGAGGCATCGTAGCGTGATCCATGGCGTGACTGGGGTCAACCTGAGGGAGACAGGTGTCAGGGGGACCAACAGGTCTCATGTGGGCAGACGTTCACCACTAATGCCCCGAGGGCTGCTTTGGGAGAGGCGACAGGAGGGGGAGGAGGCGGGCTGCATACTGATGGAAGGCATCATCCGTGTGGAAAGCAGCAGGTGGTCGAGGGGGGGGGGGGCGGAGGACCAACATCCATGTGATATGCATCACATTGGACATGTCATGTCAGCATATCCAATCAGAACCTCAACCTCCCGACCAACTGTTGCTCAAATCCCATGGGTGCGTGTCCGTATTGACGCATGGATTTCTATAGTTACCGGCCACGCCCCGGCAAAACAAAATGGACGACAGAAATCTGTAAAAGTGCGGCACAAACCTTCTTCAGTATTTAAATTTATCATTTATCCACATCTGAAGCAGAAGCCCGAGATTCCGCTGCATGTGTGTAACACTGGGGCTTTTGTTCTGAAAACAACGGACCAATGACGGTGCCGCTATCTGACACAAACGAGCCAATGGAAGCTGAGACACGGATTAAAGTGGACACTGGGACAGAGACACATTCAGTGCAGTCCCGGGGTTAAGACACTTCTATCTATTCTAATCTAATCTGAGTGAACGAGATGTTCGGATTGAAACTAATCTGCAAAATTCCAGTCAGAATTGAATTTGTAACTGTCCAGCTATGCTTACAAATCAGGTTTGGGCTGCAGATTAAACAAGACCATAATCTCATCCACACTACTTCATTTTTATTTAAAAGAAAAGGCATAATTTCTCTTTTGGATACAGCATTTTACACAAAACTGGGATTATCTGCATTCACTTCCTGACTGGTTCTGATTCCTCTGCTAATTATTTTTGCCACCTGTTGATTGGGCAGGATTCTGACAGCAATTAGCAGAAGAGTTTTGCAATTTTTTTGTGTTATCATTTCAAAAACAGCACGTTCAGTCCTTGAATTTGAGGGAACTGGTCCTGGAAAGTCATTGAAAGGTCCTTGAATTTGATGTTAACCAAGGTGTGGGCACCTTCATGTCAAGAGAAGAGAAGCAGCTGGCTATGTTTAATAACCAATGCAACACACATTTCTCCACAGCTACGGCAGGTCTGCTCTGTCTCCTCCATTTTGTTGATTCACAAGCGTCTCTGGTTCAGTGATTCACCCTCAGTGTGTGAGGTTGTGTACTGAAAATGCTTGTGTTGTGTGTGACATTAGTGGAATAAAGCAGCTTTAATTAATCACTGACACGGAGGAAAAAGCCTGTTGCTGAATTTCGGGGCGACACTTGCATCATTTTTTTTTTTTAAACAAAGATTAAATACATCGAGTGGTGACTTGCCGAAAACCTGAGAGACTCTTTTTAATTAGCGCGGGCATGTAGAGAGAATATAATTTTGGTGCTTATCAGCTCAGTGCAGCAGGATACAGCACATTTATCGCTGTGACTCACATCTTTGCGATAAGGTTTTCCCTCCTCAGCCTGGTGTGTATTCAAAGAAAACACTGAGAGAATCCCGGTAAGCTCTCTCTCTCTCAAAGATTGCCGTTGCCGACAGAGTGAAGGAACCAACTTGTGAGTCGTTCTCCAACATTACGACGCCCAAGAATACGCCTTTATTCCTGCACTTTCTTGTGTCAAGAACTTGTTTCATCCCGTCAGGACATAAGGGATTAGATGATTTTAGACGATTTGTGCCAGTGACGCTGTAAAAGCACTTTGCGGAATGGCGAGGTACTTAAAGAGAGAAAGAGGGGGCAGTTTAACTGAAAGGTCATGGGTTGGATTTCTGGATATGTGGTGTAAAATAAAATGTCCTGGAGCAACACAGCGAGTGAAGGTGGGAGTGATTTCAGGGAGGCTTAAGTCGCGCAGATAGGCTTTTTACCTCTGCAAACGTCTTCCTGCTCTGGAGGCAGAGGAAGTGTGGGTTTAAAGTGACATTTAAGTAGGACAAACTCCTCTTTTCCAGGCATTTTCAGCTCTTTATGGCCACTTTTCATAAATCGACATCTTTGCAGACTTTTGCCGGAATGAAATTCTCCACAGTTTACAGCGTTCATGTGCACTTTAAACCAACAAAAAAGTAAACAACATAAAAGAAAAGAAAAAAAAAAGAGAAAAACATACAGCCTAAAAGTGCAGCTGACAGTTTGACGTAATTACAACGTTGTCTAGCAGGGGGCACTGTGAGCACGGCATGGCCTGCATCCATGCCCTCTTTGCTTATCAGAAGAAAACACCGATATAATGTTATTTTGCTGTGGAAATGGAAGAGACAACTTTAACTTATGCGTCGTCCTGAGTGGACAATCATGACACCAAAGCATCTGAAAAGCATCGTGTGAAAGAATATCTGGTTCTCCAGCAAAAGTGGGAAAGTAACGAACAAATCTGCGGCCCCGGTGTTAACTAGAAATATGTATTTTAATAGACAAATCTAAGAAATTCAACAATAAAGTGCAGGTCTTAAAATACAAGCTAAAGTTTTTGGATGCAACGTTGGAGCAAATTATTTTCTTGGGCTTTGTTTTATACAGAATTCCTTTTTTGACAATTAAATCGGAATTTTCTTTTTCTTTTTTGATGGGCAGGTGATCACCCGAGTTTGCTCCCATTCACTTTTACGAAGAATCTACTCACTGATGACGTCACAATAACGTAATAATAAGACTTTCAAGAAAAACGGTTAAAAACTTGTGAATTTTCTCACCTCGTCCAATGGGAAATTCTTCGCAGTGGAAGATGGAAGGAATAAATAATAGCACACCGAGTCCGATCGAGCGGCACGTTTTGATGTATTACTTGTTTATATAAGGGCAAAACTGTAAAATGTTGAACAATCATTTTTCAACAATTTAAATTAATTTTTTTCTTCCACTGGATCAAAATGTAAAAATTTCAGGTGCTGGTTTGTAAAACAGGAGACAAAGTGGTGAAGCCTTGGTGGAGATCTTGGTTTAACATTGCTATTATTAGTGATATGGGTCAAAATGTATTTATTTATTTATTCATTTACTCATTTTTCATTTACTCATTTATTCAAAATGAGAATAAAATCACTTTAATTTTAATCCAGCACAGGTTTTGAAGCTTCAACGTCAGGCTTCTGTGAAAATCAGATGACATTTGTTGTTGAATAGTGTTTAAAGCCCATGTTTTCCTTTTAAAGGTCCCTGCTGACACTTGCATTTTGGGCCTTTTCGCTGAGTTATTTGCATTTTATCACATGACAATAAACGTGGCAAAATAGCATTTCAGGTGAGCCAAAAACAAACATGTTAGATAACAGTGGGACATTAGTTACAATATTATTTAAAAAAAAAAAAAAAAAGCTGGGTATTTTGTTCAGTAGGATATGTTATCATTTCTATTTCATATTCCATTACTATTTCACATTATATGCTTGCTTGGTTGTTATTAACTCTTGGATGCAGCAGTGTCACCGCTAGTTGCAGTTTGTTATCCCCTCAGGCAAGTGTGAAATAACTGAAATATCCACTCAGGAAGGAAAAGTGGGGGGAATTAAAAAGATAACACCTACCACTACACAAGGCTTTTTTTCTTCTGCATTTAGGTGGATGTTGACTTTGAGATGTATGAAACGCAGATATTTTGCAGCGTGTGATTGAATTAATGGCATTTTGTGACACAGTAAAAAAACAAACAAAAAAAAAAAAAAAAAATACATAATGAAGTGCATGATATACTAAAAATAAATGGTTGAAATTGGGAATTGAATAAGACCAGTGTGTAAAATTGAGGTACAATTATATTAATTTTAACTATATTTTTTCTACGTATGCAGCCAAACAGCCTGATTGTGTGAATTCTGGTTTTTCATGACTTCAGAATGATTTCTTGACCACAATTTTTCAATTATTAAGTAAACGAATCGTCAACTATTTTGATAAATGATTATTCAGTTTGAGGCTTTTCCCCCCCCCCCCAATAAGTGAAAGAGGTTTTCAGATTTTTCAGCTTCTTAAATGTGAATATTTTCTGGTTTCTTTGCTCCATATAACAAAGAAACCATTAAAAGAGTTTGTGGACAAAACAAGACGTGTGAGAACATCATCATTTCCAGGTTTGAAAATAAATGTCGGCTCGATTATAAATAATCGTTAGCTGCAGCCCTACTAAATTTAAGCACACTCTAACTTTCAATTGCTAACACGTACATGTTAATGACTTAGGTTAATTCAAATTTAGTTTGAATTAACTTAATACACATAGATGTTACCAACTGCTTCCTTTTTACAGTACAACTTTTGCAGGTTACTATTAAAGACAATCTTTTTTTTTTTTTTTTTTTGGCCAGAAGATCTGCAAATTTGTCTGGATTTCTGAGTTTTGACTGCATACACTCAGCAACAATCCCACTTCTCATATCACTCTTATCCAATCTTATCCAACACGAAAACTGAAACTGAAAATACTCTTTATGGTGAGACAAAAGATGGTGGTTATGGCTTAAAAATAAAAAAGAAAGAAAATATTGTTGGTTGAATTCTGAGCCGTCAATGTGACGTCGCTTGTCCGCCCCCAAAAAAAACTAAAAGATCCCCACGTCTTCCTCCGCTAAGACCTTTAGCGTCTGTATGAAACTGTCAAGCTCCATTTTTGCTGTTGTGACTGCAAGATTACAGTCATTATTCACACTGAACCCCGACAAAGCACTTAACAGCAAAACACGTCACTGAAACAAAGCAAATGTTTTTCTAAAACCAATTAGTGATTGTTTAAGTCAATCCTCATTATTCATCTATTTATTTTTTACCAAGCTGTGGCGCTTCATTTTTAACCCGACACTGAAAAACACATTTAAACAGCCACTACTGTTTGTTTTTTTCTTTGTCAAACTGTGACAAGTACGCCGACGTAAAGACGGGATTAAATTACAGATGTGGGAATTTATCCCCAGCCAAGTTAAATTAGGCGTAACAAGGTAAATGCTGTGTCCGAATCAGCACGTGCTGCTTCACATTAGCTCCATGGTTCTCAAACTGTGGTGCCTTCCTCTAGTGGTACTTGGAGGAAAACCAGAAATACTGTTCTACTGTATACGAGTATGTGATCAGAGTGGAGCGGAGGAATTTGGACTGGAGCGCATAGAAAATGAAACAAATATCAAAATAATAATAAATCAAATAATAATTAGTCACCTTATCTCTCGCTCCATCTTAATCGAATTTTCACAAGAACAGTGATGGGAGGAAGAGGAGGATGACGAGAGAGCAGATTATCTTATTTACACCACTGTATTTCAACATTGGTGATAACGGTGGCACTTCGAGAGCTCAATATTTCCTCAGGTGGTGCTTGGTATGAAAAGCTTGAGAACCACTGCATTAGCTGATTACAGTTACGCGCTGGGGACACATTTTCACTGGCACGTCCCCAGATTACGGCGACAACCCTGGAAATAATTCCACCCTCCACTTTTGATGGGCGTCTGACCTTCCCGGGCAACGTCGCAGCCATCTGGAGAAACCGCGAGGCGCGCTGTGATGGCGAAAACTGCTAATGCCCCCAACCTGACGGCAGTGATGTCAGTGATGTCAGAGTGTCTTACAGGACAGGTGAGTACTGGTCAAGACGGCTCTTGTTTGGGGAAACAGCAGTGCTGACTTTTGTGAGTGAATTATGATGACCTCCAGTGCAGAGGTGTCAGCCACACCAGCAGTGAGTGTCAAATCCCTCTCTTTTAGCTGCAGAGTTTGAAAAGTCAAGTCCTCGAAACAGAAAGAAACAACAACTGAGACGAGTAAGTCTGAGGTTCTCGGAATACAGGAGTTTCAAGCTGTGCGACACACACACACGCGCGCGCGCGCGCACGTTTGCACTTCTATCAGAGTGAGGACCCTCATAGACGTAACACATACACCTTAACCATCACAACCATCACAAAAGAGACCCAATTCAACCAGGTCGTAACCCCGAAAAAGCGAGGACCAGCCAAAATGTCCTCACTCTGCAGGTGATTATTCAATTTTTGGTCCTCACTCGGCAACAGATAACAAGAACACACACACACACCCACACGCAGACAGAATCTCCACAGATATTCTCTCTCGTCTCAAACACTAGAAGAATACAAATTAATGGCAAATCAAACAGCACAGAAACTAGGGATGAGCAGATCCTATACTCGGTATACATGTTGGTCCAATACTGGTCAAAGTCAGATTCCAGAAACAAAAATAAAACCTGATACAGTCTAATAAAAATAATAATCATAATAATAGTCTGAATGAAGAGGTCAGAACAGCCATGGATGGCTTGAGGTACTGACTTCCATTTTGTGCTTGGTCCCGAGTGGTGGCTGTAGCATAATAATTATTATACAGTAATTTGGTAATAATTACCAAAGTTGACATGAATGGATGTTTATTTGTTCACTCGACAAGATACTGAAGGTTGAACCATGTTTGAAACCAGAGTTTTCTACTGATTCTCTGAAAATTGGCTGAACTGGGGTTAAATCAGAAACAAGATCGACACAGTTTTGTACGAGTATAAATTGTATGGCTTTTCTTATCTATAGGAAAGACTGTTCATCATATCAGTCGCTGAATGTGTGTTTACCTACAGAATCTTGCCAAGAAAACGTGGACCTCTCGTCACAGACGATACATATTTCTCTTTAAATAGATCCTGTTTCTGTTGATTTTTCAGGCCATTTCTTCTTCCAGTTAGTATTTTTGCCAGGACAGTGTCACAAGGACAGTCCATGGTGACAAAACTGCAAGAGTAGAATTTAAATTTTTATTGATAAGTTTGTTTATTAGAAAGAATTTTGACTTCATCTAATAACTCTGGGACCTGTTTTCTAAAATTAGTATTTTAGGTTTCCCAAAGCACAAATTCCATGTGAATAAAAAGCCAGTAATGATGCAAAACTTGCAGATTGTCACCTGCTCATGTTAATGGGTCTTAAGTTTTCTCAGAAACAACACAGTTTTTGCAGTTTCAAATACGGGAACAAAGTTGCCTAAGTTGAACAGGTATCACTAAATTCATATTCGTGAATAGTTCTGAAACACCTTCATTCATTTATGAATTTCCAGGGGCATCAGCAGTGAGGCCTCTAGATGATATATTTGAAAAATTGTGGATTCATATCAAATTTTAGGTAATGGAATATTTTGTGAAAATGTCATCTTTGTTGCAAAAGCTTAGGAAGCTTGTTTTAAAGATTTAGATTCACTTGTTAACTAGTGCCGGTCAAAAGTAAAAGCCAGGGATTAAATCTGCTGGAAACATTTTGAAAGACTCAACCCCTTTGATTTTTTTACTTCTCTTCCTTTTCCAAAAGAAATACTTCTGAAATCCATTAATGTGCTGAAGTGGGATAAGATACTGTAGGTCGAACCATGTAGTTTTCTACCAATTCTCTGAAAATTGGCTAAATTGGGGTTAAATCAGTCCAAAACACCTCAGATCAGGTCATGTGTTCTGATTAGATCTTCTCCATCTGCCTGTGAAGGTACGGCACATTTACCATCATACTCGGAAACATCACCGAGTCATAAATATTCTCAAGGCTGGAGAAAGAAACAAAAGTCCCTGACACGTACAAAACAAGCTGCGCGTCACACTGACTGCTATGTCTATTATTAGTGTTTGTTTTACATGGATTCCCAGGACCTGTTTGCCGACTCGGAGCCCGAGGGGAAGAAGCTCCACTGCCACTGCGACATCTTCAGCCAGTTTACACTTCACTTCACTGTGCCGCCAACAGTGAGATAAAACAACACATCTATCTAAAGCCTGGGAGTCTCTTTTCAACTGCACCGATCATTTCTCCCTCAAATAGACAACACACCCATGAGGGAACGCCTCAATAATTACGGTATGAATCGAGCCGGTGAAGAGACAACAAGAGGGGAGTTAATATTGCGAGTGCAGTGTGTGTGTGTTTTTTGGGGGGGTGGATATCAGCAAATGATGTGGGAGCAAAGGGAAATGAAGATTAATGGATGATTAATGTCCGTCCACACAGAGGGACCGTTTGATGGAGCGTGGATGAAAAGGTTAAAGGACGAGGGAGAGGAGCAGGTGGCCTCCAACGCCGCCTTTCTCGATACATTTGCCTTTATTCATTTCTTTTCCTGCTCAGCCAGTGTGTCCATGTTGACCCCCACAAGGCTTAGATGCAGACCCCGCAATATGGATCCCACGTCACCATGGTGGTTTCCATGGCGGTCCCAACAGTGTTTGCCCACTTAGTACCCTTTCCAGGCTACCTGAGTGCTAACTGGGTAAATTGTGCAGGTCCCATACAGTTTTAGTGACATGGAAACCATGGACAAACCCATTTTATCAGCCTGAATATTACCCATATTGGGCCAACATGGACATGCAAGCTGATACCACTCCTGACTACAATCTTATCACAATTTTCACAAAGATTAGTCCATAATAACTGCCTAAGTAGGACCTTCTATACATTAGAATTAGTTATTTTTGCACACACTCCAATTACCAACCCTTTGTTACAAGCCCATTTCCTTTCCTCTTGGCCATGGGCTGCCACTAAGAGAAAGAGGACATGGAACTTTGGTAGAGCCATACTATAGGGTAAAATTGATCAACTTTTTTGGGATTTAATCAAATTCATTCTCAAGGTTTCCTGTTTCCAGACCTACTCCATAACAATTTTAGTCAATTCATAGTATTAGGTCTTTTTACTTGTGGTCAAAAAGATGTTTTAAGCACAAAACATGACCTAAATAAAGATTTTCTACAATCCTGTCTTACTGCGTTGCTGCAGAAAGTTTCCTTTTACAGTTTTTACCTTTGATTTGCTTCGATTCACATCCACCTTTTTAAAAAAAGAAAAAAAAAAAAAAAAAAATATTTTAAGCGATCACTGGAAAAAAAAAAGAAGTTAAACTTTCAACTGCAACTTAATCAAAATCCAAAATCAAATGCTTGCTGGACTTCTTCCTGTCATATTGATCGTCTTCTCTTCACACTTATCTCAAATTTCCACTGAGTTAATGTTTCTACAATGGAATCATAGAGTATATGGCTTTTCTTATCTATAGAAAAGACTGTTCATCATATCAGTCGCTGAATGCGTGTTTACCTACAGAATCTTGCCAAGAAAACGTGGACCTCTCGTCACAGACGATACATATTTCTCTTTAAATAGATCCTGTTTCTGTTGATTTTTCAGGCCATTTCTTCTTCCAGTTAGTATTTTTGCCAGGACAGTGTCACAAGGACAGTCCATGGTGACAAAACTGCAAGAGTAGAATTTAAATTTTTATTGATAAGTTTGTTTATTAGAAAGAATTTTGACTTTATCTAATAACTCTGGGACCTGTTTTCTAAAATTAGTATTTTAGGTTTCCCAAAGCACAAATTCCATGTGAATAAAAAGCCAGTAACGATGCAAAACTTGCAGATTGTCACCTGCTCATGTTAATGGGTCTTAGGTTTTCTCAGAAACAACACAGTTTTTACAGTTTCAAATACGGGAACAAAGTTGCCTAAGTTGAACAGGTATCACTAAATTCATATTCGTGAATAGTTCTGAAACACCTTCATTCATTTATGAATTTCCAGGGGCATCAGCAGTGAGGCCTCTAGATGACATACTGTATATTGATAAATTGTGGATTTAAAAGACTGCAGCAGCGCCCCCTGCTGTCAAATCTTAGATAATGGGATATTTTGTGTCTCTATTATTTTAGAAAATTGCATCTTTGTTGCAAAAGCTTAGGAAGCTTGTTTTAAAGATTTCGATTCACTTGTTAACTAGTGCCGGTCAAAAGTAAAAGCCAGGGATTAAATCTGCTGGAAACATTTTAAAAGACTCAACCCCTTTTATTTTTTTTTTATTTCTCTTCCTTTTCCAAAAGAAATACTTCTGAAATCCATTAATGTGTGGGATGAACTCTGAAAAGTGGGATAACCCTTTTACCAATGTGCCAAACCTATAAAGCTACTCAGGACATTTTGGAGACCTTCATTTTGGTGATGCTCACAATAATAGGTTGTTTCTGCAGCAGTAAAACCTTCCTCTAAATTGATGGTTACAGCCTGAGGTGCATGACAGAGATGCAGGCACTGTATTAAGTGGAACTTCCTATATTTGGGGCAAAAAAAAAAAAAAAGCATACATGACTGTCAAATACTGAAACACTGAATATGTGCAAGAAAGACATGAACATTATTTTTTGGAAATGTTGTGTAATAGACTTACTATTTCAGCATTTAAACTGGAAAATGTTAAAAGGTCCCGACAGTAAATAAAACCACAGTTGTTCCTTAGTCTCCTGATTGGTAGCCAGATTTTATGAGATATAATCCACAACCTCGCATTGGTTATGAGAAAAGTAAACATAGAATTTGCCCAATAAATTGTTGCATAAATTTAGGAAAACTGTAGTAGACGATGGATAATCAGTTGATTTTACTGATTATCCCTTTACTTTGTCAGTAATGTAATAGCCGGCTGTTCTACTCACAAATTTAGACATTCATCACTTCAATAATTATGTTAATTATCGTTGTACACTACCGTTCAAAAGTTTGGGGTCACTCGGAAATTTTTGAAAGAAAAGCACTGTTTTTCAATGAAGATAACATTAAACTAATCGGAAATACATTCTATACATCGTCAATGTGGTAAATTGGACTATTGTAGCTGCAAACGTCTGGTTTTTAATACAATATCTACAGAGGTGTATAGAGGCCCATTTCCAGCAACCATCACTCCAGTGTTCTAATGCTACATTGTGTTTGCTAATTGCGTTAGAAGGCTAATGGATGATTAGAAAGCACTGTTTTTCAATGAAGATAACATTAAACTAATCGGAAATACATCCTATACATCGTCAATGTGGTAAATTGGACTATTGTAGCTGAAAACGTCTGGTTTTTAATACAATATCTACAGAGGTGTATAGAGGCCCATTTCCAGCAACCATCACTCCAGTGTTCTAATGCTACATTGTGTTTGCTAATTGCGTTAGAAGGCTAATGGATGATTAGAAAAGCCTTGTGCAATGATGTTAGCACAGCTAAAAACAGTTTAGCTGCTCAGAGAAGCTATAAAAGTGACCTTCCTTTGAGCTGGTTGAGTATCTGGAGCATCACATTTGTGGGTTCCATCTAACCTTGTCAATGTCTTGACTATATTTTCTATTCATTTTGCAACTCGTGATAAATAAAAGTGTGAGTTTTCACGGAAAACACAAAATTGTCTGGGTGACCCCAAACTTTTGAACGGTAGTTGAGTAGCTAATTTCATTGCGTGCGCAATTGAGACGGACATTTTAATTTCACAAGACTTTTGTCTTGACTTTCTTGTATGTAACACATACGGCAGGTCGAGGTGGAGGACCAAAGTCAGACTTACCATTGGACCAACAAAAACTAGTTGTTATCAGCGCAGGGTTGAGCCTCTGTCTGTCTTTGATATTTAAAGGCACGAGTCCTGTGTCCCATACACCGCACAACCCCAGGACAAAACCAGGAGAGCGGACATGGAGCAGGAGCAGGAGGCCATGTGTGGTGACAGCCTCCTCCATTATGGTGTCAACAGACAACAAACGTCTCCCCAGACCTTTAGAACACTGTCCACTTAGACAGGACATAAAGAGACTTTTCATTTAAAGTTTAAAGAGAGCTGAACTCTTGTCTGCAGGAAGGTGAAGTGCAAAACACATTATTGTTATTTCTTTTACATTTCTGTTCATATTTTCAGCTCATTCTTTTGTTTTTTCATCCTCTATTTACATGTAAAGTCATTTTCTTGCTCCACATCACATTTGGATTCTGTTTGTGACTGATAATATGAGGGAAACAACACATTTGTGTCATGACAAATATGCTTTTTCATCTTATATTACTTTGTCACCAGTGAAATATGGGATACAACCACAAAGGAACGATTATCAGTCATATTGCAGCTTATCAAGATGAAGTAAACACTTTATCTACTCTGGCAAACAAAATCTGATGATGTTTTGCGGATAGACCGGCAGCCATTTATTAAAACTTCCCGACAGGCACTGAAGTCATTTTATTATTTAGCTGAGGCAGCAGCTTTGTTGTACCAGCGTTGAACAGGAAGGGTGTGGAGACACGTCAGCTGACGGACAACCAAAAACGTCTGAGATCAACTGAAAGTGAAATGGGTGAGTCCCCGAAAATACGTAGAATAATCAGAGTTCATGCGGGGCACAGATTACCAAAGACTGGGTCGTGACCCACAGATGGGTCATGGGAGATTTTTTTGTGTCCCTAGACAAATTGGCAGAATTGACCCAACGTTTTAGTTAAGATTTATGTGTATTTATTGTAAATAATTAGCCTGGCTATCAGACTAGGGTGTAGTCATCTCCCAGTTACAAGAGGCATGACCAACGGAACAAAATCAAAATGTCCCTGTACGTAAATTGGATAAATCTACAACCGATGACTTGAATAACGCATGCAGATCGTCAGAAAATGTGTCAACAAACGTGCTTGTTGTAGTTTTCTAGTAATGGCTTCCAACAACTTTGGCCTCGGGGAACTTCAAAGAGCAAGGTGCTTAAAACCGAAGCAACACCCAGATGTAAAGACAACTGCTCTCCAGTGGCTGCCATGTTGGACGTATGCAAAAGCTGCTATATGTCACCTTAGGGCTCACCAAAGCCGATCATCTGCCTCCATCTTGTCCTCTTCTGTTACACCAGCTGTCCTCATGTCCTCCTTCACAACATCCGTGAAGCTTCTCTGTGGTCTTCCAATCCGCACCAAACCATCTCAACATTAACTCTCCTACTTTAAATCAAAACCGTTCAATCTCAGCTGTCCTGTTGCAATATGCTAATTTCTAATTCTGTCCATCCGGGTCACTCCCATTGAAAATCTCAGCATCTTCCATGTCCAGTTTATTTATATTGGGATCACGATGGTTTGACATCTTTAAAAAGTCCCCATATAGACACGCTGATTGAGAGTATTTAATGTATTTTTTTGTAAATTTGACAGTTTAAAGCAAGAAGAATAAAGTAAAAGCTGAGCCGACAAACCATCAGGGCAGATAATTCTGCCCAACGGGACGGTATCACAGCCGGGGTTGCTATCAATTAATGAGATGTCAACAATTGTTTGCTGCTGCATTATTCATGTCAGAATGGTCATAAATAATGGTCTGAGTAAACCGGGAAGACTCGTGGCAGCAGAATTATTTCTCCTGTGTTTTCTGCTCGGAGCTTTTAACCTCCAGACGATGTCATTTTCTCTTTGTCCGGTGACAGCGTTGGCGGTTTCTGCAGGAACAAGGCCCCCGAACGGAGGGACATTAAGGACTTGAGAGACAAGGCGACAGAGATGAGGGGCCGCAGTGGCAGGATTGTGTTTGTGGAAGATTAAGGCCCTTCAGGATGGAAGGATGATGGATGGACAGGAGTCCTTCATCCATCAGGTCCTGTTTACGTCACCTTCAAACAGGTTGGTGTTACGCCAACTCTCTTCCCCCCCCCCCCACACACTCTCTTAAAGGAACCAGCTGGTGGTTTGACCCATTCATTGCCATGATGGATCAGATGGGATAGTTTATATAATGTAGGTACGGTAAGTGACAAAAGAGACCAATTTATCAAAGGCCTCACTCACTTCCCTTATATATTTAAAGGACTGAACACAAAGGTACAGAAGCTTGTTTTTCCTCAATATTCTTCTTGATATTATCATTATTATTGTCACTTTTTATTGTGTTTTATTTGTTTTAGTACCTGTACTTGGGTTTTACATAAACTTCCATATATATTTTAATCCTACCAATCTATTTTTACCAATTATTTGTCAATTTATTCGTTTTTACACATGTTCTCATTTCCTAATATTGGTTTACCATCAACCGACAAGAACTATGTACTAAAATAATTATTAAGATCGAAGGAAATCCACAACTTCCCATGCACACAAACTAAGTCAAACTTTGCAAATAGGTCCAATCCCATGCCAGACTTCTTCAGCAGCAAATTCAAGCCAATAGTGTGGCACTACAGCAACTGTCTCAATTTCAAAAGGATTACAAATTCAAAACAGTTTTTAAATAATTGACACACGCGCGCAAAAATGTAGCATCGATCGTGCAGAAAATTTTTAAATTTTGAGATCTCTACTCTTTCTGCAGAGTAGAATGAGAGAGAGTTTGTCAAAGCTGAACATGTCAGAATACTGTAGGTCTGGAAAAATGTCTGCTCTGGCTGCTAACATACTCATGAAAAGCACCAGGGGGCAGTGTAAGGCTCAGATACATTCACTCAGATACATGTTGTGAGGATTTTAAGTAGACACTGACCTCTGATGCTGTTTATTTAGGCTGAAACTTTTCCGGCCAACATGGCGGTGCAAACAAACTGGATCACGTGACGTCCTGAGCTCCATACGGGACAAAAAAACTCAAAAAAACAGTCCTGGGTGTCTGAGTTGCTTTGAGTTAAAATGACGCAAAATGCTCCTAGTCTGTGTGACATCAGTGCCATTTGCAGTGTCACGTTCCACCACTCATTCTGTATGTCCGTCGTGCATAAATGACAAATAAAATATCCCAAACACGTCACAGTCTAATGGCCCCGTTGTCTGTTTCGGTTTGAACGAGGCCCAAATGAGACATGGCTGACTGCTGCGATCCCTCCGTCTTGGCTTCCTCACCATTATCAACACTGAGACGCTTTTATCCGACACTCACTCTGTCATTTCATGAGCCGCCTGTTTGAAAGATGAAGCACGTTTTTCAAAGACAATGCTCCACTGTGGGAATTCAAAGTGGACCGCTGAATAGCAGCCACCAGCTCGCAGAGCTCAGCCGTATTTTTCAGTCTCTCAGACTGATTCCTAAAGCATGTCCCAGACTCATAAAAATTCCTTTTGAGGAGGGTTTATAGAATTTCCTCACATTTATAATGAGCATTTTCTGGCTGTTTTAAACTCTTATTTCAAATGCAGTTTGAAATAGTTGCTGCTTTTTTTAACTTCACGGTCTCTCTCTCTCTCTCTATACGTAAAACACTGCTTGGTGCAGAGAACATTAGCCGGGAACTTTCTCGGCTAATGTTTTCTGAGAGCTAACAATGAGCCTACGAGCACAAACTGTTTATCATATTAAGCTCCGCTGCTTTCATTTACTTTAAAATATTTTTCCTTGAAGCCGAGGATGTTTCTTTGAACAACAGCATGAGCATCAACACAAACTCGAACAGCTTGCGTCTAATATTCTCTTGCTTGAACCCCAAGAGCTGGAAGAAGGTCATTACGGGAACTCTCTCATCTTCATCTATCGAGGCAAATATGATTTTCATCCACGTCTTTAAAAATTGTTGGCATAAAAAAAGCTCTTGAGGTAAAAAAAAAAAACCCTGCTCTCATGTGATTATATTACACAGATACTATAAATCTTTACCTTCTCCTAAAGTGACAGCGAAACAATACATCAAAACATCCCTTTTATCGACTTCTTGCTGCTACATACTCATAAACATTACGAGCAGATGTCTTTTACTGAAAGGCCTGAAAGCACTTTTACAGGACACTGCATTATTCAGCCCATTTCTCAGGAATATTTTGACGTCGCACGGACTGAAAACCTTTATAAAAATGATGCCAGGGTGCTCGTGTATGATTACGATGCATGGTTTGTATCATGCCAGTAAACACGACGCATACAAATATTCACTGTAGACAACTGAACAATGTAAAATTCAGATCATATACTATATATATATATATATATATATATTTTTTTTTTTTTTTTACCATTTCAATGGGAAGATATAGAATGTCTGCAGATTGTTTCCTTCTTTTAGTCCGTGATATGCCTCATCAAGTGCAACTAGTAAATGAAATGTAGCCTTTGCTGCCATTTAACTGAAACTCTCTATTGATCCCTGAGGGGAATTCAATTCAAGAGAGTGTTGAAACACAACGCCTCATGTTATTCAGTCCACTTATTTGAAATCATGCAGTTTACATTCACTTCGATCACAAAAAAGACAGGAATGAAAAAGCAGCCGAACCATGTTTCTATTATGGTTGAGCCCGAACACCTTTGACCTGAGCAGGTGAGCGGAGACGCAGAGGTGTATTCTGGGAAAGACTCTCAAGATTTGGCTCTATGAAGTACAGGCCGGAACAGCGAGGAAGACCAACAGACTGTTCATTAAACGTTTTTTCAGTCTGAGTATGATGACGAAGACTGTGTTACCTCAATACCACAACTATCATATTCTATGGCTAAATACCATGTTCATGCTTTACTCTGACTTGTCGTAGACTCCTAAGTGGATAATAAGGTTAAAAATTAAAACAGTAAATTATTTAAAGTAAAATTTAAAAAAAAAAAAAGTAATAAGTAACTACTTTTGCCGTCCTAAGCCCAGATAAAGGAATGAGAATTGTGAGATTTAAAAAAAAAAACAATTAAAAAAAATTAATCTGTAATTCTAAACATATTTAGGGCGTTTTTTTTCCTCTTTTGTCCCATGACATCATCAGCTTTGATCTCTTTAATGCAGGGTTAATGCAGTGTACAGATGATTTCTACTGGGGTACGTCCTCATAGTCTGTGTGACGTCAGGGTTACATCCATAAATGATTTTATGAATGAAAGATTTTTGAAATATCAAGGAATTCGTATCTAAAGACACAAAAATACCCAGTATATTATGTGTCAGACTGTTCGACTGGTGCCGTAGAAGGGAAAAGTCACGCTCCACTATCAAACATATGCATTCAGATTCCTCTTGTCATGAGATGGGAGGCCATCTGCTTTTAAAGCCATGCTTGGTAAAGGTCACGGTGAAAACCTGTGCTGCGTGAGGCCAGTTCAAAGGTCGCCGTCAGCGAAGACGGCCCCCGACGAGAATTTGAATGCCGTCTTTAATGCCGGCGAATGATAAAGTTCATCCAGATCACGCACTCAGACGTGTGAATGGAGACGAGAGGCCGGACTGTACGTCATCTCTGCATCTGCACTCGTGATGTGCTATGAGAGTTCATTACAGGGATCGTACAAATGGCACTGTATCCCTGAACGCTGGCAGGCGAGGGAAGCTCCCGCCGTCACTCACTTTTATTTTACACATGCTACTCTTACATCACCACTGAGGAGATTTGTGCAGCATTTCCACTGTCCAAACCCTTCCTGTTTATTGTGGTTTGCCTGATGGATGTGTTTGGGTGTCCTCAGGTCTGCACTCAACACTCCAGTAATTGAACCTGTGAGAGAGAGAGGGACTTGATTTGCTGGACTCCTGCAGTTCTGGCAGTGTTTGGACAAGCAATGAGGCTCATAAGCTGCAGGCAGGGAGTTGGCCGCCAAAAAGGCCCTCTGTCCGCCACGAAATATATAGAAAACGGGGGGAGGAGAGGCGACGATGCCCTGTGTCATCTTCATGGTGACAGGATGGAATTCCAACAAAGTATTCAACCACAACCAGAATAAAAGTGATTAAAGCCCAATTCCAAAATAAATAAAAAAGTTGGCATACTGTGTAAAATGTAAATTAAAAACAGAATGCAATGATTTGCTAATCTCTTATTCCCAACAGAACACACAGTACTGTGCACTTTTGTGATCGTTGGCGTTCAGATTGAAAAGACGTGACTAAAAGTCAGTCTTCTACTATATGATCAACCTGTCAGTGAGTTGAACTTGTGCAACATGTGTATGTAATGCTCCAACATGTCTGGAGTAAACCAGGTATAATAGACCTTTTTCACAGCAGCTATTTGTTGCCATGAAATAGTAGGAGAAACACAGGTTTGACCAATAACATTAGGGTTCCATTCCAGGTTTTAAAGAGCCATGGTTGTGTTATTGTTCAAGTGGAAATGTAGCTCACACTAAATATTTGATATTATAGAAGCATTTTTGTGGAAAAAGATGTTATTTTCAAACTGCATATGTGTTTCTCCATATTTTCAGGATGCGTTCCAATAAAGTGATTGAGAAATAATAGTACAGTATGGCCATTATAGCATTGCTAAAACAACAAATTTAACGGTGGCCTAAGACTTATGCACAGTACTGTAAACAACTGGTCCAACTTTTTACTGTGATGTGTTGCTGCCATCAAATTCAAAATGAGCTAATATTTGTAATTAAATGGTAAAATGTCTCTATTTTAACATCTGATGTGTGGTCTATGTGATAAAAATACGGGTTCATGTGCAAATCATCGCATTCTGTTTTTATTTACATTTTACACCTTTTTGGAATTGGGGTTTTACATTTTTAAGCGTTTAAACAGAAATACAGGCTCTTTTATGGCGAGTATAAGGTTTGTATACTTGTGTATACATGGTCCAGTGCTTCAAAACACTGGGTCGGGGCCCACAGATGGTTCGCGGGTGATTTTCTTTGGGCCCCCAAACAGATTTGCAGCACTTTACCTCACCTTTAAGTCAAGATTCATGTGTATATGTTTTAAAATTATTAATTGACAAAACATTTTTTGGGGAAATGATGTTATTGATATTATTAAGGAAAAATTCTGCTCTCGGGTCACCAAACAGAATGTTTGGGCAGCAGAGAATCACCGGACACATTAGTGACCCGCTCCTGAACTGGCCTAATATAAACCCATCACATGAAATCACTCAGCACGTACAGTAACAGATTATACAGCTTATTATTGTTGACTCTCACTGTCTGGGACAAATCCCACAGAAAGTCTACAGGATCACACTCACCAATGGGATGGATTATGACACATCACAGTCGCACTAATGACCTAATTATGAAGCGGTGGCACTGGAGGATCCTCACCATCATTTAAAAGTTAATCTTACTTTTTTTATTATTATTATTACTATTCATTCATTTGCCCGAGTAATAGGGATATATTTTAAATCCAATACACACAAACACACACACACACACACACACACAAGGTCCCACATTTAATTTCATAGTTTACCGAAATCTATGAGCCTCAGTCACTATCTGGGATTTCAAATTCCACTGAAGTGTAACATTTGCTGCTCCTCAGGAAAATTAAGCCACCGGCGTACAGAGAGATGGAAAGAGGGAGGAAATGAAATAAAAAGAAAAGGAAAATATAACGTGGCAACAAAAACATGGAAATTCCTATCTAGAGGACAGTAATAGCTTTTTAGATTGATAACCATGTGCAGATTACAGTCTCTTAAAACCTTGGAGCCCATAATACTTCCTATTTCCCCATGATGTATAAATCAGTAACATGCAGCTCAGGCAGACAGGAAGTCCGAAATAAGGCTTTCTGATAATAGTAATCATAATAATAACCATGCTGTTCAATAACAGTCATTAACAGGGCAGCGTACCCGACCGGCCCCCGCATCAGACCGCATCACAGCCGAGCCGAACCGAGCCAAGCTGAGCCGAGCGGGGAGGATTATCCCCCTGCGCCATCAAACTGGAATCAAGGACAGAGAAAGGGCAGAGAAATTTCTCCACCTGCTGACAAAGGGGAAAAGATGATCACTCTAAACGCCCAGCACTAAATCTTTCACACTTGTCAAGTCCACTTTGTTCCCGTTGCCAGAGTTGACCCCAAACCTCCCCTGCCCCCCCCACACCTCTCTCTCTCCATCAGCAGCAAACTGGCCTTGGTCGTCCGGGAGGGAAACACGGAGGAGCAGTGAGGCCGAGACACCGGGTAAATTTATATTGTACGTCCGCGCCTTCTGCCCTCAAATCATCCCAACATATTGCGGCATCGCGTTAAGGACACACATATAACATGCCCGCGTGTCCACACGGTCCACAAAACTGCAACGCTTTTAATTCGCGAGAAGTAACGGCTCATTGATCAGTATCATTTTACTGAGGTTTGAAACGTGCTCAGCAGCTCTTTGAGTGAACGTAAAGTGAGACGCGACTTAATTTGGTTCAACTCTGTGCATGTTTTTCACCATAACTCAACATGAAGTGAATGGGACAGAATGGCTGCTGCCGACTTCACGTCATCAAAACGTGAAAAAGTATATATACAGTATATATAGGTACTACCAATCAAAAGTTTGGACACACCTTTGACACATTCAAAGGTTTTTGCATTTTTTTGCACAATTGCTCTTTACGTAGCTGATTGGTTCTTGCCATAATATGAATTCTAACAGCTGTGCACCAACCTGACTTCTGCACAACACAACTGATGGTCACAACCCCATTAATAAGGCAAGATATTCCACAGATGAACCCTGACAAGGCAAAGCTGTGGAGTGAAAACCATTTCAGGTGACGACATCATGAAGCTCACTGAGAGAAGGCCAAGGGTTTGCAGCGCTGTCAACAAAGCAACGGGTGGCTACTTTGAGGAATCTGAAATCTAAAACAAGATTTAGAGTTATTTCACACCTTTTTGTTTACTACATAATTCCATATGTGTTCATTCATAGTTGCCTTCAGTGAGAATCTACAATGTAAATAGTCATGAAAATAAAGGAAAAACCACTAAATGAAAAGGTCCAAACTTTTGACTGGTAGTGTATATATATATATATATATATATATATTTATTTATACAGGAGGATGTTTTGAATACAGGAGGATGTTTTGAAACGTTGGATTACTCCAAAAATACACAGTAAAAGTACTTGATATTACTTGTGTACAGAGTATAGGAGTTACTGAGTCCAATGACAGTGAAATGATAAACTACTAATAAAAATTATGTATTTTAAAACCACACGGGGATATTTGCAGTTTTGCAGCAGCCAAAAAACGTATCAATTTAGAAGTAGACGTAAAATAGAAATAAGGTAAAGTAATATGTGTATTAATAAATATACGCAACCAAATGTGCGAGACGGACAAAATAAAAATATAGCTCCACTATATACACAATAGATTTTACTAATGTTTTATTTGACATAGTAATTATTTAGTATTTTATCAAAATGATAATAATTTAACATTTTTCTTTTTTTAGTACATTTTGTTCGTTTTAGATAGGATTTTATTTTGAAAACCATGAAATAGGACTGCTAGGTTCAGACCGTTTGAGTAGGTGTACCGGAAAGGAGAGAATATGGGCGCACTTCACATTTAGGAGCGGCTGATTTGACCTCGGAAAGACAAATGGCGGCTGGTTTGACCGCAGCTAAGCGACAGGTGTCACCTCTGAGTGCAAGCGCTGGCAGAAAAGTTCCTGATTTTATTAATTATGTTACATATTTTCATGTAGCAGCATCTTATTTTATGCATTTTACAGAGTCTATCAGGGGCGAGTGGGACAGATTATGTCCCCACCAGGGACAAAAACAATTCAGCAGAGAATATGTATGTATATATACATACCGTATATAGAAAATGGACAAGTACAATCTTGTATCGGCAACACAGTGAGATACTTGGGAACGTTAGCTTCCATTTCCTGAAATGATATCCCAACAACTGTTACACACATGGGTGGACGTGTGATTGTCACAAAGGTTAGATAGCTCACACAAATGAAAAATAAAATCTCTGAAGCATGTTAGATGCAGTCATCAGGCGCTCGGCAGCAGCAGCAGCAGCAGCAGCAGCAGCAGCAGCAGCAGCGGCACAGGAGCCCATTTCAATTCAAATTTAAACCAGGGAGAAGCTGAAGATGATGGAGACTGAGGAGCTGCAGGTAGAATGGGTAGAAAAAAAAAAAAGTAGGTCACGACGAGTCGGGGTCGTCGCTCGTCTGAAAAGGTCAGTGAACTTTTCCATGACAAAAGGAAAACGACGGAATTGCAAATGGATCCTGCGTAACTGCTCCGTGTTCAGTGTCGAAGGAGAGGAGGTTTTATGGACCGACGCTGTCTCCCACTTAGACAGCTAATTAATTACAAACAGACCCCAGGTAAGTATTGTCTAATTTGAAAGGGGGCTGACTTTACAAGCTCTCTGAGGAGCTTGTTCACATTTAATGTTCCACAGTTAAGAGCCTCCTCCACCTACTACCACCACCACTTCATGGAACGTTTCCAAAAGCCTTTTTAAAGGTTTAAACGCTGACCTGTGCACATGTGACTATGAGCTTTCTCTTTTCAGCCTGATAGTTCATTAGCTGACAAATGGGATATTTAATTTTGGCCTTTAAGCACCGGGGGCTACAAATAAGAACATGTTCTGCTTTTTAGATACATACTATATGGCCTTTTTACACCGGAACAGAACTTTTCCTGAATGATCTTTTCCTTTTTCAAAAGTTTTCTATAACGTATGGTGGCCTGGAAGTGGAAACTATTATTAAGAATCCTAAAACAAACTGACAATTGCAAAACAAATGTATATTTTTTTATTTACTAAATGTTTAACACTTTCACCAATCCCAAAACAAATGAATAAAAGTTGAAACAAATGTATAATTTTGAACACAAATTTACAAAACAAACATGAAAAACTTCAAATTCCAAAACAAATCCTGAAATATACATTTTTGAAAACAAACTTAAACGGACAATTCCTGAAACTAATTTAATTGGCATTGTTCCGCTCAAAACAGCTTACAGTTACCAGCTGACCAGACATTTTTTTTTATCTTCACTCACAATAATCAATCAGTCAATCCTATATAGCACCACTTCCTTTCAACCTGACTTTCAAAATAAGAGCCACAGTCTTTGGCTTTTTACTACTTCTTATTTCACACTTTTGCCCACAACGTTCACTGTATTCGTTGATTCTATGAAATTAAATAAATGCTTTAAACGTCATTCCATAAGCCTCGTCATGGCAGCTTGTATGTTATATAGTATGTTAGACATTGTGTCTTACTGTCAAAAACTGTTCACATTATCACTTCCTGTTTACCGTGTGGCACAGTCCCCTTCCACAAGGATTGTGACTTTTGTAAATTTGTTTCAGGATTTGTAAAAGTGTCTCCCATTTCGTAATAATGGTTTGCACTTCCAGGCCACCGTAGTAATGCCTTCATACACATGAAAATGACTTTAAAAGCCAAAAACAAAGAAGACGACGTACAAATACAAGAAGAAGAAGAAGAAGAAGACAACAACAAAGACAGAGGACGGGCTATGTCAATATCAGGACTCGTTTTCCAAAAATAGTGTTTTAGGGCTCCCACAAAGCAAATTCTGTGTGGATTAAAAACCGATACAACACATAACTTTTGCAGATTCTCTAACTTTACCAGAATCGGACACTGGATTTCAGATAATACTTTATTTTCTTGAGTCTTTACCAAATGTGCAACCAATCTTTCGAGCAGGTGTTGAGATATTTCAGTTGATTCATTAACTTGAAGTCAAATAATTAAGGTAAGGCAGCATATTTGTGTCATTTATGAGCAATATTTTTAAATCAAGTGATTCAAGAGTGCCTGAAAGCTGTCCTACCTTGCAGGAACGCTGGAGGGCAATTTCATGCAAATAAAAACCGTTAAACTGTTTTCATGTCAAATGCGAAGTGCAATTACGTACCAAGGACATGAGTTAACGTGAATTTGTGACGTAAATTTAGCATGACTGTGTGATTTTCATTGCAGGTAATGTAAAAATCCACTTGCTTGAGTTTAAATATTTGAATTTGTGCAGATTAATAAGCTTTTCAGACTAGTTTGAAATTATACAAAGCAAAGAATAAGTCAAATAACCACTGATTACAACCAAGGTATGAAGAACACTTAATTAGGTGTCATGTGTACCTAATAAAGTGGTAAATAAATGCACAGTGTATAGAGAATTGGGCAAATCCTGCATTTAAGCCAACACAATTTTGGTGACGCATAAAAAAACACACTTTTCCACTCAAGATAAGGCTTTTTTTTTTTCGTAATCAGTCGTAATCATTAAGATGTCAACTCCAAAACTAAAATCTGTAACAAAGAAACATGGCAGCCACTCACTTTGGTAACTTTAATTGCCCGGAGACTTAAGTGAATTTCCTGTCGTGAGCTAAATTCAAAATGCAGCCATATCTACAGCGGTCACTTCTGCAGACGAGCAGATTAATCTTTTTTATCACAGCAGGCTAAGTGATAAAAAAAATAAAAAAAATAAAAGTAGGAAGGTTTTATCTGTGGCACTGCTGAGAGGGGAGCTGATAAAAGAGGTGAACACTGACGGCTTGTTATGACAGGAAACCAGCACAGGAGGTGGAAATACAGTATTTAAACGGCTGCATTTTAATCTGACACTGACAACCATGACCCACAATGTATTTGATGTAAGTAACAGATTACAGCTTTAAGTGGAAGGATGGAGGACCAGGCTGCTGCAACGACACCCGTGCCCCGCCAAAATAAAGCTCAAACTGTCTGTTGCGAGGAAATGGTGCGTTCATAACGCGACATAAACAAGTTGTGTCTCAATTCAGAGGCTGCTTTTATCACTTTGTAACAACAAGACGCTGTGCAGATCAACCAGGACACATAACAACTGTGTTTTTAACTATCAACTTTTTGAACCAAAAATCCAGATTACTGACATCTACTTAGATAAATTAAATAATATTTATGGTCAAAAACCTCATAGTCTCTTCAGATTAAGCCAGATTATTGCTGCTCTCTGCCAGCCTCTAAACAGACACTCTGTTTCTGAGCTAATGCCCCGCCCCCAGAACACTGAGTCTCCTGTGATTGGCCAGCTACCAACTGACTGACTGCTCCACGGTGCTTCTTCTTCTTCTTCTTCTTCTTCTTCTTCAGGTTGAATGTTCACGTCCATGACCAGCAGTAGCTGTTGGGGGAGGGTTCGTTGCACGGCAAATGTGCTGGTTACGTAACTAAACTGGACTTTTCAAAACCACTTGCTCGAGCTCAGGTAAACAGAGAAGCCCTTCTTTGTCAGAAGTGGCTGAAGTGTTTATTGTGACGCTTTAGTGATGCTTAGATACAGGAAGGACACGGGGACACACCAAAAAAACATCAGTAATTTGATTTTCCACTGAATGTCCTCTTTAAACCTATACGCTTTGACTTTGTGTAACATTTAGACAATTAGTTTATATTTAAAAGGGTTTTTTTTGGTATTTTCTTTCAATATTTTCACGTTTCTTTTCACCAGTTTAGTCACTGGGTTGTTGTTTTGGTCACTTTCATTTTTGCGTGATTCCTGTCAGGAAATCTGCCTAGTTTGTATAATTGGTGACTTTGTGTTTGGTTGAAATGCACCATAACATATGGTCAGTACTTATGCAGCACTTTTCTAGTCTTGATGACCACTCAAAGCAAGTCTGTACTACACTTTCTCTGGCTTCCCGTCTGCCAAAGAAATGATTTTAAAATATCACAGTTAGTCTATAAAGCACTGAATGGTTTAGATTCAAAAATTCATTTCTGAGCTGGCTCACGGTGAACCATCCAGACCACTAAGGTCATCTGGGTCAGGTTTGCTCTGTGTCCCCCGAACCAGGTCTCAACATGGAGACGCTGCCTTCAGTTTTTATGCAGATCCTCAAAATCAATTCATTCTTTTATGTCTAGCCTGAAAACCGACCTGTTTGCCACAGTGTCTAACTAAAAATAAAACAAAATAATCATCACTGCTGCACCTCAGCTGATTCTTCCCTCTTTCTTTTACCTCTTTATTTCAACTTTATAATGTGTTTTATTATGCCTTTTTATATCTTTAATGCTGCTGCTGTATTTCTTTGAAATGCCTTGTTGTTGAAATACAAACTTGCCTTGCCTTACAGTAAAGGCCTCACATTTGCAGCGTTATTTCTACACGTTTCACTATTTTCGGATTAATTTAGCATCAAAAATACAATATATTGTGAACTATATATGAAAACAAGCACTTTTATTTTGAAATTCTGGTCACAAATATCATTATTGTGGACATTGTGATAGGATTTCACGTTCACCCATTCACATGCATTCACTCGCGCATTCATCCAGCATATGTGCAACCCTTTCTCTATCACACATCTTCCACACCCACTCACATGCTGAATTGGAAGCAAACCCTTGACCTTCCGGTTGAAAGACGGCTCGCTCGACCGCTGATCCACCACTGAACGTATAAATACCATTTTCTTGTCGTAAACAAAGGATATTTTAAGTTATACATAATAAATGTGTTGATGGTTTATCAACATCTTTTAAGACAGGACGCTATAAATGACACGATTTTGTTGCCAGGTTGTAATTGAAAATCCCTCTTCTTATTCATAACACTGTCATTTTAAAATATTGGTAATCCATTAAGAAGTGACAGGGATTTTTACATTTGCTAATAAGCAGTCATTAAAAAAACGGTGTTATTTATTTATTTATCGTTTTAAATAATCCATCCAGTCTGCAGCTGTACACGTTAAAACACTGCTAATAAATGGGTTTTGGCTCAGATGCCAAACTCTCTCTCATTAGGTGAGCGATGGTAGCAGCTCGCTGGAGGTGGACTCTGTGAGTTAAAGAGGTAAAAAGTGTCACGTCTGAAGATAAACGCTGGGAATGAATGTGGATTCAAACACACGGCTTGTTCGAAAATGACCTATAAATTGTCAAAAAAATGATTTGAAAACGTAATAAAATTTGCCTTATTCCTCTCCTCGACCTAAAATAAGACAAACTTTATTACATCTTATGTTAAATCTTAAAACAGAACTAAATGTCTGACAGCGAAATAATCGTGTCGGGACCCTTTTTTTTTTTTAGTTTCTCTGATTCCTTTGATATTTTTTTTTTTAATTAAATTTCAGAGCGAGGAAAAAAAAAAAAACTAATTTGGATGAAGAAAAATAAAACTATTGCAAGGCGGGTTATTTACAGAGCACTAAAAGGCAGATTCCATTGGTGCTGAACAGAAACATTGAAAACAACACGCACACACACAGAATTGTAAGAACTCCAATCAAAGTTTGAAGATTATGAAGGTTATAATCCACAACAAACTGTAAAGGAGTAAAAAGCAATAGAAGGATTAATGTTTTTAAAAGGCAAAAGAAGAAAAAAAAAGGGAAAGTAATTGAAAACGGGCCTGTATAGAATTAGACCTGGGTACAGTTATTACCATCTTAATAACCGTTGTCTGAACTTGTTCAATGGGGCTGAATTAAATTCCCGTCAAATCCGTAATCCATAATCTGGATCCAGATGAAACTTAGTCTGATGGTAGAGAGTCTGGTCCTGCACACACATACCAGATTACGTTCATATCCTGACAGAGATATGGTTATTTTTCAAGTTTTGCCAATTATATGAAAATGGGAATTCTTGAAAACGTTGGAAAGTTGGGTGATCTCCTAGGCATCATAAAAAATTCAGACTGAACGGTCAAAAACTGTAGACAGGAAGTTGCTAACAGGAGGAAAAACCTGAAAACATAATTTCCTTGATGGAGGTAATGAAATTTATAAACAACAAAGACAGAAGATTGCAATCCACAGCATATTGCAATAAAGAGATTATGTTAAAAATAATAAGAATAATACATTTAAGATGAGTAAAATTGTTAAATGAGGTAAATGGAGTCTATATGAGGTGCACGATAAGTAAATTAATTACACTGAACAAAAATAACCTGACGAAAAACAATACAGGTGAAATCATTGCATGATGTTTAAAAAGAAAGTCTTCCAGTAATGTAAAAATAAATTCAAAAGTTTGAGAAAAGTTGAGTTTTTTAAGTGAGTTAAATGCAGGTGGAGTGGGAAATGTGATCGGCTTCATTCATTCACTTAATTCTCCCCTGGTGAAACTGTTCATTAAAACCTAAATCACTTTGGAAGTGAAATAAAATATCACACAGCCGTCAGTCCTGTGATGTGCTGCAGAGGACTCCAGGGACATGCAGAGACGTAACCTCGGACACACTTCATTACTCTTCCTGGGGACGGCGATGGATACAGAAAAATTAAATAAAATAAATAATACAGTAATAATAATAATAATAATGATAAAAAGTGTCCTTATACGTGTTGCTGAAGAACATTTTCTGTCCACGACCATAAACTCTGCAGAACAAAACAGCTTTTTCAAAAGCATTAAGCCCAACAAACAAGCCGTTATCACAGATTTGCTTTGAACACGCTCGGTATTAAAACAAAAGGACTCTCTCCACAAAGATTCTTCATCTCCCACAGCGACTAGATGAAATGAAGCAGCTGTCTTTGGAAGAAAACATGAAAGGGAAGAGGAAAAGAATTCACTTTAAGCTTCCACTTCCCAGAATGTTCAAATGTTGACCAAGCTGGAAAACTAAACATAGACGCTGCTATTTACATTTTACTGTATTTTTCATCACAGTTTTGTTGTTGCTAATCTAAAGGAACCAGCGACTCTGCCTGCGTCTCTCCAGTGAGTTGAAACTGGCGTTCCGTTTCTCGCTCTGGTTTCCCGTGGAGCGCGACTCTTGGATCTCGGAGGGGGAAAAACCCTTTCATAACGGAAGGTGCCGGGGTTTCTCGATTCCACAGGAGGCGGCAATTAAGGCGCCGTAACGAATAAACAAAACAGCGTATAATGAGAAGCCACACGGATTCATGGGGAGGCAGACAAGAGAACGCGTACATCTTTGATCACGTGGAAATGTTTATTACCTTTTCCTGATGACCATCATATCCCTCAACTGAGGGAAGCCATCGAAATAATATGTCTCCAAAGATTATTTTAAACCCAGTTTACGTTAAGATTGTACATAATTAAATTATATGTATGTACATGTATAATTATATGTATATTTAATGCTGTGTTCACGCCAGACACATAAGGACTGGATTGGATTGGACTTAATCTTTACCTAAATAAACCGCTTCACCTCTTCATCTGCATTTCATCAAAACAGCTTCTCTATTATGTCACACTATGTTAACAGCGTTAAGAGCAAATTCGCTTAAACCAGGAGAGAGAGAGAAGCTGCCGAACGTTGAAAACACAAGAGCGAACTGACCATCTGTTCAGTTAGAGGCTGAAAACTTTCTTTATGGCCTTCAGTCACAAAGACCATCCTCGAATTCATTAACAGAATTTGCAAAACAAGGTGATGTGAAACCTTGACATGAGCAGAGTAGTGTTGAATCAATTAATAGTGAGTGCGAATCAACAGCGCCATTTATTTTAAAGTTGTGTCAAGGTTACAATTTTGTTTCGGTGCGGATGCTTTGTATAAAAGACAGATTTAATACTATATAGATACTTGTAAAAGGAAGCTACTGTATAAGACTACCAACCCTATTTTTTTTGGATTGGTAGACAGATTGATTGATGAAATATCCACAGGAAAAAGATTGCAAGAGCAGGTGTCCTCTACGATGTCCAAACCAATGGTTGCCAAACTAGGGGTCAGGAGAAACTGAGCTGAGGGTCACAAATCACAAAAGTTTAAATTTTAATGAGGCATTCTCAAAATAACATCCTTTAGTCCAAGTGAAAGTTTGTGCCAAATTTGCCAAATTGTAAGGGATTTCCTGGAAGTGTTCCTGAGATATTTATGTTTAAATAGCCAAAAGTATGACATTTGAGGTCACAGTGACCTTGAAATGTGACCACTAAAATCCAGGTAAATTATCTTTGAGTCCACATGAACATTTGTGATAGATTTCAAAGGATCGTTTCTTAAAATGACCCCTTTAAGTATGAAAATTGAAGAATCCAAGTGAAAGATTGGGCAAAATAAAAAAAGGATCACTTCATTGCACTTTTTTCGGTATTGCAATCACAAGGCAAAACTTGTGATGTTTAGATTTTGCCAAAATTGAGTCAATTAATGACACATTTAAAAGGATTCCCTCAAGATGTTCTTGACTTGTTATATTTAACAGGCAGAAACTGTGATATCTCAGGTCGAACCACCAAAACCTAATCTGTTCATCCTTGAAGTCCAAGTGAACATTTGTGCAAAAACATTATCGAGACACTGATTTTTTATTTATTTATATATTTACTTTTTTGCTTTTAACAAACCAAAGTTGAATCAGTTCATTCTTTAAAATTCCAAGTGAAAATGTGAGTCAAATTTGGAAGGACACTCTCTTGTTGAATGTTCTTGAACAATCATGTTCATTAGTGACCTTGACATTGGGCCTTTAAAAATCTCAATTTATCCTCAACTCCAAGTGAAGTTTTGTGCCTTATGTGAAAAGATTTTCTCAAGTAGCTCACAGGAAACAAAATATACAAGGCTAAAAAGCTTTATTAAGTCTAAGTGACCTTACACGTTTACCACCAAAATCAAATCCGCTCCTCCTTGAAGCCCAAAAAATATTTGGACAAAGTTTAAAAGGATTGCCTCAGGACATTCCTCAGATATTGCAACCCGAATACAAAAACTGTGATATTTGAGGTCAAAACCACCCTGATGTTTGACCAATAAAAGTGAATCATGTTGTTGAGATATGACAGTCACGGGTCACAATGAACAGACAGCACAAAGTCGACGCGATGGATGTGATGACGTCTCGTGCTGCGTCAGGACCAACTCGTGGTGGGATGTGAAGCCCAAGGGCGCGCGCCAGGACAGATCTCCCTCGGCGAAGACGTTTATTGACTCACAACTGACACGTCAACGTCTGGACTGCAGAGACACCCGGTGACGCGTCGTCATTTCCTCTTATTGCCCTGCCTGCAGTCTCTGTTGGCCTGTACAGTTTAAAAGCTGATGAAGGTCAAGCTGGGAGTGTGGAACATGTCGGTGCAGCCATGTCTCAATAAAGCCCCATAATGCTTATTCCTCCATATTTCAGTGCACGGAGCTCATAAATTTTATTCTCCGGGGACTTTACCTTCTCTGTAAGGACAGAGGAACGAAAGTTCATTCTTTCTACTCTGCAGTTTGAGTGTCTTCATTCTCATGTGGCTGTTTGGACCTCGCTTTGAGGAGCGCACGCATTGAAAGCACAAATACTGTAAAGTGAACTGGTACTGTTGCTCTTGTTGGCATGGCGACCCGCTGTAAAGTTAGGTAAGTACCGTAGGTGGGTTTCCATCGGCCTGGTTTTATGCACATTTTTGATTTGCTCATCAAAAAGGCTTAGCAAATAAACACAGAAAGCTGAAAAAGCCTAATAAAAATGTTTCCGCTTGAGGGAAAGGTTCAGCGAATAAAGGAGGACGCTTTGAAGTCACATGAAACTGGTGGAGATGAACAAGATGACCTCTATGAGGAATAATGAGGAAACTAGCACATTATTAAACCTAATAATAGACGATGGAACCATGTTTTGGAACCATCTTCTTGTTCTTTAGGAAAACAAAACTAAATGTAACGCCACCATGTATCAACAGCTACGATTTACTTCAGGTAGAAAAGTCTTATCCTTCTGTGGTGTGAGTTTTGGACCACACTATTTAAAAACAGAAGTCTGTGAAAACAAACATACATTTTCAATCCTTTTACCGAATATGTGAATTTTAATGGAAACCATTAGCTATTAACCATCTTGAACTGTGCCAATATTCCTGAAGACTGATGTCAAGAGGAGACCAGTTTGGATTTCATCATGTCTGAACAGTATGTGTAAAAAAAATACTGTGTTTATTAAAGTTTTCAGTTTATCAACTCTGACCCAGTCTGCATTCTGTCACCACGGAAACAAGTTTTCACACAGCCCTATGTCTAATTCAAGCTCGGTTCCCTGGTCAGGATCTGTCCCTTTGACTATGAAATAACAAAATAGTTAAACTCGACAGGGAAGAAACATCAAACATCAGTGTTTTCTAACTGCAGGGGGCGATGTTGTCACTGTAGCAGCTCTGTCTTTGTTTTACAGCGTGTTGACTTACCTGGCAACAGAGAAATAATCTGACAAAGAGAACAACTAATGTTGCACTTTGTGTTGTTTTCGATTCCTGGCAAAGCGGTGCCTTTGTTTTCATAAAGAAAATTACTTGTACTTGAGGTGGATTTAGTTTTCGTGTGAATTGGTTTATTATCAAATCTCTGGATGAAATTTTTATTATTTTACTGAAACGGTGCAGCACAAGCTGCAGTACAAACACAACCGTGGGTTTGTCGAGCCGTTTCACCCTCGGTTTGTGTAAACTAAAAACTAAGTGTAGTTGGCAGAGCAGAACTGACAATTTCCTCATCTGTCCAACAGATGTAGCTTCTAGAAGACCGGCTCCGGTGAAAACTTCCTAAAACTAACACAGTGAAGGACGTTTGGGCAGAACACGGCAGTGACGATGGGCATGTTGGCTGCTGCTGGCACTGAACTGGTGACCTTTTTGTTTTTATATGGTCTCCAAAACCACTGGGCCAACCTGACAGCCTTGAATGTTCCTTGGCTGTTGCCAGGCTTGCCTGGTGACATTCAAGCTGCTCCCCGGAGACGTTTGCTTGGCTCTCGGCTCTGAGTTTTACAAGGTCCCACAGTCTCAGGCAGAGAACAAGCAGGTGGGGATAATAATTAAGTATGATTACTAGACATTAATCCATCCATAAGGCGACAGCCACAGCTGCCACAACTTTTACAGCTGCCACAGTGATGTAGAGGGCTTTCAGGTGACCTAATGCAGACATAATGGACTTGTTTGGTTATTGTGTCAACACTGCGGTTATTCATCACGAATTAGCTTGTGCGCGTCTCCACACTCTTTGAGGACGGATATTTATGTGGTGACAGAAAATGTAATTTTCAAGGCCCAGTGTGTAACATTTAGTTTAGTTTATTGGTACAAATTGAATGTACTATCCTTGTTTCCTATGTATAATGACTTTGAAATAAAAAAGAGTTAGGTTTTTTTGAGCCTTAGGAGAAACCTTCTATTTGTACTTTCTCATGGAGGCCTTGTTTATACCGTAGCCTGAATGGAAGCGATTTGTGTTTTGAAGCAGGAGCGTAGCACGTGAGGGAAGAATGATGTCATCCTTTCCATAATGCAAAAGGGAGCAGCAGCAAACAGGAAGTTAGCCATAAAGCTAGCCAAAATGTCACATCACTGATATCAGCTTTAATAAGTGCACTTAAGTTCTGTTTCATCCAGACTTTATGCTAACACAGCCCAGTTGCCTTGGTGCATCCTGGGAGATATGTCTAATGTATACCCTTCGATTTGTAATATGTAAAATGTCTTCAGCATCCAATTTAATTGGTAGCTTTTTGGTCATTATTACAAATCAAACTTAACAACATTACTTTTGTATTTTTAGCTAAAATTGAGTAAACAAATGAAATCCCTTATAGCAGCTTCTATAGTTGTTGTTGTACCCTGAATTTCCTGGATCTTTGCTAAGCTAAGGTAACTGGATCTTTTATTTTGGTAATCAAAACAAGTGGACTTGGGAATGAGAAATAGATAAATATTCAGGAACATCCAACAAATACTGAACAAAGCCTAGTTTCCCTGATGCTGAAACAATATTTTTGCGATTTGTGTTTTGAAGCAGGAGGATCAAACTTAACTTAACAACATTACTTTTGTATTTTTAGCTAAAATTGAGTAAACAAATGAAATCCCTTATAGCAGCTTCTATAGTTGTTGTTGTACCCTGAATTTCCTGGATCTTTGCTAAGCTAAGGTAACTGGATCTTTTATTTTGGTAATCAAAACAAGTGGACTTGGGAATGAGAAATAGATAAATATTCAGGAACATCCAACAAATACTGAACAAAGCCTAGTTTCCCTGATGCTGAAACAATATTTTTGCATGTTTTAGGCTAAATGTTGATAACACCACTTACTGGAGCTTTAAATAAGTATAGTGTTCAGTGGTCACTAACAACACATGCTGATGTTGCCTTGGATACTTTATAAATAGATTGAAATACAAGGTGCTCAACTTTAATGTATGCAGCAGATTCAGTGGAACACAGTCAAAGACTAATGTAAACTATCGTAACAAGGCAGTTAATGAGTCTCCCTGACCTTCTGCCGGTCATAAAATAGAAAAGGTTTATGAAATTTGAAGGTAAGTGGTCGGTTTAAGACTCTTCCTCGTCAAACGTGTGATTCTATTCAGATTGGCCAAGACACATTTAAATGCCACGTGTAAACAGTGTCAAAGCGATGAGAACATGTCTTTACATTTGTTAGAATTCAACAACAACAACAAAAACAACATATCCCATGAGTGTTAGCCACAGAATCACAGTCTAAGCCCATGCACTGCCATCAGGGGCCACTGTGGCCGCCATGTGCCAGTTTCTTTCCCATAATGGGACCAGGAGGGAAGCGGCCCAGTAGATGGCCCTCACCCAGGAGCCTCATGTGTCGCAGTCAAATCAAAGCCAAGCGACAGCTGTGGATTCTTCACTGTCTGTCTTTGCCTTGGCATTTCCACCTCACCAGGTGGTAAGTAAATAAGAAGTAAAACAAGAAGAGGATGAGGTTGTCCTTCACATTATTGAATAAGATTAAATATATTTTCTTAAAGAATTGCGAGAGAACACCATTAAATGAAAAAAGTTTTCAAAAAAGATGGCCAAATGTCTTTTTGTTCTTTAGGAAAACAAAACCAAAACAACTGCAACCATGTGGCGTCCTTGCAGGATGAAAATCAATGTTTGGCTGCCCCTTCTCTATCGGAAAGGTTCAAATGTGTTGCGTGAAGCAACGCCGATGTCAACAAAGTAGCGAGGCTGAGCGTGGAGTGCACTCCTCCATCATTACAGCGAGGTGAGGAGTGAAACTGCTGGAGGCCATTAAAAACAAGGCTTTCAGCAGCAGTCGAGTCAGTCTTGAAAGAGACTGTCGAGAAGAACGAGGCGTCCCATGACAGCGTGTGTTTTTATTCACGTAATGAGAGGCCACAGGAAGTAAGCCGAGAGCAAAGATGCATGTTTTATAGAGTATATACAGCACATGTATGTTTGGAACATAGGGACTGAGAGCAGGTTGTTCAAGAGTCAACATTTTGTTTTTCTCTGATCATTTTTCGGCATCATGGAAGCATCGAGCGATCTACGAGAGAACTCCTTGAGTGAATCTGCCCAGCAACAGGAGGCTTTGACCAATCACAGGCAAGTTGGTGTTCCTACTGAGCATGTGCACGTACGCGTCCCTTCCATGGGAAGGTTGCATCTGTAACAACAGCCTACAACTTTAAAAAAAAAACTACCTCGATGTGCCGAAATGCATTTATCTGAAATTACAAGATGATATTCATGTATCCCTGTTGAATTTTAGTGGAAAAAAATTAAGAACTGAGACACAAAAGAACTTCTGAACACTCACTGGTTAACTGAAAGTGTAAAGCTTGTTCACACCTACTCTTCTCTCCGTACAATATCGGTATTTTCACGAAATGTTGTCATGACAAAAGCGTTTGTGATGCAATGTCACAAAAGCTAAGAGCTCCTGAACATCCCAAAATATCAAAAATGTTGGAGGATCGCTGTATATGTGCACGCCACGCGAGCGAGAAAGCAAGTGATCGTAGTTAGCGCTAGCCTTAGCCCACTTAGCCTAGTTGTCGGTGTTTATCTGCGATAAGCAAAAATGTTAAGGAAACCAATGCGCGAGAAGTCGTGACATCTAATGGTGAAACCTCAAAGTACAAAAATGTAGCTCTATCGGGGGAACTACGGTGGCCTTCGCATACCAGAAATGATATCGTTTTCCAAACACAAAACACACACTTTGGCTACTTTGTCCATTCAGGCTGCTGTAGAAACGTGCCAACACAAAATGTAAACATTTTTTATTTGGATAAGATTATATACACTTATACAAACATACTTATAGGTGGCATGTTCAATGTCTAACACTAATTTTTGTTTTACTCACTTGACCTTGAATAGGGTGACAGAACATTTTGCCTAAATCAACCACAGTGTTTGGTTGTTTCATATTTCACGGGTGCATTTGAACTGAAAAAAAGTTTCTCTGTGTGTTGTGAACAATGTGCTTTGCCATTTTCATCAGGGGAACTTGTTATCTTTAGAGTCGGCACGTTAGAGTGCATCACTGCAGTGTCGACACTTGACAGAAATGAGCCCATCAACCGCACCAGATAAATAACAGAGAGGCTTTTTTTTTTTTTTTTTAAATGAAGTGCCAGTATGCTGTGGACATTCACTGTGAGGACACTGAAAGTGCAAATATCCACAGCCCTTGTGTATTTTTATTTACAGTATCTCTAACGGGATTGTCATCGGGACACGTGGCGTCCGCGTTGCCAAACGCACAATTCCAATTACAGCGAAGCTACTCAGTGACAGTGTTTTCCTCTACATTGTCATACATTAGGCGGAATAAAACTAATAACTTTACTCTGCCATAGGCCTTCACCCTCTAGAGGGAAAAGACTCCGCCGCCAAATGAAGCTTAAGCTCTCAAGTGCAGCGTCTGTAAGAAATGACGCTGCATTATAGATCAAAGTCGAAGTCAGATTTTTTTAATTGTACATCGAATCACAGCTGCAGACGTGTTAGGGCTTTACAGGAAACAAAGAGCGCGGGATTAACAACAGGTGATTAAAGGCTGTTACTTCATTGATGAAACAGGACAAACACAAATAAAGGTTTTCGAATGTAAAGGAGCTTTCATGTTTGTGTTTAATGGTGACAGAGAGAATTGTGAAGTGGGTTGAGGAAAACTACTTAATTGGATGAACAGTATTCAATGGGGAGGAAACACATGCGTGTGTTCAGTACTGTCATGTGTGAAGGCCTGCCAAACACGGGAGGATTTTCAAATCTGCCTCCATTTTAAAAAAGACGTAGAGGAAAAACAGACACGACAAACTTTGAGGCCGATCCAAGCGAGACAAAGGACCACGCAATTTTATGGAGGATTTCGGGAGATTTAGGATCTCACAACATACAATCGCATCGGTTAATCCCTCACGCTACAGGATTATTTGGCCAGATAATCTGTTCAAGTCAGCCGAAAATCGGAAGACACCCACGATTGTCAGAAGGGTTAAATCATTACCAAAATCTGATAAATTATCCTTGAGTGTGGGTAAAGCGTTAAGACTTTTAACCAAAGCTTAAAATACAATTTTTGGTAGCACACAAATCAAGTTCCCTCAAACTCATATGTGAAATTGTGTTCATAAATTTTTTTTCCTATTTCATGAAAGCTTTTTATATTTGATTATGATTCTTGCAAAATAATCTGTGCTTTTTAGTTATTAAGAACTTGTTTATTGAAGATTTTTTTCATGAAAATGTAACAAAACACATGCAACATGTACCTTTATTCATTTTATTTTTACTTATGTCTTTATATTGTTCCTTTTTGATCATGCTTTTTTTTTGTGCACGAATCAGATTTCTTTCTTAAATATGTAAAATATTTATTGAAGACATTTTTTGGCACAAATGTGAATACTACATTCATAAATAGTGAAACACAGCCACTAGTTTACATTTTTAACCTTTTTAACTCTTAAGAGTCATTTTATAACAATTGTACTTATTTTTTCAATTATTTGTTATGTTCTGGAGATTATCAAACAGAAAACTTGTTAAAGGTTCTAGATTTATTATTGTAAGTGGACTAAAAAAAACAAAAGAAAAGGCAAATTTGCTTTTGGGTAATTAGTGGAATAAGGTCCATCTATATCCATTGGCAGTGTGTGACAGTTGGAGCCTGTTAGGCTTGTGATAATGAATTTCTTCTCACTGTGAAGCTAATTATAGAGCTGAGTGGGAGTTGGCCGTGTTTCTGCTGGACACACGCTGAGTGATACGTACAGAACCGAGCCGCGTGTCAGCGACGGGTCATCGCGCTTCACCGTCCAGAGTTGTAATTCCATTTGTAACTTTACGCATTAGCGCCGTCGTCGAGAGAAACCGCCGTCGTCGATTGTTGAGTCTCGTCTTCAGGTCGTTGGAAAGCCGTGTTTTGGCACCGGCCATGAAAATCTATAAATTACCTTTATTATCTGACTCGCAAGAAGTGCACATGCAGCCAACAGGTGGCGCTCCCTCTTCACTGACCTGTGATTGGTCACTTTCTCACTAATTCCAATTAGGACCCAATTTAACTATTTTAATGTTAATTTAATGCTAACATAATTCATTTTAAACCACTTTTACTTTAATACTAAAATAGTTACAAATTTGAAATGGTGATAAACTGATGTAAAGTGTAGCTCTATCTCTGATCACTAGATTCAGATTATGTTGAAAGATTACTATGGAATTATTGATCAGTAATGACAAATATACGTTGACTACCCGAGCTTTAAGGTATCAGATGTGTAAAAACGCACTTTTACAGGATTTAAACTCTTAATTTTGTCTTTTAAACCTTTTGAATGCTCTTACAATTTATTAATTTTAACCCTGACTTTAATATTTTTGATTCATATTTTAATGTTCTTATTGTTTTCCTCAGTTTAGTTTCATGTCTGACTGATGTGTCAGTTTTTCATTGTCACGTAAAACCCTTTGTGTTTTGAAAGGTACTATATCAATAAAGATTCATATTATATACAATATTGTACAGTATATATAGTATGTATATACTAACTAAAATCATTTAATTTTACTTGAGAACAAAGAGAACTGTGATTTCAGTACATTTTTGCAATTTGTATCTCCCTTGAACCGTTCATTTGTGCTACTTACCAACCCCAAGCCGTCTTATTATTGGTTGTACGGCACATGTAAAAAAAGTGAATTAGCATTTTTATATTAAAAACTTCCTCTAAGAGCATGTTTTTAATGATTTCTCTCTCCTACCAGTTCTTGTCTCACAGTTTTATTCGCAGAAACTTGTTACCGCCGTCACAGAAACAGCATGTAAAATGTGTCGTGGTCAGTGATGGAGTTTCTGACATTAAGACAAAGACCTGGACCTTTCATCTCGTCTTAAAATAGAATTAATTGGGATGGAATCAGGTGATAAAAGGTTACTGATGCTTCTCATTACCACCGCTCGGACTGTCTGACTTTAAAGTGTGGAAATCTTTGCTGTAAGTTTCAAACCGAGTTCTGAGAAGCTGGAGTATTCATTTCTAGCTCTGTGTTTTTCTTTGTAAATGCCTTTATTTGTTCAAGGATTGAGGTTTTATTCTTCATGTGAGGACACCTGGTTCTGACTTGTCCTGTTTCCATCTTTAAAATGGTTCTTTGTTCCCAAACATTCTCCCAAATGCAGCCCAGATGTTGAGTTGGCATGGCCTTGCACTGAAAGGATTAATTGTAATGAGAATAAACTAATTTTTTTTTTAAATGACTCATACAACGTAATTCAATACCAGTATAAAAAAATAATAATAATTTCGCGGTGGTCCAGAAAATAATGAAACTTAATAAAAGTATGTATAATTGCAATTTTCCCCGTCCATGATTAATTCAGTGGTGCTAATTACCTCTTCTTTTTTTTCTCACACTCCAGAGCTGTGATAATTATTTTCACTCTATTTAGAGGACGCATTTTGAAAGCTTGTAGAGGAAGAAAAAAAGAAAAGAAAAGAAAAAGAAAAAGAAACAGATAAAATATGAGAAATACCACAGGGGCCTTCTTTACCAGATCGAAAGGGAATGAAATACCCACGAGGAATTGTTTTCATCATACAACTGGACATATTATGTTTTATAGCACTTACAGAATTGCTTCAAGAGATACTCTTCTTTTTTGTAATTATTTTCATTCCTTTGTCTTATATATTCCAACACAGCCTACAGCACAGTACAGGAAACCACACACACACCCACACGTTTGTGCAGCCATTCTTCTCATTACACCCTAAAACAAAACATTATCGCTAACCATAACCATAACCAGTGAATGACTAACCCTAACATTAATCTAACCACAATACAAATCTCAGCCCCAAACTTAAGCAGTTCCTCAGAAACAAGGTTCTGACTCATTAGGACAAGGTTTTGGTCTTCATACGTTCAAGAACGTTGGACGCAGTTAAGACCTTGGACTGTAGAGGGCAGTATTGCACCTCTCAATGAGGGAAAAAAATATTAGAAGAAGAATAACAATTTGATTAAGAACTTCAAACGGTGAAGGCCAACCATTACAGTTCTCATTGTACAGCCTGTCGGACATTATTAGTAGAAGAAGAAGACCACTGGTCCTGACAAGGACAGTGTTTATGCCAGGTCCTAAAGAGGTAACAACTACAAGAAAACACACACACGGTGTATCTGTGAGCGCAGGCGAATGTATTTTTAATAAATCCAGTAAAAGTAAAAGAGCAATCAGTTTGTAAACCAGAGTCTTCTAACCATGAAATCAGCATAATCACTCCACTACACCTCTGACAGAGACAGATTGTGTTGCATTTAAACAGAAGGGCTAAGGGCATATGGCTTTTTCATACACTTCCACTTTTCCCCCCACCACGTTTTTTTTATGAATGCAAAAAAAAATATAAATATGCAACAATCACTCAAATTGTTCAAACTATGGCACGGGAAACAAAGTGAAATCCACTTTTGTTCTCCCTGCTTATTTACAAGAGTAAAAAAGGAATTAATTATTAATCAGAAGTGTCTTTTTCCCCCTCCACTTCCTTCTTCTTAAATTAGTTTCGTTAATTCACCTTTTCTTTTCTTTCTCATCACTTGTTTTTATGCCATTTCTATCGAAGGTACTTTAAGCCTCTCTCAGTAATCGTGCTGAATAAAATGTCACAGATTGGTTTATAAATTACACCAAGGTGGTTCACACTGGTAGTATGCATTTTCATCAGGGCAAGCCTAGGGGTAGAAACTAATAGATTTCCCCCCCCCCCCCTCCATTTTATAATGAATCAAAATGAATCGAAAATGGAGGGAAGATATCCAGAGCATAAACAAATCATGAACCAAAAAATAATTTAAAACCATACATTTTTATTATCTTGTATTTTTCAGAGTTTGCTGATATTGGCTGTAAGGCATTTTTTTTTTTGTTTTTTGTTACAGCAGCATAACATCTTCCCAGTTTCAAGATCAATAAAGTCTGTCTGTTTATCTAGGAATGGATTAACTGACCAGTCATTTAATTACCTACCTCCCTATTGTCTGACGTATAAACAATTAACTACCTACCAACCGACCAACAACAATCTTTATCTACATACCTACCATGTGACAGACAGACCTACCTACCTCTTTACCTATTTACCTACCAAAAACCATCTACCTGTGTAACTACATAACTACCATTGTATCAGTCTATATATGTACATAGCTTCCGTATATATATACGTACGTATGTATCTACATACCTACTTTCTCAAGCAAGTATCTACATACGTCCTTCCAGTCATCCAGGTCATGGTATCCAAAAGAAGAACTGAAGAAGCCTCTTGGATGAGAGGCGAAACGTCTTCAAGAAATTCAACTAAGTCCAGTTGCCTTTTTGTTGCTACACTTTTGGATACCTACTTATGTACGGTACGTATCTACCCACCAACCAGCGTATGTGCCAACCTACATAAACAACTACTTACCTAAGTACCTCTCTACCATCTAATGTACCTGCCTATCTACCTATGTATGTGCATAAAGAAGTACTTAGTTGCCTGCCTACCAACATACGTACCAACCGATGTGTACCTATATCTACCTTGTTACGTACCTATCAATCTACAGTATGTACCTATGTACTACCTATGTATTTACTTGCCTACTGACCTACATACGTACCTACCTAAGTACCTACATACCTCGCTACCTTGTAATGTACCTACCTACTACCTTACATACAGTACTGTGCATAAGTCTTAGGCCACCGCCAGCTTTGTTGTTTTCATGTCACTTTTGTGATCGTTGGCGTTCAGATTGAACAGACGTGACTAAAAGTCAGTCTTCTACTATATGATCAACCTGTCAGTGAGTTGACAGGTTGTGTATGTAATGCTCCAACATGTCTTGAGTAAACCAGGTATAATAGACCTTTTTCACAGCAGCTATTTGTTGGCATGAAATAGTAGGAGAAACACAGGTTTGACCAATAACATTAGGGTTCCATTCCAGGTTTTAAAGAGCCATGGTTGTGTTATTGTTCAAGTGGAAATGTAGCTCACACTAAAGATTTGATATTATACAAGCATTTTTGTTGAAAAAGATGTTATTTTCAAACTGCATACGTTTCTCCATATTTTCAGGATGCGTTCCAATAAAGTGATTGAGAAATAATTGTACAGTTTGGTCATTATAGCATTGCTAATGGTGGCCTAAGACTTATGCACAGTACTGTATGTACGTATCTACTTGTACAGTACATACTTACGTACCTCCCTACTATCTTCATACTGTATGTACATAAGTACATACAGTACTTGCCTACCTACCCATGAACCTACGTACAGTATCTACCCATGTACATACATACCTCCCAATGTATGTATGTACCTTCCTACTTATCCATTAATCCAGTTTCCAATTATCCTTTACCTGAAATTTAACTTATAGCAATATAAAACATCTGCAATCCAACTTATATAGTTTTGGTCACAAACCACCTAAAAAATAATTTGGCTAATGCTAAAATATATTGAATTATAATAGAGATAAATAAAATATTCCATAGATTTTATACAGTTTGGCACAAGCTTGTCTTCCAGACTGAAGAGTGAAATGAATCACAAATGATATTCAGAAACTGCGAACCAATGGCCGTGGCAACAAAGGTAGTCCCTGCTCTGCCCAATAATAAATAGACTGCCACTCTAATCAAGCAAATACCCGACTGAAACTCCTCATGATGCCCCATTGCATTAGGATTTTTCATTTAATTAGGCCGCGTCCCTTTCATGTCTGCCACAACTGTGCAGAAATGTCTCTGGGACCAGCATGGACATGAGGTTTGAGTCATTAGGAAAATCAGGTCAGCCTTTGCATCTGCTGAAGAAATACGAGGCAAAAGTATGTAATTACGCACATGCATGTCCACATTGTTTTTAACGAGCTGGTTTGAGGGCCTCAAATTCTCACCTCGGAGCTCCTGCATACCCCGGCAGCTGAAATATGTAAGGACACGGAGGTAGAGTCGCTGGGTGTCAAGAGTGTCATTCATTATTTTACTTTACTATTTATTATCCCAAGAATGGGAATTTTGTTGGGTCAAAGTGCCATACATTAAACACAAAGACATATAGATAAACACCCACCATCCGCTCATAGCCAAACACACACACACAATAAAAATAAATAAATAATAAAAACAGATAATAAATTAGATTAAAACAGTGGGTTACAACAAAATAAAAACACAAAAAACACAAGAATGCAGTATTGCTAAAGTGACTTGTGCTTTTCATTAAAAAGTCTAATAGCAGAGGGGACAAAAGACAAGCTAAACCTTTTGGTTTTAATAGGCCTTTGCAGTAACCTGTTTTTGCCATGGTATAATAGGGAATGTATAAAATAAATAAATGCATTAGAGGGTGCATTTTCCTGTTGCAGGATTTAAAACCGGAGGGAAGGAATCCATCTTTTAAAACAGTATTTTTCTGCAGCCTGAAGCTCTGACTTACAGTATTATTCTCAACAGCTGCAGGAGGTGTGATACGACCCCGGCTGTGAACTCTGTTAAGTGTCATTGTGTTGACACGAGAAGGGATCTCTGAAGTCGTTTTCTTTTTAAGTTCTCTTGTCATGGCTTGTCGGAACTCCCATGTGCACTAATGGCTGTGTTTGCAGAGCATCAAAACAACATTAACACATCCTGCCTGGTGAAATCGCACCAATGACGCGTCCTTCTCGGAGACATATGATGACATTTTCCCCCGCGCAGTGGGTTTTTGTCTTTGGTCAATTGGAGTTCACACGAACGGAGTAGAACTGAGAAGGTGACTGAACAAAATGGGAAAGAGTCACAGAGACCCTTTTTTACGAGACTCACTAGTCAGTTCTTGCCATGATATGAAGCCAGATCCAGTGTCAGTGCAAATAAAACTAATTCTGATTCTAAAATCTCAGTATTACTTTTTGATATTTACCAATATCAGTCCAATTCAGTCATTTTTATAAAACACTTTTTTCTTCTTTTAGTTTAAAATACTAAAGTTCTACATGGCTCATTTGATTAGTGCATGTCCTAACAACTATTTATGTAATATTTAGGGTTTTTGGATAGTATTGGATATTTTTGTTTTCTTTCACTGATGTCCAATCCAGTCATTTTGACCAATATTGACTAACACCGACTCTCCTCTAAGCTCGTCCCTATCTAATGCCCAATGCCAACTGGTCAAAAAACAGTTTTAACACAATTTTAACCCAGTTTTTGACCAGTGGGGATGTGTTAACTCTGTTTTCACTCCATGGTCAAGTGACTCTTTCAGTTAAATCTTACAATTGACCTGATGCTACAGTGGAACAAACTTCGCTTCATACATTCACGGCCATTTTCAAGCAAATGGACAGAAGAATGTGCGTCAAAGCTGGAAAACACGCAGGACTTTGCTCAAACGCTGCCAGACATGAAGCGGACACAGAAGGAATTAACGTGTACGTGGCATGTTTCTTCTGCTGAAAATAAATTCCAGATTCATTTAACTCAGGTGACTGCAGATTATACACATTAGTCACAAAACTGTTCAACTAGAAAACTGTGTGGTTCCATTTTCTGTTTGAATTATTCTACTTTTTGTCTCTGTCAAGTGTCCTTGAGTGTTTTAAAAGGCGTAATGTATTATTATCATATTATTATTATTAACAATAATAATAATAAACCCAGATTTAAACACTTCTTTTGGAAGGAAGATAGATCTGCTTGTATAAATCATTTCAGTTAGATCTTTTATTAAACATCCTGCATTTGGAATATTACCCTTCCCTGTCACATAAACTGAATCTTTCTTTGGGCTAGAATTGCATGCATGTTTTTCTACATCTCTGCAGCTCTATGCAAAGAAGAACATGGAGAACCACGGGTCACGGGAGCCTCCTGAGGGAGTCAGCACACTGAATACCAAAGAATTGTGGTTCATGGAGTGTAAATTTGACATAAGGGACTATTATATTCCTTTTTGGAGGCAGGTTCATCAAAAGAAAGAGGAAAATGATCAATATTACACCTAAAAGATGTAAAATGTAATGATGTGGCCATTGAGGTGCAGGTGTATGAGGGACATTTTGTCCAGTGCACTGATCCCTCAGTTATGTCCTGAGAATGTAGATGACATTATACAGCATATGCTAGAGTGAGCGGTTAAAACCATGTGTCCCTGACTGAGAGGATTAAAATATTGTTTGTGTGTTCCACTTAGGAAACTTACACAGTCATTATCTTAATTGCAATCTCCGTCTTTAATTAGCGACTCGCAAACCGAGTCACTCAGGTGCGATCGGTGCCCCCATAAAAAAATATCTATCGGGGAAAAAAAAAAAAAAAAAAATGAAATCAGTGTTTTGTTATGTTTAATTGGAATGTTTCAATTACATTTTTAAATGGGTTAACTAATGTTTAAAAACTTCCTCACACCCACTAATTTTGGTATAAAAGAAGAGTTTGCATATAAGGAGCAAGATGTGCTGAGAATAAATTGGGTTAAGTTTATAGTGGCTGGTTCAGCCTGTTCCTAAGCTGCACCTTCGGTGAACGTTAATGTCAAAATTAATAACAATCAAGTCAATTAGCTATTGGGTCACTGGATGATGCGCACACAAACTCCAGACTTTCATTTTTTTTTGACTGTGGTTACAGATTAATTGTCATCATTACATGAGGATCCAGAGGAACGTCGCAGGAATTAATGGAGTGAGCCAAGCGCTCAGAACGGACTGGAGACGGAAAAGATGGAGGGGAGACGGAGGGGAGAAAAAGGCGGGGGGGAGGGAAGATTCAGCAGAGGAGCAACTATCTCACCTCAGCATGATCTCTGATTTAACTACATCTGAATAAGATCTATTTTCCCAGAAATGTAAAACCCACGCCTTTTCGGAGAACCCATCTTGTCCGCGAAATTACTTTCCCCATTGAGAGGAGGATGTATTATTTCAGTTTCTATCAGACCCCCTACCCGACTTACGACACACATTTCATGACAGCCTAATCCACATACCCTTTGTTCAACTCTGCAAGACAAAGGCCCATAATATGCAGCATCTCCCCCCGTTTTTCTTCTGGCCTGTAATTTCCCCGACTTTGAGACGATGTTCCACTTTACGGAGGGAATGGACTGAGACAAGGTCATATGGAGATACTTAGAGGAAACACGTTGCCTTTCTGCAGTCCCTTGTTAGAACATCAAGAGAACATCAAGAGTCAGAATGTTTACAACTGAATTATTATGTTACTCTGACAAAGAATGGACCTTTAAAATACATGTTAACATATTATGGTGTGTTTCCACTGTACAGTTCCAGCACTACTCGGCTTGGTATCAGACACGTCGTCTTGCCATGACTTCATACTTCCTCCTGTAATGGAAAAATCCGTATATCTAATATAATTTCACAATATCAACCACGTTTTTTTACCATGTTTTTAACATATATGCTCCATTATATCTTCTACTGAGGAGGCCTGCACTATCAGCAGTGCCAGTACCTCCCTCACTTTCACCGTTCGACCATCCATTTGATTTATTTTGGGTTTGACTACTACTGCCTTTTATGGACATATAGCCTCCTATTGTGTAGCCTTTTGCCTATAAGAAGCCGTGACTCACTCCACAGTTCTGAACTCCGACACAAACACACAAAGACAGTCAAAGCAGTTGTTTTCTTTGTCGTGAATCATTTTCCTCAGTTTTATAAACAGATGAGTTCACTGAATGGTTCGGTACTTCCTGCATGAACTGAAATACGGCTCAACGGGTCGTGATTGGGCTCACCATCTCCGACTTTCAGCAGTGGTGTCGCTAAATACACCAGACTCCTCTGTTAAATATGGACATTTTACAAATGTCCTTGTCAAATGTTGCAGATTAATGCATGTTTTCAGGATTTTCAAGTCTTTTTAACTGATCTACAGTTCGCCATCGTTCGCTTTGATTCTTGTGTCGGACGTCGCGCTCGTGACTCTTCCAGTGACGACGCTCTCTGACCAATCAGTGGCCCAGCAGTCTGTCCACGTCACATTTTAGTATCGGCTCGGCTCGACTGGAACCTCGACAGAGCAGGGACTAATAAAAACACAAGGTACTGTCACTCCATAAGACTATTTAGCAGCAATTTATAGAATCTTATACAGAGTAACATGAGTCTTTCTCTAGCACTGGGTTCAGTAAAATAAAATAAAGAAAAAAACAAACCACTGTAGCAGGAGGTAAAATTGCAGGTCATTTACTGGACTGAGGTTTTCTCGCCCCAGAGTCTAGTTTCCTCATCTGCAGTGAATACATTTGTATAGGAAGGCTGATAATGAGGCCTTAATGCAAGCGTCAGCCACACGCGGCTGCAGCAGCCGATGGACCGGAGTCACACGAGCCGCCCTTTGGGAGGAGATGACCTTCACCAGGGTGTTTACCTTTACATCCCTTTGTAAATATAAGACTGTAATTATAGAGTGTGAATGTTGTTCACTGTCATAGTTAGAAGTGATGACGGGACGCACGGAAACTTATCTTGTGGTTCACCCATATTCATCCATTTAAGTTATAACAATGTGCTTTATTTGTATTTATAGATACAGTACATTAGAGCTGCGGGCAATCAATGGTATATCAATATATAGACATGTGATAAAGGCTGTTGCGCAAACTGTCAAATACTATATTTATGACATTAAATTGAAATATTGAATAAAAACACATTAAATCAACAAAAACTTAGTTGTTTAGGAAAGTCAGCTAATGGTTCATCTGCCATTTAAAGCCTTACTTTTCTGTGTAGCAGCTTTGACTAGATTTATGGGCAATTTTTTGTGTCTTACACATGCAAATATCCTTTATTGATCATTAAAAAGTCAATGAAATCCACCAGATATAATCTAAAATAAAAAACAAACCTGTATTTTAAGTCTGTAATACAGATTATAAACAGCCACGAAAGAAAACTAACTAAACAGCTTTACGAAGCACAAAACTCTCCACAGAAAACTTTTCATGAGCTAAGAGGCACAATGTCCAGATTTATAGAGAGATATACAGTATACTGCACACTGGGACATACTGTAGCCTAAAAGTGATGAAATATTATTTATAGGCCATATGTTCCAGCTATTTTATGAAAGGCTTAAAGGTATAGTTCAGGTAAAGTAACAGTGACAATATATGCGTCAGTGGTACAGAGGGGTGCAGGGGAAGAAGAGGCGGAAGACAGGATTTCCAGGATTATGGTGGACAGCGGAGATGTAATGGAAAAAGGAAGGACAAATGTCTATAAATAATGTATTTTTAATCTTCCCAACAACAATTTTACCAGTTCTTTTTTAGTTTCATTGGGTCAACAGGTTTGCCATGTGTGCCGACTGGGAGAGAGATTATAGAGCATTTGTTGTCATTTATTTTTATCCATTAATCCCAAATCAAATCAATTCATCCGTAATAGTTGCAGCAAGCGGTGAGATCTGCCATGTTGTCCTTATCCCTGTTTGTGTGGCAAGAACAGGAAAAACAGGGGGGACCTCTTAATAATAGATGAGCCTGTTTGGGACAGTGTCCAGCTCAGCCTCAGGGGCTTGTGTCCTAATATTTCAGCAGTGTCTGCACACGGCGCTGGACTGTCCCCATTTCTGATTCAACCTCCATCTCTCGCCGCCTTGTGTTTTCGCTCACTATCACAGCAGGTTAGCCGCGTCACAAGAAAGGGGAAGAAAGAAATCACTGACATTAAGCGATGAAAAGTTCTTGGGTACAAACTTATGGAGGCTGAGACAGAAACAAAGGACTTGGAGGTGTTTATCGTCCCTGTTCTTGGAGGTTGATTGAATGCCTGGAAGATAAGCTCAGTGACATTAGATATCTCAGTGGGTAGAGGATGGGAGGTTAATCTCATTCTCCACACTGATGTATCCGAAATGGCCTTTTTCCTTTTTACCTGTGGTATCGTCTCAGAACACTCCTTGAGTTCCAAGGGCAAGGGAAGTGTCCATCGGAGCCGGTGCATCGATTGCCGCGAGATTTGATTAAAGTGTCGGCTGTACTCCAAAAACGTAAGACAATAGCGCTGAGATAATCTCACCTACTCTCCTCAGGTCAGACGTAATGCGGTTTAACGATATGGCTGTGTACTCCTCCGACGTAATACCTCGCCTTCCGGACATTTCTTGTAAGCTGTTCGGCTTTGTTGAACCGTGTCACGTCAAAAAACTAGAGGTGTCACATACACACAGATTCTCTCTCACAAATCCTCATTTATTTCCTCGGAATAATTTGATGCTACATAATTCAATTTATTGAGTTATAAATATCTATATCTATCAGTCTATAAATATATTAAGAATATTTTGTCTTCTTTACCTTGCTGTTACACAACCTTTTCCAAATGGGAAATGAAGTTTGTAAACCACGTTCTCTCCCGCACCAAAGTCCATACAGAAAACAGCCGTTTTTAGCTCACGTGGTTAAATGAGTTTTTGGTCTACTGTTGCCTCATTTGGTAGACGTGTGTCTCTTAGACAAATCCAAACTATGATTGTCACGAAATCCAAACACAGAAGTCACAAAATAAAACATCTGAAGTTACCAATAGAACCAGCGGTGGATCAAGAAGCGCTGTGTGCCATTATGTTAAAATCACACATTTTCTCAATGGGATTTGGTGTGGGAGAGAGAATGTTTTACAAAATGTCAGTTTCCAGCTAGAGAAGTCTGTCAAACTGTGAAATAACGAAGTCAACATATTCTCAAGACATCATAGACTTAAGCAGGCAAGGATTTTATTTGTTAAGTGGCTAAAATCTGTATTTCCGTGTGTCCCCACTGGCAGGGGTAACTCATACAACCACACTTATACAGTATATCCCTGATGTTTCCTGTTTACCATGCAGGCAGGCTGACTGCCGTAGCTGTGCAGTTGGTAAAATCAGCTGGAACAGCATCAAATTGCTTATTGTGGTGAGAGGTTTGTGTTTTCACTGAAGAAGTCCTTCAAGCCCGGCATTACACACAAAGACCTTATAATATCGTAATACAAAGTCCCGACACGGATTCCAAACCGAATGTGCAAAATTGGACGGGTGGGACCTTATCTGTCCGCCACAGTCTCCTTCCTGACTTCTTATTCAGCATTTGCATTTTACAAGCAGGTTTCACTGATCTGCGTAACCTTTGGTGTGGAGCTCGATCGCTGGCACGCTCTGAACGGCTCTAAGCTGAAGTAACTGGGTGTGATAACTTTTGCCTGGCAGACAAACACAGGCAGAATCACTCCTGCGTCCTCTTTAGCATTACAATGAACTACGCTCATGGGTGCTAATGTTCTTTTATGTGCCCTTACGCTCCATGTGGCCCTGTCCTCTTTTTTGTAATACGTTATTTATGATTCAGTTGTTACGCTGCTGCTCATAAAAGGTGAAGGCGAGTAAATAAACATGAAGGTGTAGGATGAGAATGGAGGAAGGTGACTGTTGTACCTTGACTTATTTACTATCGTGAAAAAAGATAAGCTGAGATTTTTGATCTTTATACAAACAGAAAATGATGAACTCATATTTAACTTCCTCTCTTTTTTATGCCCTATTTTAAGCGTTGGAGCTCATAGGTACCTTTTTTTTAACTGAAAAATGTACTCTACAATATTGGAATAATATGTTGACCACCTGAAATAGGCTTTTCTAAGTGAAAACTCAAGTTGCTTCTCCTGAACCAAAGTCCATAAAGAAAATCTATGTTTTTTACCTTTCAATGATACAGTAGCCACTGGTTTATTTCTGCATCATTTATTAGGTTTATGTCAATTTGCTAAATGAAAATGAAGGATCTTAAATCCCAAACTAACATAATGACACATATGAATGCACTGACTGAGGCAGCAGTGGATTGAGAACCCCTTTTTTTGTGCAGTGGTGTAAAAATTGCTGATTTTTCTCCTATGGACATTGGTGTGGAAGAGTGAATGGTTCACAAATGTACAGAAACTTCATTTTCCTGTCATGTCATGTCACAATGAGAAAAGGATATTTTAGACTTTTAGACTTATTAGGCGAGTCTTTGGATCATAAACACAATCATCTATTCCTTCAGTACAACAATAACCTTTTAAAGGAATTATTACATTTTTCTTAAATGTTTTCAACAGTTTTTTAATCTTGGTTTTTAAACTTGGTTCAGATTTTTTTTATGCTAGAATTTCTTTCTGCAGATGCATCTGAGATGCTTTTTGACTGAATGAATCTGAATGTGACTCTGAGTATTTGCGTTTCGTTGAGTCCCCACTGACAGCCACGAGAGCCAAGATTTTTCAGGCTCACTTCCTTTGATCCTCATACAACCACACTTTAAAGAAACCAAAATTATCCCTTTAATATCAGGAAAATGTACGTGGTATGTTAAATTTTAAAATGAGTCATCAACTCAATTTTTTTTTTTGTATCTTAATACCTAAAAGTCAAACTGAATCTCCTCTAATGTTGATAACTGCATGACGTTCTGTGGCTTGTTGCTTGTTTTTGTCTCCTATAGAAAGCTTTTGTGGTGAGACTCAGAAATGCACACTCCTTATTGATACTTGGAAAAAGCAATATTTCAAACCGTTTAACAGCCCTGCTCTGTGAAACTGCCAGACTTTGGTTCAATTATTATGCCAACTTTGGCCTTGAGCAACACACCAGACTTTTAAAAAAAACTATACACAAGCAAGACTTTGTGAAAATGTCAACTGGATAAACAGAACATACATTTACATTAATGTGATCCACTCTTATTTTTCAAGCCAATGTTGGATTTAAGAAGAAAAATTATAGCTGAAGTAGCATGTGAGTCCATGTGAATGTGTATTTTATGTAACTACCATAATCTGTGTAGCAATTTTCCCCCGTCCGCTCTCTGTCTGTCAGGTCAGCAGTCATCGTTTTTTTTTTTTTCACCCTTTCCTGTTGCAAGCATTGTTTCCATATAATCTGAAGGGGATGAGGATTAAGGGTATTTTGTCAGCACGGCTGTATCCATGTCTGACAGTCCTGAGGCTGTGAACTGCCATCGCACACAAGTTCATTCTGTTTACCCTTGTCATTCCAGCTGAATATTAATCGCCCACGGCACAGTGCGCTTCAAAAAAGCCCAGCTATCGCTCTGAATGTGCGGACAAACTCCTGCAAACGACCCACATGTCCTGGATTAGACTGACAATCTCCTCGCTGACAGTTTGGGAAACTAGAGTTGGAAAATCCTGGGAATTCTGACAACTGAGTAAATGGACAATCAAGGCAGAAATGGAGTTACCACGGTTACACAGCTGTTTCCCCCCCCCCCCCCTTTGTTTTTGGTGACTTAACTACAGCCAGGATTTGGATACATGTGCAAGACTTTCAAACTGTTTATTTTTTCAAATACTGAAGTATTTAAGGTGACGAGTTTAAGCTTGTTGGTCTAAAAATGCTACGGTCAGGATTTGAATGGAAAGTTTTCTCTCACCGTTGACCCTTATTTCTGCGCAATACATTATCCAAAGCATCTAACCCAGTTTGACTCCGACAGAACGTACTGTATACACAAACTGCCAACCACATAATCTGGGTGTGTCGTTCTGACGTTGAGAAATTCATTATTTTCTCATTCATTACCACAATTTCTGCCAGACTAACTTGTGTGTATATACTTTTAAAGTCTAGTTTTAGTGAGATCAACCCAATAATTCAACTTGTGTCTAACTGACTTAGGAATTACATGCTTATTACTTTGGTAATAACTGTATTGTCCTGATTAACATTTATTACCAAAGCTGGAAATTACATTAAGAATAAGAGGATATTAACAATATTACCTCTCAATACAGTTATTACCATACCATTACCATGTTGTTACTGCACTGTGACACCTTTATTTTTGGTCAAAGGTGCAGCAACTTTGTAGAGCTAAAAAAAAATGTGCATTTCAAAAACAATCTCAAAATCCCGATTTTTCAAACCAACAAACCCAGGAGTGTGGACACAAAACAAGGCCATTAGTTTCCGCAATCTGACAAAAGCATGAACACGTGATGCATCTGATGGTTATTTCTTGTTCTGTGATGAAATTTCTGGTCAGGTGATCCTGAGCTGGTGGGGAAATCAATGACTAATAATAAAGATACTTCATTTCCTCCTGAGGGTAAGATTGATAGCAAGTCATGCATCAGCTGTTTCATTTAAGTCAGCAGATCTGGAACAATGACGGTTCTGTACAAACGTATTTTTCCTCAAGAACTTGTGACTGTGATAAACATAATCGTTATTTTAACGCCCGAAGAGACGCTTTAACGTTTCTAAAATAAAATCTGATAAAGCTCGTATTGGGTCATGGGTCTTGAGGTCTTGGGACGTTGGCCCTCATGCGGTAACAAGACAAGACAATGAATCCCTGAAATCAAGAGGGTTCGTCATCTGAGTGAAATTAATGTCTTAGCCCTTCCTGTCTTTTTAGAGCTCATGGACCGACTGGTGCAAAGACCTTGTTGTATCATCTTTTTCTTTCACGTAGTCTTTGTGGTTTTGAGGACCTTTCCATCCACAAAAACTCCCCATGAATTTTGCATTTGCAAATGAATTGATGAATTTTGCAGGAATTAATTGTATTCTTTTTTTAAAATCTTCTCCAATTGGTCCAATTGGTCCACAATGATAACCTGCAAAGACAGTCACTCTGCCACCTACTGGCATCAGGAAGAACGCCTTCAGTAAGAAGCATTTTCAGGGTGTGGCCTACAGTTGCTATGCCAATATGAATGGGGTGCGATATTTTATTTGATATGTCATTTAAGTCTTGGACTAATCGTCAAAGACACGAGGGTTAGGGTGAGATGGAGGCAGATGACTCGCTGTGGTGACCCGTAAAGGGGGAAAAGACAAAGGCGGATAATCCTCATCTGTGAAAACTCACTGAACCTCACAGTGCCACGCTGCTTATGAGGATAAAAACCAGTAATAATATCAATGCAAGTCTATTAAGAACCAAACAATTCCAACAATACAAGTGGAAACTGTAGAAAAGAAAAAGATACAGAGACAAGCTGGTCAAATTAACTGAAAGGTCACCTTTAGCTGTTGTTTCATACCATGGGAGAAGCTCTTGGTCAATGGACCTGAGACTTGTGGGCAGATCAATCATCAATGAGTCTGTGATGCAGTATGAAACCGGACCTGGGAGTGTTTTTCAGCAGAGTCCTGACCACGTCCTTACTTTGGCACAGTGAGCTCATTCATCACATCGATGTGGAAAATAAGCTGGTATCCGTCACCGTGACAGGTTTTTATTCCACAAGTGGCTCCAACCAGCAAGAATTGTTCCGACATCAGCTTCTGGTGAGCTAAATCCAAGCTATGCCAGTTTGTGTGCATTGTGTGTATTTATAGGGATAATTCAGGTTTTTGAGCATGTATTTGTCCCACTTTTCCCTCATATATTCTCATGGTATGTCATAGAAAATAAAGGTGACATTTATCTCGCGGCTAGAAAAACATTTCTGACTGGAAATTGAAGTTTGTGTCACTTCATAAACCATTCACCTTCCCCCCCTAACCAAAGTCCATTGAGGAAAATTGACAATTTTGCATCACAGCACACGGGAGCTGTTGATCCTCAACTGCCTCCATCAGTAAGTTCAGAAAGGCTATTTGTGATTTCAATGTTTAAATTCCTTAATTTAGATTTGCCTAAGTGACTCAAACTTAGTAAACAATGCAGCAGTAAACCAGCAGCTCTTGTGAGCCTACGAGCTAAAAACATTGATTTTCACTATGGAGTTTGGTGTGGTGGATTGATATGACCTCAGCTATTTAACCTTTAAAGCCATTTTTCAAACAGCCTTAAGTGTGGTTGTATGGCAATATCTTAGCATTACCACTTAATCTTCTGCCTTTCTGTTGTCTGATGACTGAAGTAAACTGCTCACTGTCAGCTGCACCAAAGTCCATTGTGAAAATCAGCGTTTTTATCTCCCAGGAACACAGTAGCTGCTGGTCTACTGTGGCTTCATCTGATGAGTTTGTGTCAGTGAGGTAAATCCACATAAAACATGTCAAACACAGAGTTCACAAAATAACATAATGACACGCTCAAATTTTGAGCTTAGTGATGAGGCAGCAATGGATCATGATGATAAAATCACTGATTTTCTCTATGGACTTTGGAACAGAAGAGTGACCAGTTTACAAATGTGAGTTTCCAGTTTAATAAAGGGACAAAACACATTTTTCAGATATTGTGGAGTGAAGCAAGTGGATAAAATATGTTTTATTATGGGTCTGCGCTGGCGGCCATGTTTTCAGCGAGAAACAGCAGGTGTCTTATTCTTGTTCTCAGTGCAGGGGGCCAGCAGGGGGCGCTCACAGCTCTGAACAAATTGAACTATCAACTAACAGTGGCCTTTTAAGTAATAGAGGAACATGCCAGTCATCCAGGAGAATCATTCTTGGTGCTAAATTGGGTTTGTAATTTAAGCTATAACGGGTTCATCTTGATTTATCTTCCATGAGAATTAAATTGTGCAAATTTATGAGGCATTTTTAATCTATGTGAAAGGGATTTTTATTTTATTTTATTGGAACTACCTGACCCAATAAAGCACTCCACTTTGAAAATAATGAGGAGAATCCTAAATTTGATTCTCTGTTTAATTGGGAGCCAGTGGGAGTAATGTGTGCTCTGTGGCCAGTCCCTGTCATTGCTTTAGCTTGGCAGGATTTTGAACCAACATTAAGTGTGATGAGCAACCGTTGCCGAGGCGCATAAATTAGTTCCTGCTAAAGTCAAGATGAGAGAATGAATACATCTCTCAAGAGCTTTTATTGGCAGAAGGAAATACATGTTTGGAAAAGTCTTAGAGGGAATAAGAAAGATGGATGGTGCTCACACGGGAAAACTCGCAACATCAACACGGTCATTAATGTTTCTGTTCACACAACAGATGTGACGAGACAACAAGACCATTATACTTCTGTTTATAGACGATAAGAAGTCATGGGATAAAGAGATGTGTCACACCATCAATAGATCTAAGTATCTTACGACTTTATTCCACTTTAAAGCTCTAGTATGTAACTTCTAACCAACCCAGAAGTGCCGCCTGCCTCAGGTGAGACTGCAGAACTTTCTCACACCCTTGAAAATAAATAAAGAGATAATAAATATTGAAGATAAATAACTAATTTTTTATTATTATTTTTTTATTTAATCACTCTGAATTAAAAAATTGAATTAGCTGTCTCAATGCGAGTTAAAAACTATGTCAATAAAGTTTTATTCCTTAAAAATGAGGAAAGGCTACAGTAAAAACTCCAGATTTCTCTAAAACAAAATAGTTGTAGCTTTTAAATCTAAAGAAATATTGTTAGATTCAAACCATTGTCAAATGAGTTCTCACAATGCTGTTTAAGTCTGTCATCTGTGTTTCGCATTATAGCAGTGTTAAGATCTCGTGTCGCCCGGTGACATTCTGGTGCTGCACAAAGGAAGTGATGTTTTTTTTTTGTTTTTTTTTTTTTAATAATATGATGGACTGAGGCAACAACAACAACAACAACAACACTGAGCTGGTAAAGTGAGACGACTGCAGACTGACTGAAAACGCAAAGAAGCGCCCATGAAAACTTCCAAAAGATTCAGCAGTTTGACAGAATAAATGCTTCTTGTCTCCGCCCGCCCCTGCTACGCTGCTGTATACACACAAACACACCCTCGGTCCGCAAATAAACCAAACTGCAGCTTTAACTACCCATTTAAATAAATACCAGCGATGAATTCTACAATGATTGTTAGCTTTGTGTAATAAAATACTGTAAAAGTACATTTCCAGTGACACTTGGTGTCACTAACTGCAGTGGAAGGAGATGAGACTGACTGAGTGAAGGCAAAAAAGGTATATTACAGCACTTTTACCCCATAATGGACTCAACACAGCCGACTGACCGACGGGTTTCTTGCTCCCATAAAGGTGTTTCGTGCTGCGTAACGCTGCCTCCTGTGCTGTCGCCTGCCGCACAGCACAGGCCTTAATGAACTGTAATAAAATGCTGACTTGGTGTATGGGGGACAGTATGGATGATGCTATATCTGGATTGTTAGAGACACTGCGTTCTCCCTTGTGAAATATTTCAGCAAATATCCCGGCCCTTAAGCTGATGCTAACGTTTCTGTGATTGAATACACTGAATGTGGTGTTTTGAATGTGGGAACAAAAACATGCTGTGTTTGTTCCATTGTTTGAATGGAATAAATGTAGTGTGCGCAGATAATTTGTTTTTCGGTGTCCACTGATCTGGAGTAAAAAGATATGACCGTTAAAGCAGCAAAGATTAACAATGCTGTTTCATGGGCCGTTAAGCCTAAAAAAACACAAACACACATGCATAAGAACACACACTGTAGGTGTGTATGTGTGTGTGTGTGTGTTTTAAAACAATAAAAGTACATGTTTTTGGTGGGACACAGGTGAAGTAAGCCGCTGTTGATTTATTAAGCGGCTTGTTTTTGTGATTTATGAAGACTGTCAGAGCTGCCAAAATCAGAAATGCATTCCTGAACGCTTGAAAACTCTATTTATTATACATTACTACAACATCTACCCCACACTAAAATTAGAGCGATGGAAAAATTATGGGATATGAAAAGGTGAAATGTGATTTAAGGTGATTATATATTGGGGAAAAAAAGACAAAACATTAAAGCAAACTAAAGTCTCAAAAGCCTTAAGCAAATTCTAAATGGGAATTGATCAAACGACCATGCGTTATTGTTTTACACGGCTGCCAGTGGAGACACAAAGCAAAACTTATTTAAGCCACTTAATAAAAGAAAACACCTACTAAAATCTTCCCCTGCTAAAGTCTTGGAAACCTTAAGAATGTTTTCTCTCAGTCTGTTCTGGCTGGAAACCTATCGCTCTCCCACACCAAACTCCAAAGAGAAAGCCAGCGTTTTTAGCTCACAAAGACACAGGAGCTGCTGTCCCACTGCTGCGTTGTTTGGTAAGTTTGTGTCACTGAGGAACATTTGAACGACAGATTTCAAACACCAAAGTCACACAGTAACACATTTAAACTGCAGTGGTGGAGGCAGAAATGGATCAAAACCTCCTGTGTGCTCTGATGTAAAATCGCTGATTTTCTCAATGGAATTTGGTGCAGAGGGCACGCAATTTACAAAGCAACATTAGCTTTTGTCTTTCTGTTATAGACATTGGGTAACAGCAAGAAAAATGGGTTAAGGAGTTTTTCTTGTATCTCCACTGGTCAATGCTGACCATATGTCAGAACCTCATACAGCCACACTTCAAAGCACCTCATTTAATCAAATCCAAAATCTATTTTTAAGCCAAAAAAACCAAACAAATGGTGTATTAAATTCCATCATTAAACTCAACCAAAGCCCATGACACACTTGAACTCTTGACAAATGACCTGGAATTTTCACTCACCCAACCATGTTTACCTAACTGAGGACAAATGCTCCTCGGGAGAAAGTTCTAACCTCACCGCCGCGCCGCAATTGACTTTGCACCTTGGCGGTGACAAGATCTCGTCCATAATGCAGCGAGGCAGGAAGTGAAGGAGGCCTGATTTGACCTCAACAATGTGTTGGCTGTTGCCCTCGGGGGAACCTGAATGTGATTGATTGCACCTGGGAACAATTAAAGCCAATAAGGTTAACTGTGGCTGACCTCCATACCTTTTCAGCTCGGGGTCAATGACGTCCAGAAATCTTTAGAGACTTTTTTTTTAGTCCTTTCTTTGTTTTCAGCACTGAAAAACATGGGGTTTATAAGAAATGGACCTACATTTTGAGAATTTAGTTGCTGTTTTGAGATACTTTTAGATCGTTAGACATAACTATGATGGATAAAGGAATATGATCATCCAATTACTGGCCACTTTATTAGGTACAGAGTACCTCTTATAAGGTGGCACCTGTTTAATTTGCTGAATATTATGTGAATATTTGATCAGCTAATCGAATGGAAGCTGCTTATTTAAGTAAGGCATGTAGACACGCTATTACACTGTGTGTTCAGTTTTAACTATAGAACTGATAAGATCAAGATTAAAATGTTTGTTCATGATTAATTGTGTGCTTGTTATGATTTTTTTTGTAAATTTTAAATTGTGGTATAAATTGTTCATTTTTAAACACTGCTATAATAAAAATAGTTTGAAGGAAAGCCAATATTCATGATGACATTAAAACGATACATATCCGAACAATGTTTTAGTTAAAAACAAGTAAGTAAATATAAGGGTATTTCCATATTTCTCAAATGACCTAATTACTTCCTAATTAGAAATGCATCTATTACCACAAGTTGGCATCTTCTGCTGTGGACCTTGCAGAAGATGAAATTTGCAGGAGTTCTTGAATGCATCTCGTTGCTGCTCATTTTCAGCTAAAAATGCAGAATGAATCTCGCAGAAGTGTCATTCAATGCGTCTCGCAGCGGCTCCAACACACTGTGGACCCTGCTCTCTAGCTTTTATGCGCCGGAGTTTATTGAAAATGGTCTGATTGAATTCATCTATCAGTGAGGGTCTAAGGATAGAGGGTGTCACTTGCTGCACGGATGTACGGGTATATGTGTATATATGTATATATATATGTATACTGTACGGTGTATTATTATTTTGTCTATCTTCTTTGTTTTTTTTTAGGTCTTTTCTTTAGTATTTTATTTATTTTATTTAACTCTAATGTACAGCACCTTGTTTCAGCAGTTGTTTTTAAAGTGCTTTATAAATAAAGTTGGATTGGATTGGAGTGAAGTTAGTTTGAAGAAAGCAGACACCTGATTGTCCAGATTCAAACTAACTTCACAGTTGATCACTGTTTTCACTCTGAGTGCCATTTTATTGACGTTTCGCAGACAGTTGTTTGGTTATTAATCATCAGGAGAAAGTCACAATCGCAGAAAAATCCAAAAATTAAGGGCGTTAATGAAAAAAAAAAAACAACCTTGCGCTAACGCATTATTAACGTGTTAACTTTGACAGCCCTGCTCATAACATCGTATCTGACAGACGAGTGTTGAGCTTCGAGGCTTCCGAGGTCCCGGGGAATCATCAGAGCCTCAGAAATGTTTCCACACACGTGCACTGATCTGCTCCTCACCACATGTTTATCACAGAGTTATTTTTCCTCTGGACATCACAGCATGTGTTTTGTTCTGACAGGCAGCACGAGTCGTGGGACGCGCGCGTTACACCCCGATGTTTGAAAAACCCTGACGTGAACTTGTCTGAAATATGTACAATCAATTAAAAATCTGCCACAGGAGGACTCCAATCAAGCTCCAGACACATCTCAAGGATAATTAACGCAAACAGAATTCACCCGAGAGAACTCACTTTTTAATTTCTTACTCATTTTAGTTTGTGTTTTGGGAACTTTGTTTCTGAAGCCACTATGTTTTAAACCACAGCCTTTTCTGCCTTATTCTGTGATTAACTGCAGCATATTTATAATCCTTTTTATGGATGCACTGTATTTGTTACCTTCCTTTATTGTCCTGTTTATTCTCTCAGTTGCTGTGCAAGGGTGGGGGGGAGAGTGGGGGGGGGGGGGGGGGGAGGTCACCAGAGATTTCGCTGTCAGTCTCTCGGCATCAGATCTCGCTCACAACTCTGGCGTCTTTGGCATTCGACGAAGCAGCAGAATTCAAAGATGAAATGTTCCCTTTGATCAGCGAGTCCTTTGAGTGCGCTCTTTTAAACCTCCGCTGCCACTGTGGGCTTTCACAGGAGCATCAGCAGCAGCATTGGCAGCAGCAGCAGCAGCAGCAGCGATGCCACAACACCGCTGCCATTGTGCTGCAGCCACGCGCCCTATAAAAGTCACCAAGACAGAGAGAGTGCAAACAAAAAGACATGACGCCAGGCGACCAAACTGCGTTCCTTTTAACGCCTTAAATCGCCTTAAATAATGTCGGACACACGGTGCGGGACGCGGCCTTGTCCAGCATCAGTTGTGATGCATTTAAAGGCTCTCCCTAACACTTGCACTTTTAATACACGGCTCCCCTGAAGGACACATAATAGATTTCAACAGCAGTCGACATTTTTCTCTGTGAGTAGATGATGATCCGGCAACATCATCACAAAATAAAACCCCATAAATACACACTAGAAGCACAGTAAGATGATGAAATATGTCTAAAATATGACTTTTATTTGGTTGCCTTTTGTCTAAGAGAGTAAATGATGCATGGCCCGTGTGCCACATGCGGCTCCCCAATGGATTTCATGCAGCCCTCCACTTAAATGCATATATATATATATATGTATTATTGTGACCTATATGTCATTCAGTATCAAAACAAACACTTTTATTTGGAAATTATGTGAAATATCGTCAAAAATGTCATTATTGCTAAATCATTTTAACAAGCTTTGCCACCTAAGGTAACAAAAACACAATTCCTAATTTCATGCGATAATATATTACATAATTATAAATACTGTATTTAATATCTGTTGATAGATTCTCCACCCAGAAACGTAGACACTGGACCTTTAAGTGCCACTGCACTCTTATTATTATGCATGAGAAGAAAAGAAATGCAAGTTATTCTGAAGCCTTGTCCACAAGGGGGCACCATATCCTTTATGTAAGCTTAGAATATCTTGTTAGCAAACACGTCCAGAGGAAATGCAGCAACATTAGTGTTAACTTAGTGTCGGGGTTGCGCTGCAGATGAATGCGAGTCGTGTATTTAATCTCAACTTTAGCGCAATTTTTGCTAAAAGTCGAAATGAGAAAAGTTGAAAATTAGAAACCAGAGAAGCTGACAGCTAATATGTAATCTTTTGGGCCAAAAATAGGCTTAAACATGACAGTTTAATAATAAAAAAGACTCAAACTTAAAAAACACTTTAAGTTTGGTAAGTATAATTATAATTTAATTATATGCAAATAATGTATAACCTTAATATTAAATGCATTAAATCAAAGATAATGAAAAACTAAACTCTGTCAAATTGATTTTTTTAATGAGAAAATGCTAATAAATTAGCATGTAGCGCACCCAGTGTTGCATTATACAAGCTTCAGTGAACAAAAACACATAAACCTCCATAAATAAGTAATAATTAGGAGATTAATCCAAAAAAATAATCAAACAAACTCAAATTGTAATGATCGAAAACTGCAAAAAATGGATTTTGCTATTTTGGATTTTGTCAGATATTTCCTTATTTTCTCGCAGTTACACGGCACAGTAACAGTAAAACTGAGTCAGTACGACTCTGTCATACTTTATTGTTTGTTTAAAACCATGACACCATGTCCAGTAAAGGCTCATTGCAAGTAAAAAAATGTACAGACCGTGTTTAAAGTGCAGTATATCAGTGACAGAACAGCTGACACAGGTAATGAGAGCGGATCATAATATCCATTATGACTAATAGTGGGAAGTGGGGGAAAAAAACGCACCATCACTTGATGGCAAACATAACCTGCATAGCAAATATTATTAAAAGTCTAATTACGCACATCAAACACCACAGACGGGACAATTAGAGGAGGGAGGCTTCAGGCTGTCGGAGCAGATGGTTTCCCAGTCTAAGGAAACTACACATATATGTATTATTAATATTTACCTGAGTATTTTCTGTGGTGTTTCTTTATATTTTACCTCTGAAGTCACAACTTTTTAAACAAAATTGTATTTTATGGAAATGTTTGCCACATTAAAGTGACTTATGGATAAGTGACGCTGCCAAAAGCCAGAGATCCAATGATTTTCTGAGGCACTAAACATTAAAGCTGGAGGGAAACGACATAAAACATCATTTCTGGGTTCCATTGCATAAATTACAGCCCCAATACAACGTTAATCAGAGTTTTTCTGATCTTCGAGAAATGGTGACCTTGTGGTCCTGCATCACAGTTTCATGATGCAAGGTTAGTCAACAGTCTCCGTCTTCTTGTTCTCAGGAAAAACTTATTTTTTTGTAAGTTTTCCTCTCAAGATTCCCTGTTATTTTTGGGGGAAATTGACCTCATGACATTAGAAATTCCACTGATCCAAAAAATCATTGAAAAAGTGAAACTTACTTTAATTGTTAAAGGCTTTTTTAGACTTTTGAAGAGTTTTTGTGGGTGTGTTATTTGTCTCATCATTAAAGGACCGTTTTTTTTTTGTTTATGTATTTAATTGTGAAGTTTTTGTGCTTTGATTGGATGCTTTATTATTTTATGCTTCGATACTTGGACTGTAAAGAACATTTCCAACAATATTATTTATATACACTATTTAAGCACTTCCTCCCAGTCTCTTTCAAATAGCCCTATTGCTTTAGGCTGCAATTTTGGCAAAATAAACAATCCTGAGACAAATCTCAGGATTTTGACTTCACTCTTAGGAGTCTGACTTTTTTTCCTCAGAATTCCGAATTCAATCTCAGGATCCTTACTTTTTTTCCTCCAAATTTTGCCTTTTTTTCCTTTAGAATTTTGACATTTTTCTCAAGTCTGATTTTATTTATTCATTTATTTACTTACATAATCCTCATCCATAGCATTTAATGTTGCCACATATGTGGAAATAAAATAACAAATTGAAGGAAAAGAATGAAGGAAAATAAAATCCACATATCACAAAAACTGCAATCAGTGTGAGTCGCCAGCAGTGATATTTTTACGTAGCTCTCATACAGCAATCATTCACTAAAATAGCCAAATATACAGCATATAAGTGTTTTGCATATGTTTCAAGCTATTAGCTAAGCTATTCAGGTCTTCAAATTCATTTGTACATTTGTTTGTCTAACTCTATGGAGAGAAAAACACAAACGCAGAGAAGTTCACTTGTCACACAGTCGACACCTCCGGACTTGTTTGGGCCTGTGCTGGTTCACCTTGCTGCTGTGGTACCACATGTAAATGTGCAGAAGTGATGGGGGAATAAAAAAACAAACAAACAAAGCGAATTCACATTCTAGACCCGTAACCATGTCCATCCTGGCACCTGCACAAGGCCGCGGCACAAGGACCACTTTCATATTCAGCGGCGTTTTCTCAGCACGGCCACAGTAACGACAGCAAACTGAGACGTTTGCACTTTAAATAAAGTGTCGTGTCCTTTAACATTTACATGTCATTTCCTCAAGAATGACATGTAAGTAGAACACTATTAACATCGGCGCTGGTACGATATTATCGACTTGATTTGTGCGACTCGTCGGCATCATTAAAATTTAAGTGATATCTAGACACACACAGTCTGCTTTCCATGACTTCAGAGGACGTTACATTGATTTACTTTTATTTCTAAGACACTTAATCTAACCTTAACCATAACCCTAACCTCAACCTAACCATTCAACATGTCTTCCTCTAACAATTTAATAATTGACATTATGACTTGCATTTTGTCCCCATAAGGAAGACAAGTCCCCATAGTGTGAAGTCCCTACAACATGAGTAATACCTGGACACACACACACTCTCTCCTTCATACATGTATACTAGGGCTGCAATGGTTATTAGATTAATTGATTATTAATTGATGACTTCATGAAACTATTCAGATTAATATAAATTGATTAATATTTTTCTTTTAATAATCAAAACTGTTTTTTCAGATTTTTCAGCTTCTTAAATGTGAATATTTTCTGGTTTCTTTGCTCCATATAACAAAAGAAATCATTAAAACGGAATCATTTGGGTTTATGGACAAAACATGACATTTGAGAACATCATCATTTCTAGCTTTTCATTTTACGGGCCAAACAAGTGTTGAATTAGTCGAAAAAATCACTGACAAATTGGTTGATTTTGAAAATAATTGTTAGTTGTAGCCCAAATTCATGCACACATTGTATATTCAAGACACACAGATACCAGTTCTCTTTCATTCTTTCATGACTTTAGAGGACATTGCATTGACTTCCATTCATTTCCTGGAGAGACTAACTTTAACCCTAAATACTAGTGTCCTAACCCTAACCCTGACCCTAACTTTAACCTAACCCTAACCTCAGCCTAACTTTAAAACATGTCTTCACCTTAAAATGGAGTCATTTACGTCATGGGGACTTGATTTTTGTCCCCATAAAGAAGACAAGTCCCCATAATGTGAGTGTGGGGACACATTTAGGTCCCCACAACATAAGGAATGCCAGGCACACACACACATTCATCTGGTCTAAACAAAGCATTATCCCACAATTCAACAAAACCAGTTCCTTAGAAATGACATTCTGCCTCATTAGGACCAGGTTTTGGTCTCTTCTGGTCCTGACAAGGTCAGTGTTTAAGACAGAAAAGGTCCTAAAGAGGTAACAAATACAAGAACCCACACACATACATTCTTGCATAGTATTCTTAGTGAAGACATTCTTTGAGAATAATGCCTAAACCTACTTCTAATCCTAATCCTAAACCCTAAAATCAAGTATAAACTAATAAACAGCTAATTTGAATGTGTGACAGATTGTGAGGAGGATTGTGGTCCACATAAAGATACATACAATACAATAAAATTAAAAAGGAATGTCCCTCTGTCCTTTTTAATGACTCTCATTGACTTCCATTCATGAACCTTAACCTAATTACAATTCCAATCTTAGCCATAAACCTAACCAGGTACTGGTCTCCATGAGGACTACTGGTCCTGACAAGGTCAGCGCTTATGATAGAAAAGGTAACAAATACAAGAGCACACACAGACTATATTACATATATAGAACACACACGCATTCACGCACGTAAACCTAAGAAACACACGCTCTGTTTTCCCTGTTTTCATACATGTGCACACACACACACACGCACGCACACACACACACACAGAGTGAGACTGAGATCCACAGAAATGTAGAGGAGGGTTGTTACCATACAGACTTGGACTCATTGATCTCCTCAGTAGCAGGTTAGCTGAGATCAATCTCCCTGCACAACAGTGACCCCTGGTGGAACATCAAAGTTCCCTGACAACAAAGGTAACAGTTCCCTCACTACAGACTCTGCATGTCACCATTATTTCAAAGAAAAACAACAGAAAACAATGATTCATCTTGATTATTATTATTATTATTATTTTTTTATTTCCTTTCTACTCATTTACTGTTTTACCAACCAGGGGATTTTAAATACTGTATGACCTTGTACCTTTTTGTATTCTTTTCAGCAGGTTCAGCAGCAAACATGTGCAGACGTGTGTGTGTGTGTCTCCGACAAAAGGCAGTAAAGCGATTAACTGCCCTGACTCTTCTCAACAGGAAGTTCGTTAATCAAACGCACAGAAGGCAAGAAAAGATGATCAACTCGCAGCCTCTCGCTGTTACATAATATCTGTTTTGACTCGTGTGCGACATTCCCTGCACTCCATCCCACAATAAGCTTAAATTACCTCACAAATAACGACAGATTTTTTTCCCACTCCTGCCTCCTCGTTTTGATTTGTCGCGTCTGTATTAACAGGCTCCCGCTGATCACGGCGGCACCTTCCTATTCTCGCGTCTGTATTTCTTCCATCTCGCCACTCTCCACTGTTGTGTGGAGATTTATACGGACCTTAAGACCACATGTAAAATGCATGAGCCCCAAACTTATAAATATATCAAACAATATCAATAAATAAAAGCATAACCCGGCATCCTCTGTAAATGTGTGAATTTAACTGCTGACTCTGACGTTCCTGGTTTGGCTTGAGCAAAAAAACAGAAAGTGTATTTTATCAGAAGGCACCCGTGGGCAGGAAGTGACACCCGGCTGAGAAATGGTCGCACAGAATGGAACTACAGGCTAAATGTGAGGCTAAAGCTAAGACTCGTGGAACGTAATTCACTGAAAAAACACAATTCATGATGAAAACACGATTGTATAAAAGTCAACATCTGATAAGGGTGTAACAAAAATCCAATACAAATCTGTAATGGTTTCTTAAATAACAACCCTCACAATCTAAATACAAACAGAACTATTTTTTTAACGTTAATTAGCAAAGTTGTTATGTCGTTACTTCCTCGCGCGTCATAAAACTCTTAATAAAGACCCTCGTTGGCCTCACTTTGCTTGTTAGCATAGCAAGAGTTGCTTGAGAGCAAGTTGCAGCTAATTTCGTAGCAACTTACTTATCAACAAAGAGCAGCTGGCTTTCTGAGAAAGAGCTACTAGCTTCTCTGCAACTCGTAGCCAACCAGCAGCTAGCAAGTCAGCAACTGGCAGCTAGCTTCTCAGCAGTGGCAGCTAATTTCATAGCAACTAGCAACTTCTCAGCAAAGAGCAGCTGCCTTCTTAATAAAAAGCTGCTAGCTTCTCAGCAACTGCAACTGCAGCCACCAGCAGCTAGCTTCTTAGCAACTAGCAGCTAGCCTCCCAGCACCTAGCAGCTTTTTGTCAGCAACGACAGCTATATTCTTAGCAATTAGCTATACAGCAAGTAGAAGCTAGCTTTTCAGCAACTAGCTCCTCAGAAACTAGCAGCTAGCTTCTCAGCAACGGCAGGTGGATCCTCAGCCACCAGCAGCTAGCTTCTTAGCAACTAGCAGCTAGCCTCCCAGCACCTAGCAGCTTTTTCTCAGCAACGACAGCTAGATTCTTAGCAACTAGCTATACAGCAACTAGCAGCTAGCTTCTCAGCAACTGCAGGTGGATCCTCAGCAACTAGCTCCTCAGAAACTAGCAGCTAGCTTCTTAGCGAGACTTAATGTTTAATCTTTTAGCTACTGCTATACTCCAAATTATTTGGCTGAAGTACTGTTCACATAATAATATAATGGATGAATCAGAAATTTTATTTAGGTATCATAAAAATATTAAATATATATAAATATTAGGCGACAAATTCAACCGAGAAAGTATTTTTACCAATGCAAAAATAAATGATAAAAACTAAATAAATATAAGTGTGGGACATCCTGCTCAGTTATATAAGATTTTTTAAAAAAGCAACTATAAAACTTGGGTATTTTAAAAATCTCTCCTTTCTTTATTAAAAGTGTTTGCACTGCCTGGATTTTTATATATCTTTTTTGCTTTATTGTCTTAATTTCTTATAAAAACAAACCTAACCAGCCACATGATTCAAGAAAAATCTGTCCGTCAACTTTAGTGCAACAAATACGTCATGTTTCCTTTGAATCATGATTGGTATTTGCTAATTATTTGGCTAAAAAGGGTAAAAACAAATTACCCAAACCTTCCACACAGAGTCCTCGTGTATCTTGAACCAAATGGGGGATTAAAAAAAAATGCCAGCAGCTACAATTTTGACCCAGTGAACCAGAAATCTTTTGGAGGTCATGATAAGCATCGAGAACGTGCTAAAGCATATGAGCGCTAAACGGCATCAGCAGCACCAGTATCTCGCACTCCACAGCAACAGCGCCTGACGCTTTACATTTCCACTGCTCGCAGCGTTTTTTTTTGTTTTTTTTCACACTTTGAGATGCTTGATATCTACTGGCCCGTGCAGCTCCTCTATTTTAGCCTGCCAGCGCTGTACAGTATCCATCTCCATTATGTGGTCACAGATGGATAACAAGGCCAGGCCTGGCACGGCTCACAGAGCGGCGGTGGTGCTGCTGCTCCTCTGAGAATACACACTCCTGCCATCACATTCAAATGGACGTTCCTGCTGGCTGTTGTCCCTCTCCCACTCACTGTGGCACGCGAAAGAAAACTTTAGATTAAATTAATTCGCAGTGGACCACATGTTTAACAGCAATGAGAAAAACATCTCCAACTTATGTTAACCATAAGAAAGACACATGATTTTCCTTTCTTATGTTAATAAAGAATTGTGAACGTGGAGAATTTGGTAATAAACATAACACATCAATGAACAACACCTGCAAAGTTTTTTTTATTATTTTTACCGGGTATTAGTGTCAGTAGTGGCATTGGGAGATAGCCATATTAACCACAGTCAGAATCAGAAAAGAAAATTAGCTTTAACTTGTGCCACCGACATAAAAATATATCACTAAAAACTCGTACTACAAGACATTCAGTGCAGTTCCTAAAAACACACAGTAAAACCAACATGTTTCTTCCCATTTTTCTGAATGGGATCTCCGTAAAATACGTTCAACAGTTGTCAGAATTCTTTACCATGGCACTGTATTACCAATTTAAAACATTGGAGACCATGGAACCTATTCTGTTAATTTATGTGTGTCAGCAACAGTCGAAGATTGAAAGGGAAATTACGTCACTAGAGCTGCAACTAAGGATTATTTTCAAAATCGATGAACCTGTCGATTAGTCTCTCGACAACTTTGAACTATCGTCTGGTCCATAAAGTGTCAGAAAACGTTGAAAAATGTGGGGGAAAAATGTTTCCCAAACATAGAAACGATGATGCTCTCAAATGTCTTGTTTTGTCCACAAACCAAAAGTTATTAAATTTGCATTATTTCTTTGTCATATGGAGCAAAGAATCCAGAAAATATTCAGATTTAAGAAGCTGAAAATTCTGGAAAACCTGTTTTAATTAAAGGTTAATTAATCAATGAGTCATCGCGGCCCTAAATGTCACAAATGACATGACATGACATGACATGACATGACATGACATGACATGACATGACAAGAAAGTGCTTATTGGGTGGAGCTTATTGGGTGGCCAAAAATAAGAATGTATTTAGTGCATATAGGGACAGGTCATATGGAGGAGCGGTGGCTAGCATTGTTGCCTCACAGCAAGAAGGTCACTTATTCAGATCCCGGCTTGATTGAGGGCTTTTCTCTATGGAGTTTCCATATTCGGCTGTCACTGTCGAGGTAGAAAATGATTGTATATCATGGTCATTTTATGACTTAATACTTCTTTCATTATGTGCATTCAAGATGCAGCTTGAAAGTGAATGTTAAAATAAAAATTACAATTTCAAAACAGCAAAGGAAGATGGGGCGATACAGTGTGTGGTGTGAAGAAGGGAAGGAGGGAAGGAGGGAGGGAGGGAGGAGGTTTGCTTGCTGCTGCTGCTGCTGCTGCTGCTGCTGCTGAGGTGAGTCCGAGGTGCATGGACTGATGAGGGGAAGAGAGTTGGCACTGTCTCCAGGGGAAACAGGGATGTCAACAGCGAGATGCTCTGCGCACGCAGGAATTAGATCATTTAGAAATTCGAACCGAGCTCAAGCAATTGCTCTTCTCCTTCGTCTCCACCTACCCCCCCCCCCCCCCCCCCCCCCCCCCCCCCCCCCCCCCCCCCCCCCCCCTCCTCGTTCCATGCCCTCACTGAGGCAGGTTGGAGGAAGCTCGGAGACGGAGGCTGACACGGACACAGACTGTACCTCCAAAGTCCTTAAAAAGGTAATTGAGCCTTCCAGCCCACACCGCTAATTTGTGCCTCTGCCCACCAGCTACAGCAGCGTGACAAAAACAGAGGGAGGGAGAATCTGAGGAGCGTCGGGGAAGAATGACTCCCTCGGACACAATATGTTAATTGGGTTTCCTACAACTGACAGCCTTAAGAGAGGTTGAGGCTGTATGGAGGGGAATTATCAGAAAGGGCACGGTCAGGGAAATGATAATGGTGAGTCCCTGCAGTAAGAAAACGCACTGCGAGAACTACTCTTTCATCTTTATCTGCAAAGTGATAATGGTTTTTGTGGTGCTTTTTCTTTAATGCTTAACGCGCTCCTTAAAAAGAGACGAAAAACAGAAAACGGTGTAAAAATAGAAGCCGCCGCCGACGGTGGATTAGTGGTGGCGAGTGTTTACATGTGGTGGTAAATTGAAGGATAACGTCACTAAGAGTCTGACGCGCAGGTAAAGGCAGAGATGTGCCTCTGGTCCTGCCTGCTTTAAATTCACCTCAAGGATTTGATTTCTTCAAATGCCAACACGGTTGGAAATGAAGTATTTGTCCAGGATGTGAATTATGAGGAAGACCCTCCCATGAATCACCTTCACTACCTTTTGCAGCCTTCAGCCTATAGTAATATCCATATCTCTTTCACTTTCCACCAATCAATAATGAGATGACGCCCTTGGAAATCCAGGATAGATGACTCAAATGGGATATTACATTCGTCTGGACCACACAGAACAGGGCCTGTCTCCGCATGAGATTAACATTTTCTTTTACCTGCACTTTATCAAAGGGATGCTACAATGGGAACAGGTCTTTCTAAAAATAAATTAAGATTAAAAATAAAACATTTTGTACAAATGGGACCAACTCTTCCAATACGAATTTTGAAAAATTACTGGTGTGTTTGCACTACAAAATGGACACATATTAGCCTTTGCATTTGACATTTGATTAGATTCAGGCAAACAAACTGAGCTTAGCAAAGGTTAGGTAAAATTATAATCCTAATTTAAAAGTCAGTCAATCATCGTCCTCGCTCGTGGCACATACAAATCTCTTCCATTTGTGTAAGCTGTAATTCAGGTGAACTGGAATTTACTGAAAAAAAGAGCTATTTTTCCATGCTAACCCTATTAAATGATGTATTTTTTAAACATAAACACACACACAAATATCAGAACCAATAAAATCCAGCAAAATGAGACAAGTTCTTTGATTGTTTAAAGTTCTAGAATGATTTGACTTGGACGTATCAATCACAAGACTTTTTTTTTTTGTTATATTTTCACAATTAAAATATGTATTTCATAAAAGAATATGTTTGCAAGAAGCAAAAAAAAAGGGTATCTTTGACGAGGGCACTAGAATAATTTGACATGGGTTTTGATTCTTTCTCTCACAAGAAGAAGCTAGTTTTACATATTTTGCAAATTAGAATATGTATTATTGAACTCAAAATACACGAATCACTGAAAACCATCTACAAGGTGTGTGTCCTGTATTGGTATAGATGTTTGTTGGGTTAAGATTTGATGTTCTGGATTATTTGGGGGAAAAGGGACATTTTGTGACCAATAAAGTTTAGCAGATTAGGAGATTTTATTGAAATATCTGAGAAACATCTTTTCTCAGAGAGAGAAGAGACCACAAAGAAGGTCCGAGCGCACCATCCTGGATCAGGGAGTCACGTCGAAAGGAACAGTTGTCAGTAGCTGTTAGTGGAAGACTTTAAAAAAACAAAACATTTTTATACCGAGTACTAGTATAGTGAAATTAGATCAAGATGGACCGAGAGATAATATTTGTTTAATTTTCTACACAGTCTGGTCAAAAATCCTCAGCTCCACGCTGATTTCTAATTTTCGTCGTGCCTAAAATGATCTCTTTCTTGGCTTATTATGAGCATCCACTGCAGTTTCTGTAACTGCATGTTTCACTATGGCGCCCCCACGTGGCAGACGTGTTTGCTTCCGCTTTTGTTAACAAACAAAACAATAACGTTGCCGGAAGCAGCTTGCACAGATGTAGGTCAGACTCTTTCTTTACATGCCAGAGCCCTGGGTCCCAAACTCAACATCATAATGGGACGGACTGTAGCCAGAATCAGTGCCAGCGCTGGTAAAGAAAAAGAAAAAGCCTCCTTCGGGCCCCGAGTTAATAAGATGTGACTCTGACTCCCGACCCTCACCCCCTCTTCTCCCTCTGAACTCCCACTCAGCACGACCTTCTCAGTCTCTTCTCTCCTCGCCATCATTTCATCTCCCTCTGTGGCATCTGCGAGCAGGACTCCTCTGTTAAATCAGCCGGTAGGCGTCAATTGGATTCGCCCGCTTCATATTTATTTATTTTAAAAACCACTGCAATATGTCGGACTCCCCGTGCGACGCCCGGCAATCTCATACGGATTGAAGTTTCACCAAATTACGAGCTTCATAGCTGTGATCGTAATCGATTATGTGGGCCTATATGAAAAACACACCGTATATATCTAATTAAACTGATGCACACACACGCGCACACACGCACGTATGTGGTGTAAAACCAAGATTTATGATTGTCCTTGGAGAATTTCACTGTGTACTCACATTTCAATGAGACGGAACATTGCGCTCTATCACTATTTCATAAATCACATGTTTTTTTTTTTCCACCCAATAATCTCCAGAATTCTACTGACAACACCCAGGTATTTCATGCTAACTAGCATAAATAAACATTTTTCTAACATCCCTATTTGATTTTAAGATTATGACTTGTAGTTATAATCAGATCTGATCAGTGATGCATCAGAATTTAATCAGATTTGAACAATTTCATGAACATAATCGATTATAATGTGTGGCTATACAAAAACGCTCCTTATATGTAAGTAAACAGATGCGTGGACATCAGGATTCGTGGCTGCCCTTGTCCTTTTTCGCCGTGCATGTTCATTTCTGTGGGATTGAACATTGCTTTCAGATAAACACCATCACAATCGCTCACCCATAAACCATGCCTTTAGAACATTTTACCTAATAATCTTCTACAGGCCACAATCAATTATTTCAAGCTAATAAGCACAGTTTAAAAATTTGACCAAAAATCTGGACCAAATGATAAAAGTTACACGGTACCCACCCGTATATCATGATCAATTATAAAGACCCACATTGGATAATGAAAACCACACCATATATCTAATTAAACTGATGCATGGACACAGTTATTTATATGGTGTGAAACCGGGATTTATGATTGTCCTTGAAGTATTTCACCGCATGCGTAAATTTCAGTGAGCCGGAACCTTGCTTTCAGCTAATCACTCTTTCATAAATCATCTTTTAAGATTCCCATTTCTGCCAAATTATCTCCAATTAGCTACAGAAATAAAACAACGCCCTCACCTTTACAAAATCCATCCTGCCATCGATCGGCCTAAAACGTGTCTGTCAACGCGGACGGCGAGAGTTGCGACGTCTCTACCTCGCCATAAAAACTGCATTCGACGCCATTAACAGATACTCATGAAAATATAGTGCGGCATGAGCGCCAGCGTTGTTTTGTGTGTGTGTGTGTGTGCACACTTCACACACCTTCACTGTCATTCATTACAGAACTTGTGACGCCCAGTGTGACAAAAGATACAACAGGCATCCGGAGCTGTGCTTCCTGCGTCTCTTCCTGCCATCGATGATTCACACCCAACCAGGGGGAAAACAGAGGGTTACTAACTAGGTCCTCCAAGGCACCAGATGTCAGTGATTAATCTTGATGAAGTTGGGACTCTTGTGTCTCCCTCACCGTCTCTCTCTCTGTCTCCAAACCTGCTGCTTAATGACCCTTTCCCTCTGTTTTATCAGCCCATTTTTTACCTTTTAGATCACGTTCAATATGGCTGGCTCTTTATGCAGATGAGTGGATGTAACGAGGGCAATTCTGGACCGTGGCACGGAATGGATTGCTTGTTGAAAAGTGAGCATTAAAACATTTTTTGTCTCTCTCTTTGCATGTGTGTGTGTGGACACGTTCCCTCTTTGTCTGCGTCCTCACACTTGGCCCAGGTTTCATGTTTCATAACCGGCGTGATCAGCAAAAGGAAGAGAGCGCTGCTATTTGTTCCTGTAACAGCTCCACGCGATACGAAATAGCACCTTCACTAAATGCAGCGTCACCATCCATTCCTGAAAAGCAGACTGATATGGAGGAGGAGGAGGAGGAGGAGGAGATACAGCGAGTACAAAAAAGTAAGAAAACACACACCTAATGCTCCGACTCTAATCCACTGGGGTTGGGATGATTGATATTTGAGCGAGTGCTTGAGTTCAGTCATAACCTGAGGGCAAACACTGTGTTGAAAAGTTTTAGTAAATGTAGTGAAAAAAAAGTGAAGGTACAGAACTCAATGTGAGATATGGTGTTAGAGTTATTCAGCATCCCTGCCAGAGCCCAGACATCTCTGCTGGTGTTTGGTCAGAAATCAGTGTCAAATAAGACTGTTCATATTGAGAGCAGCTGTGAGTTTTTGCCCATGTTTCAGAGTTTTCTTCTTGTCTTTTTTCTGGCCTGTAATTGTGGCCGTGTTCAACATTTTAAACTGATTCTAAAAGAAAAACAAAACACTACTGGCCACACCCAAGTATTCCAATCAAATTAGCATGATTTCAAGCTTGTTTATAACAACGTTATTGTTCTGCATCTGCTTGATCTGTACTAAAGGAGATGCTACACTATTCATATGACGACTCCACCAGTTACGTGTGAGTTGGCCTTCAAACCTAATTTGATCCTGGTGGCTGAAAATGGCGTTTTTTCCATTATACAATTTTTAGCACTACTCGGCTCTACTCGGTTTAGTATCAGACACGTCCTTTTCCACTACCAAAGTTCCTCCTCAACGTGGGCGGGGTCGTCATAGCACGGCTGTTTTGAATTATTATGTTAGTCTTACAAAGAATGGACTTTTAAAATACACGACTCAACTCTACTTGGTTTGGTATCAGACACGTCGTTTTCCATGACTTCAGAGTTCCTCCTCAACGTAGGCGGGGTCGTCATAGAAACAGCCGTGACGACACAAACACACAAACACGTGACGGTCAAAGCAGTTGTTTTCTTTGTCCTGAATCATTTTCCTCAGTTTTATAAACAGATGAGTTCACTGAATGGTTCAGTACTTCCTGCATGAGCGGAGCACAGACTCCGTCTGACACAGTCGCTGAAGTGAAATACGGCTGAACGGCTTGTGATTGGGCTCACCATCACTGTCTTTCAGCAGTGCTGTCGCTAAATACACCAGACTCCTCTGTTAAATATGGAGATTTTACAAATGTCCTTGTTAAATGTTGGAGATTAACGCGTGTTTTCAGGATTTTTAAGTCTTTTTAACTGATCTACAGTTTGGCATCGTTCGCTTTGATTCTTGTGTCGGACGTCACGGTCATGACTCTTCCAGTGACGACGCTCTCTGACCAGTCAGTCTGTTCATGTCACAGTTTAGTATCGGCTCAGGTTGCTTGGAACCTTGACAGAGCAGGTACTAATGCCAACTCACGCGTAACTTGTGGAGTCGTCACTCAAAAAACTTCCTGAATAGAGCAGCTTTAAGTGTTGACAAACTGCACTGAGGACTTTGCTTGCGTTGCGCGCAGCTGAAAATGAGAAATGACATTTCAAGTGGGAGTGTGAGAACTGGCCAATCAAATCTCTTCATGCAAATATTCCAGTACAGTAGATTTTCAATAATGTTTTTGCCTTTTGCTCAAACACTACTCGGGCCAAAGGAAACTCTGAAAACTCTGAAAAGACTGTTGTACCCATTGCTTAAGTTTTTTGTTGAACATCGTAAACTGAACAATAGTGGACACACATTATGGAGCATAAACATGAGGCATAAGTGCAAGTCCACCATGAGTGTGTTGGCTAAGGACACGTTGGCAAGTGGAGCATGTTAAATCCCAACATTGTCGGTGAAGACAAACTAATCTATCACTGATCCACGTCTTCAGGTTCAAGTTGATGGGAGAATATTTGGCGCAAACCTTCAGTCAAAAGCTGTGTTGGATCCACATACTTCTACATACTGAAGTGACGTGACTCTGATCTAAAAATCTGTATTTCGGTGTCATAACATCCCTGAAAAAGGTCAAATCTGATGACAGAAATTCAGCTTGGTAATGTGAACAAAGCCAGAGGTAGAGAACTGAAATATAAAAGATGCTTCTGTTATTTTTCAGTTGATATGTCCATCCAGTTATGTTAAAAACAAAGAAAACCTAAAATCAAATGACCATCATTTGTATGCCAAAACCGTTTTTCTAGATGACCTGCCTGGTTCAAGGTCCACAATTTAATATCTGTGAGGTTCAACGAGAGCAAACATTTATTGGTGAGTATTGTTGACGGGTGAATAATAGTTTAATTAATCTAAGAATAATCCTCACAGAGGATGATTCACCATGTAAAACCAAATCAAAACCGCCTGCTAAGGCAGGTTGCGAGATTTCTCGCCCTCGCGAACCTGTCAACGCCACATCCATAACGTTTGCTTTGAAAACAGGAGTTAGCAGTGTGCTACCTTTGTACAGTGCATATGCAAACCTGACACTATTCTTGGCTGACTAAACAGCTACAACATTCATAATTCATGGAAACATTGCATTTCTGACACTCAGCAAAACACTGAATGTTTACGAGAGTCAGAGGTTGAAGGTTGAAACACGAGAGTGAAGCCTGTGGCGGCAAAGGCGCTCACAAAATGCTTGTTAGTCTGTTATACTGGAGTGATTAAATGTAAGGGCATTTTCAACTAATTAGAGTATTCACATTATTTATGAGTGTACATATTTAACCCGGCGAGGCACTGAAGAAAGTTCATGATTTGAAAGAACGCAAAAGAAAACTTTGAAGAGTCTGGGAGAAACTTTAGATCAAAATGTTAGCATTTTCATGTTAGTATGGCACAGAAAACAGATGGAGCCTGGAGTTTTTTTTTCTGGTAAAGTTTAAATTTGTACATTTGTATAGACTTTTCTATTAAACTTAGCTCATATGGAAACGTAATATATGATTTAGGCTGAGAGTAATATTGCAATATACACCCAAAAACCCCTTTATTAGGTACACACTTAACTAAGTAGCAAGAGAGGCCGCTTCAAGGTTTGACAAGATGGTGGTTCGTTTCAGTTCAGTTTAATTCAATTCTGCATAAGAAGTGGTTATTTCAGTTACTGTTGCCTTTCTGACAATGAGAGCAACACCCATAAATCAGATTTGCATTAACACGCTGTTGAACAGGTGTACCTAATAAAGTGGCTGATGGTTGTTCGTCACGTATACAGTGATATACTCAACCTCTGTGTATATAAAGCTATAACAAAATGTGCATATGCACACACATAGTGTTTCAATTTGGAAGGAAAAATCCACCAATAACATGTAATGTTTTCCATGTGTCAACTGAATTGTCAATTAAAAAAGAAAGTCATTTTTTTAAAAAACATATAACAATATCACACATTCTTAATACATGGCCATGAGTTATGAATTACGTTCCCATGCATTTATGATGTGTGGCCACGACTTGTTATTCTCTTTTCAAATATAATTTATAAATGCGTGAGAACGAGATGCATGGCCACAAATTCCATATCTAATTCCCACATGTTAATAACACATGGCCAAATTATATTTTTTTCCCCACAGATGTCACCTCCGGGCATTTCCTAATTTTGTCTACGTTTTCCACGAGTTTTCCCTTTTCATACTTTGTTTGTGTAGACATATTGTTAAGGCTATGAGGAAAAAACATGACATTTTTTCCCCACCCCACCTCTAAGCAGGTACTGTTTATGCCTTAAATTGACCAGATCATCACACTCTTTTTCCTCCAAATGTGATTAAAACGCTATTATACCAGTATACACGACTTAAGTTGCTTCAAAAACTTAGAACTCAGAGGTTTAACTAATGAAAAGCACCTGCAAGTGCAATTTTTTGATCATCCACGTTTAAACATTCAATTCTCCCTGAGGTGTTTTGTGTGATTTGTGTTTGGGAATAGTTCATGCCCTTTTTATTTTCAGTTTGTGTAACACTCCTGTAATTACACATGCAAAAGTCACAGCCTGGATCTTAAAAAAAACATCCTTCAGAAATCAATTTCAATTTCTCATTCAGGATGACGGCGACATGCGGATCAATCTCACATGAATTCCTGAACAGAGCTTGTGCCATCACTACCAACAACTCATTAGAGCAGCACAGGATCAGCCGCAGTGCATTGAACATGACACAGAGGAAGAGTCAAAGAACCCGTCACATTATTTCTCCCTGTCATTTTTTTTTTTTTATTGTTTCCTCGGCCAACTGCTCTGTTATGTCAGTTCCTCAAACCGATCTGCAGCCAGTGATGTCGACTTGGCTTGTGCAGCTGACAGTTCGCTTTCTATAGCTCCTGACTTGGCGAGCGAGCGGAGGGCAATTAGTAGACAAATTAGGAGTCACCATTGAGTCGAGGTAATCACAACATGTTGATTTGCTGGTAATCACACACACAGCGGCGATGCGAGCGAACCGGGATTTTTTTTCCTTCATCTAACCAATTACACTCACGCAGAGCAAGATAGCATGACACAAGTAAACACTTCAGGCCCGGCTCTTCATATGCTATATATGAGGAAAATATGACAATAGGCCATTAATGTGCCTAAAATGATACACATGGGTGGCCACTAGTGGTTGCAGCTGAGTCGTTGATGATGGCAGGCCATGCTGGTCATAAATATTCTGACCAGTCACCAATGAAAACAGAAATCTAACGTGAATATTTTCACTAATACCATCTATATACTCTATACATATACTTTGTTTATGACCAATTTCATCTCAGTTTTGACACACATAATAACATATTGACATAACAGACACTACAATAAAAAAAAAACTACATATTTAAATTTTTCTTGTTAATTTATTGTTTCTATATTTAAAAAAATACCTTATACACTATATATAAAAATGGACAAAGTCGTCCAGTTGCAAAACGAAGCTGTTTGGCATCGTAGGAGTTTTTTGAAATCTGAAATTCACAGACTTCACCTGCAACAAGGCTCCTATTGGACGATAGCAGCTGTCAATCACACCAGTGTCCACACGAGTGCCGAACTTTGTCCCCTGGTGGCAAACAGCTACTTCTGCCGTACTTCCTGGGCTCCAACCCAGACACACTAAGTTTGTTTTACACACAATGTATGTATGGTTATGGTAATAATTAAGTAAATAATAAAGTTAATCATGTTCATCTATGCTGCATGAATGGGATCAGTTGTTACCAAAGTCAGACTGTGAAGTCCCACAGGCTTCAGGAGCTTCAACACAAATTACTGACATCAAAAAAATCACAAAGGACAAAAGTTCTCCCTGCAAAACTAATCCCCTGTCGTATTCTACCAATGTATAACAGCAAATAAAGTAAAGCCAGTGCAGCCTGGATTAGTTTTCTTTTCTTTGTTTTGATGAAATTGTAATTAATCTGCCAAGTTGTAAAATGCTGATAGTGGAAACATCTGCTCAGTGTTTATATTTTTAATAAAGTAGCTCATTTAGGTCAGAGTATGATTTAATTATTTCTATGTGTTCCTCAGAGTTTGGTCTTTAAGGTTTTTTAAGCAAAGTATTTTCAAAAAAAGAAGCATCTTTGCTTTTATTAAGGGTCCAGTGTGTAACATTTAAATAGGCTTTTATTTGTGTTTCATTGCTTTTTTTGTAGCTCTAGAATAAGACTTTACCGATTACTGTAATAGGTTGTGGTGTATATACAACAGTGTCATCAGCATATAGTGTAATTAGAGAGACTGTGAAGAACTGCAAATCATTTAATGAAGAAACAGAAAAGACCACTTCAAGTTCAGGCTACTGCTTTGCCTCAAACACACAGTAGTAGAACTGTGATGTTTTAAGAAGCTTCTTTTTCGGCGATGAAATTTACAGAGGAATCTATAATAACCATCCCTTCTTCCTCCCTCCCACTCTGCTTATTTCTCACTAAAAAAGCCAGACTCAAACGCCACTCACCTTGGAATCCACTCACTGTAGCAGTGTCTGTTTCTGAATTCTGATGTCAGATCACCTCTGAGTCACCACACTTGTCACTTCACCGACCCAGGGATTATTTTAATAGCGGCTATAATGAATCTCTCTGATCGCTGGGTATGAAAATCCTCCGGCCGCTCTCCCTATTATTCACCGGTTGTGCTGTATTTTACCAGTGTCTCTCTCTCTGTACAACATCACATTTCTACATCGGAGTACTTATGTAATGCAGGATGAGACATGGTAGCACAGAAAGTCTTCGGAGCCCAGACAGCTGCTCGCTTCTCACAGCTATAATTGGTCGACCACACTGCAGCACCATTTGACAGATTGGAGCAGAAGCTTTCTGGAGACATACTGTTGAGATGTTCAATTCAGCCCTGGCTGGATGTGACGTGAACACATTTTTACATTACCAAATATAACATCTCCAAAAGGTCTGCAGGTGGCAGTTCCCCCCTCTTACCAAGAGCTGAATTCTTTATAGCAAAAGCAGTGGCTAGGAACCGAAGGAGTATGTATTCTTTAAGTAGAGAAAAGGTAGAAAACTTGTAGACTTTTACCCATCTTGGCCCAGCAGTGGTGAACTGACTGACTCTTCTCATTCAGTTCCCACTTAAAGCTTGTTGTTGAAGCTCTTAGCTGGGCTTTTATGCGTATTATCACCCCGGAATAAGAAAGGACCTGACATCTGCACACATTCTGAGGTGCTGTATTGGGAAATTTAAAATCTGCCTGAAGACTTTGCACTTCCACGTCCCAAGCAGTAACAACTACAGTTTCCAAAAGTCTGTCACATGATGGACAACTTTTATGAAGATTATAATGACCACGGCAAGAAACATCCATCGTTTCTTTCTACATGCATATGAAATTTTAAAACTCTAGAGGAGAACATGCTTTCTCCCACAGTCCAAAAACATGCAGATTTGGGGATTAGGATTAGGTCAATTGGACACTCGAAATTGCCCATAGGTGCGAATGTGAGAGTGAATGGTTGACTGTCTCTATGTGGCCCTGTACTGGCGACCTGTCCAGGGTGTGACCCTGGCTCTTGCCCCATGTTAGTTGGAGTTAGGCACCAGCGCCCCCCTGTGACCCTCAGTGGATAAAGCGGTAGAAAATGAGTGAGTGAGAGTGAGAGGAGAACGTGAAGGAGTCATGTCCATAACAACCCAGGGGCTTCGGTGTTTTTTCTTATAGAGCATTTTACTAATAGAATAATATTTTTAAGGGGCTATATGATAAGAAGTGTACTAATTCATAAAATTAACAAATGTCATGGAATCGGAGATTATAGAGAATAAATTGAAATAGTGGTTGCACTGATAAAAATGCAGCCTGAATTTCTCATATGTGGCCTGCGAAACTGATACCCATCTGATAACGTATCTCATAGCATGTTCATATCTGGGTTGCCAGAGTCCAACAAAGCAAACTAACAGCTATGGGTTGGAAAAGCTGAACGTTACCAAACATGAAAAGCCTAATTTCCCAAAGAAAGAAGTGATATTTCGGTAAATGTCTCCCTAGCTACTGTTTCATGCACTGCATTGTAGACTAGGCCTATGCAGAACAAATGTTGGGTCTTAATTACTAGCAGTGTCGTGGACACTGTCCACTGTCTCTCTCTGCATTTGACAAGGGATTCCATGCAGAACAATGAGCGACAATGACTAATGTTGAGCAAGAGAGAGCAAATGACATGATGCCTGGGAAATGAAAACTCCAAGATAATCCAAGATAATCCCAAATAACAAAGACTGACTTGACCAAGACCCCAAGGACAATCCAGATGCAGATCATGCTGCAAATCAATTAAAGTGGACGCCATGGACGAAGCAGCTCTCACAAGTTGTCCTCCCATCTTAAGCACATTTGGTCCTTGAATTTAAGGGAAATGGTCCTGGAAAAGTGATGTCAACCAAGGTGTGGGAACCCTGTACTTACTTGAAATCAAAGTGTGAGTAATAAAAATTAGCATGTCTTGAGAACACAGTAAGTAACTCCATGTGAAGGTGGATGTGTTTATACACAAGGTTCTCATAATTCACAAATAAACAAGCAAAACAAAAGGTCCATTAACTTCACCCAGATTGCAAAGTAGAAACTTGTAAAGCTGATTGTTGCATAATGCACCTATAAACACAACAAATACAGTATATTCATGAAAAGTCCTTTCTGTTCACTTGTGACAGAATCAAAATCAAAATGGAAGCCCAAATTCACAAATCCCAGTTTGCCTGGTTAAGCTTTAAAGTGTATACAAAGAAAAACTCCCCCAAAAAACACAGCCTTTTTAGCAGGGAAAGAGAAATTACAGAAATCAATTGTTGTACTGTATTAGGCTGTAATCAGAAAATAGCAGAAAATCCTCTCAAAGTGAGAATTAAGAAGCAACTTGGGGCCAAACATTTCACTTTTGATTATATCACAATAAATTCCACCCACAAAGATGCTGTGAAAGGCTGCAGCACAGCTTTTATCATTAGAAAGAACACGATTTTTACTGAAATCCGTAATAAATTTAACTGAACAAACACACACACACACAGTCTCTCTCCTCGCTCAAATTGCTGAACGACATGAATAAACATCCCAGATGTTTACTTGTCAACAAAGAGAGCATCACGTGTAGCGACACAGCCAACAAACAAATGGGACGGTTGGTCCAATGCATAAACAATGAATCACGGCCAAATGGCACAACAGCCGGTAATAAACAGCCGGCGGAGGAAAACACCTGTGGACCTCGTTTGATTGCAGCTTGTCAAAAACCTCAGCTTATCTTAGACTCTTCGTCTGTGTTTGATGTTTTTAACGTCCGACAGGGTGGAGATCATTCATCGGCACACGGATGCTGCTGCAGATGAACACGACGACTGACTGACTGACTTCTCACTCGTCTGGATTTGGCAGCCACTGAGGGTTTGATGTTGAGGAATAGAGGAACCTGCCAGCATCCATATTTTTATTTCTCTGCTGGTTTGTCCAAGCTGGACCAGAGTTTGTAATCATGTTCAAACAGCTGCTGTTTTTAAAACCGACAAGGTTGCTGTGTTTCTTTCTTTCCCTCTGTGATAATACTTCATATGATAATGATCATTATTTAAATGGCACCATCGAGGAAAAAAAAAACACAAGTTTACAAAGTGCTTTGACAAAGGAAGTGCAAGATAATTAGTCACAGAAATGAGAGCAACACAAAAAGCCACAGAACACACACAACCAGTGTCAGTATAGAGTAAATAAAAGCAAATGAGAAATAAATGCAACAACATTACGCAAAAGCAACTCAGAGAAAATGAAAGAATATTTGATAATAAAGTAAGAAAAGCAATAAAACAAGATTGAAAAGTTAAGTGGAGGATGTCACTTTAAGTCAGTAAAGAAAATGGAATTTAAGAAGTCACCTATAGATCTAAGCCTCAACAATGTGATTATTTTTGTGAAAATGTGATAATGAGACAAAAAGCAAATTTCGTACAAATCGCAAAAACGTCAAACAAAAAAAGCAAAAAAAAAAAAAAAAGAATGTGAAGAAGTTGATTCGCGTGTCACTCTATTGTTGCCGGGTTACGTTGACACGGAATATTCAACCACAATCTCACAGGTGATGCACTTAACAATGAGGCTGAAAATGTTGACATATTTTGTGCTTCTGTTTACACTGCAACACTGAAATGCTGAATCCATTATGGGATAATGTGAGGGCAAAGTTTACATCTCAATGTTGTTTTAATGGAGGCCACATACAAGGTCTTAATGCATCACAACAAAGACTTATTTACCTGATTATTCAAGGCTTGTTTGATCATGTAAACACCAGGTTGTTAGGGTTATGCACATTCTCTTTATTTAATTTCTCGGAGTTGATGTCGTTTCATACGCACCGTTCAATCCACTCTCACCCGTCACACATGGAGCGACTGGGAAGGAATAAAAGACAACGGAAACACGCTTCGGCTGACGAGGAAGAGACGAGGCGTTAATGTTAAGACGCTGACTCTGAAGTAACAAACACGGCGACCTGGAAAGTGTCCTCCTGAGGACAATGATCATTATTACCTGTTATGCTCTGCAGTCATAGTTTTATAGCCTTGTGCTGTAGTGGCTGCAGTAGAAATCCCTACTTGTGCATTAATTATGGGTCTATTTTATCACAGGCCATTAGTTACAATGCCAGAATTAAAAGATAATGTTGTACATACAAGAGTTTATGCCTTCAGGGCTCAGTGTACATATGTTAGTGTTCTGTACATACTGTCTGATGCACGTGTTGTAATTAGATTACAATAACAAAAGCTAGTCAAAAATATTATATACTTAAATAATATATACTTTCGCGTTTTTTCTTCTCATTACTATTCCGATTTTCGCCACAAACCTTTTTCTGCTGTTTTGAAAATAACTACCTCAAATCATGCCTCGGTACATCCAGTTCGACCTCTAATGGTATGTTACGGCTACTCGGTACTTAAATGACTATTTAAGTACCGAGTATTTAAGTACCAGAGGGAGGTCAGAAGCAGGGCTTTGAACCACAATTTTTGCCAATTGGTTTGTTCCAAACAGAAACAGTATTTTACCATTTCTGGTTTTAGGTTCCACCGGTTAATAACGTTCCATGTTAGCTTTGGAACATAAATAGGTAGGTAGCATTAGGGCATTTTAATTGGTTATTAAAGCTATTAGTTTATTCATATCAGGCTGATGGTGAACATTCTCTCTCTCCTGTCTGAATGTATGTGTGACTGTGATGTAGTTTTTTTCTCCCTCATCCAGAGGTGTCAGAAGTATTCACATTCATTACTCAGATAGAAATATATATACTAGGGTTTAAAAAAGACTTCTGTAGAAGTTGAAGTATCAACTCAAGCTTTTTACTCAAGTATAAGTATGAAAGTACCGGTTTCAAAACTACTTATATTATAAAAGCAATTTAAGGGGGAAAAAAATGTAATTAAGGACAAAAGTTTCAGGCCGCTCCACCTCCCCAAAAAACATTTTTATAAAGGTCATAATGGCCTCCTCGCTGGTGCTTGGTTGGGCCATCGGCCTATCACTGGAATCCTCTTGGTTCCCTACCACGGACATCTTCATACAGCTATCTGCTATGACCGCCTATAAACCAATAGGGTGTCAGAATGGTATATGTTTATACTTATCATCCAACCACAGTCAAATTCACTCTACCACAATTTGTCTGGATAGGTTTTTTTTTTTTTTCCTCCTTTTTGAACGATGACAAGCCCAAATGAAAACAAGCCGAAATGAAATAGGAGTAACGAGGCTGTTTTTTAAACTGTAAGGAGTGAAAAGTACAGGTAATTGTGTGAAAATCAGCTGAAAAATAATTACTCCAGTAAAGTATAGATACTCAAATTTTCTACTTAAATAAAGTAACAAATTATTTGTACTTCGATACTTGACACCTCTGCCCTCATCTTCATTATTTATTTCTTCACATCATCTTGATGTACGCAGGAGGGTATGAGTTGTAACTCGCATCTGAATCAACCCGGGTCTTTTGTTGTTGTTTTGATTGGGAGACTCAAAAACTTCAAAGTTCAGTTGCTACCTTAAGAAAAAAAAAAGAGTGAAGACAACTTGACTTGAAGATTGGTTTTGTTAAAATGCTGGCAACTCATGACATCAAGTTGAAAATTCATAACCAGTTCTTTCTTGTTTAAGTAAATTAACTGAAGTTACATTGACAACAAGTACAGAACCTTTACCTTTAAATTACAGAAACTCTCCAACCCTCAGAGCCGCTGTTGCCAAAGTTACTTCATGTAAGGACTTTGAAAAGAATGTACTGTAGTGTCTAGCATTTAACTGGCCTTGCACTTCATCTTGGCTTCCCACAGTCACAGAGTTGCTCCAACTCACAGCCTTTTACTAAGTAACTCGACTTCTTAAACCTGTGTGGTTGGGGACAAAGTCAAAAACCGTTCAGACGAGCAGACAATGAGATTATCCAAAGGCAATTAAACTTTGGGGCCTTGTCTTCAAGAAGTCTCCATCCTTCCCCTTTCATCCTTACCTTTCCTTCCCCTTGTCGGCGCCCCCCCATTGTTGTGTGATTAACTCCCCAGCACCAGTGGGGGGGGGGGGGGGCGTGGGGCTTCATTCCCATTACTCAGATCTGTGGCGGGGACAAAAACATTCACTAATCACCAATCACAACTAGGAACGAGGCACTTCAAGTCTCTGCCAGCGTGAGTGAGTGATGTGCCGCCAGTCTCATCTCGCTCAAGCTAAAGCTGCACTTAAGAAGGGGGTTCACACAAATGTTTGCCCCTGTTGCCACGGTGACGACGAAAACCACTACACGCCGCAGATTTATGCCGAGAGCGCGGGGGGAAAAAAAAAGGTCACTTTATCTCCACGTTCGCTGCCGTACAAGCACAACAGTAGAGTATTTCCATTTAAAAAACTGTCATGTCATGTTGTCGCCATGTCAACAGCTTAGAGGAAATGCCACAGCACAGCTTGTATTTTCATCTACATCTACTTTTCTTTAGTATGGAAAAGGATTACAGCCATATGGACATTTTTTGGAAGCAAAATGAAAACAAGAAGCCAGAATTCTGAGATTTCAGTAAGAATTCTGACTTTTTTCCTCTTGAATTCTAAAATTTATGATGGAATTTTGACCTTTTTCATTGGAGAATTCTGCTTTTTTTTTTCCTTTATGTTTTCAAAAAATCTCTAATATTCTTCTGCAGTTTTGCAGCAACTAAATTATTTTAATAATCAGTTCATTTGTTTATTATTTCCTCCATTAATCAATTACTTGTTTGGTTAAAAAAAAATGTTTGCAAATGTTGGTCGGTGTTTCCCAAACGTCGTTAAATGGACCAAAGAAACATATAAATATTTACATTTACAAAGCTGGTAAATGAGGGACCTCGTTTTAACCAATTAATCAATTAAAACAGTTGGCAATTAATATAGTAATCGATTAATAATCAATTAATCGTTGCAGCACTACAACAGCTTCAGTGTTACAGCACAGTTTTGTTTATAACGTGTTCAATTGTTGAGTAAGTAGAATAATAATCTATACTTTTCAGTAAAATATCCTTCGTGTGTCCTGCTTTCTTGGGGTTGGATGACAATGACGATAAAAAACTGCCGCAGATAAGGAACCTTTGCTAAAACAAGTTCTATTTGCAAGGACTGAGAGCGAAATCGAGCTTTAAAATAATCTGTTATGTTTCCTCTAAACGAATGAGGGTCGGCCCTTTTGTGTATGACAGAAAAATAAATCAAATCGTGTCCATGTTGCATCTTACATTTAGATTCAAAGCATGAAAAAAATTTTTTTATTTATTATATCTTATTAAGTTTCTTCCCTTGTTTGCATCTATTTTCTACAGTGGCCTTGAGGGTCAAAAAATATGCAGATGCAAATATTCAGCATTTAACATTTCATCAAACAAAACAGCATTACTGAAAAAAAACACCTTATCATTTCAATGATCTAATATGAAAAATGAAAAGTTGTGTTTTGTGAAATCCTCATGTGTTTATATGTAAAGAAGTAGTGTTTGTGTAATTTTGTGTTGGTTCGTGAAATGTGTAAAATATTGAAGTGTTGAAAGTGTTGTGTTTTGTGAAATGTTGAGGAGTTTTTTTTTTTATTGGGTGGAAGTGTTTTGTTGAAGTGCTTTCAAAAATGTTGTATTGGTTTGAACTTCAGGGCCTCCGTAGTCTCTATATAACAGCCCTGTCATTAGACCTTTTCTGGGTCTTTTGTGAAATGGAAATAACCCTTAAAGGATAAACAACTTTGCAAAAGGACTGAAGAAAACATTTTGGTTTTATTTTGTTTTCATTCCTCTTTTGCTTTTATTTCATATGACATATAGGGTTCTGAAATTTGCCTTGTTTTTCTCCCTTTGTATCTTGTTTTTTGCTTTTTCTGTCAAACGGATCTGAACAAGTGCTACATAAATTGAATTATAAAGCGTGTGTTATGATAGTGATGGCCTATGTCCATGTCAATAATTGAGATCAATATTTGTATCTACCCCCCCGAACAAAAAAAAAAAATCAATCACTCATTTTCCGCTACACGAAACAGTAAAATGTGATCGTGATCAACTCGTATTCCACTGTTTTGTAACATAGTTTGTACCATTCTCTGTTCAGCCTGAATCAAAATGTCTCAGCAAAAGTGTGAGTGTATTTGTTAATCCAAATCACAGGGTAATGAGAGTTTTACACCACACCAATTCAGCTGGAGCATTCTTAATTATGATATGTAATGAAAATCATAATTGATGAACTGACTAGTCGCCAGGTTTAATGAATCGCTTTCCATGCATATTTTTATGCCACTTTCGTTTTGACTTTGAATAAACCCTAATTATCTACATTAGTAGAAGTCAATGCCTTAATATTTAATAAATCCTGGATAATCCCACAGCAATCAATTTAGATCAAAATCGTTTTCTACCAAAGGTACGAATGCTCGACACAAACTCCTCCACTGTTGCACATAATGATGCCCATTTATATGCAGCAGGAGCTTTGTCAAACTGCAGGATGGGTAATTACTTTATTTACTTCTAATCATGTCAATGAACCATTGTGCAAGGGTTAGATTGGATGAGCTCATTATTTTTTATTATTACCATAATTCTTTTTTTTTTTCAGCATCACATGAAGAACTTTACTGTGATGAAGAGTCACTTTTAAGGGGAAGTGACTGTTGAGGATCCAATAACTGACTGTGACAGAATGATTTAAATAGGACTCGTCTTTTGTTTCCTCGTGGATGATTGTACGTGGTTTTGAAAGGATTGGTGAAATCGCATTAGCCAGTTGTACGGCAAGTGCATTCTGTCTGCAATCACCTTGATTATCATTCAAGGATGACGTGAGGTTTTACAAAATGAACATAACCAAATGCGGAATCGCAAAAAAAGGAACAAAAAGAGTTTCAGTAAAGCAACAAATACAAAAAGGCTAAAAGAACCTAAAGCAGGACAAGGTGGGATATAGTACAACAAAATCTTTAAATTATTCCAAGTCCCTTTAAAAAGAATTTGTTCTTGCTAGATAGATAAATAGATAGATATTTTTCTCTTTTCGATGTAGATAAGCTAGCTACATAGGCTAGTCTATATAGCTAGGTATCTAGGTAGCTAAATATTTTCCTGTTTTGATGTCCATAACAAGTTAGATTGATAGAGTAGCCTAGATTGACAGACATTTTCCCTTTTGATGTAGATAAAAGGCTAGCTAGATGGGCTAGCTAGCTAGATATGTCCTCCCTTTGATGTAGATACCATGCTATCTAGATAGGCTATCTGGCTAGATAGATTTTTTTTTCTCTATTCAATGTCAATAACAAACTAGCTGCAAAGGCTAGTCTCTATAGCTAGGTATCTAGTTACCTACATTTTTGTTGTCACAGCACAGCTGACTAGGTAGATTTCTCTTTTCGGTGTAGATAACGAGCTAGCTGTTGTACATAGACTAGCCTAGAGAGATGATTTAATATTTTCCCTTTTTGATGTAGATAACAAGTTAGCTATATAGGCTAGGTAGCTAGCTAGCTAGAGTTATTGATCGCAACATATGAGATAAAGTAAAATATACATGTAAACTGAAAAATAAAATTATTCAATACATGCAGTTTATAAAAGAAGGGATGAAATATTTGAATAAAATATGAAATATAATCTGCAAATGTAGACAAAAAGGAATACAATATTAGTATGCAACCAGATTTTTTTAAAAAGGGATAATACTACAATATCATAATGTAACTGAGTAAACCAGTCAACAGTGATAAATATGCAACATTATTGACTCACTAGTTCTAACAGCCTATGCTTTTGTTTTACTTATGCAGCTGCACCCACAGGAACAAGAAACTCATTGTTTTTTCTAAACTGTACTTTGCTTTTGTTTTATCATCCATTTGATATTGATGCTGAAACTGGTCCAGAATCCTGAAGCTATTTGTGTCTGGAGAACAGCAGGTGCTGTAACTCCTCAGCTGCTCCAACAGCTGACTGCATGCATGAACAATAGCTGACTGTATATTCCCACTTTATAATTTGTTCTTGTTTGTTGGTTTAAACTTACTTATTGTCACTCAAGGAGGCGAGTATTGAAAAACACCATTGTTTCGTGGTAACCCAGCGATTCAAATGGTAATGCGAAATGTCAAATCCTGCTTTTAAACGTCAGGAGCAGAACATGAGAGGACTTTGAGGTGTCATGCACATCGTAGTGTCGCCATTTTGGAGCAAATATAAACCAATCACAGCTGTCACGTCAGTAATGGACGATCCCCTGTTCTGTACATGTGATTGTGATTGTGTGGACCTTTTTGCTGCAAAGGCAAGAGAGCTAACCACTACACATCCGTGTGGCCCTAAGTCATAACCTCTAGGACAAAAATGCCCACTTCGGAAAGTGGAAGCGCTTCCTGGTTGAATAAAGTGGTTAATAAAATAATTAAGCTTGAGATTTAATAGCAGCTAATGTTCATAAATGATAAAAAAGAATTACCATGTCAGGCATTTTTCAAGCTATTTCTTGCTGTACTTAAATGAGAGCAAAAATATACATACTACTGTATACTTGTTTCTATCATATTTCACTGTTGACTAAATAAAGGTTTGATATTTTGAGGTTTTAAGACTCAATCTAAGGTCTTGAAAGTTGTAATTGCACAGTACATTTGTTTTACTTTGCTGTTACAGTTGAATGTACGGTCTTTTATTGCGTCTACTGTTGTGCAATGACAATTTGATTGGATAGATTTTTACTACGAGCCAATCACACCTTTGACGGGTATTAAAGAAATAATACTATTGTATTGTTAACTTACAGTTAATACAATATACAACAAAATTATCAGATTAAGTGATAATGAAAAGAAATGATAATCTTAAAAAAAAAAAATAATAATAAATTAAATACCTTTTATTGAAAAGGCCACAGAAAACTCCCACATGTGATCTCAAAACACTATATCATTTTCCCTCTATGGTATTTTATATTGAGATAACCTTTTCACTCCATCTGTTCTCTGAGGAATTACTGAGATTTGTGATGCAGATACACGTTTCCTACTTAATGCGATTGAAAAACATGTGAAATATATGCACAGGTAATGAAAATGCATATGCTTCTTCGCCGTTCGTGTCAGAGAGCTGATTAACTCTAGATTATGCTTCAGGAGAGGCAGCAGATTGACATCTACTCTCTGGTACATTCTAATGAATGGAATACCAACCTGAAACCAATTAAGCTTCTCACTGGTATGACTGTCTTCCCTCTGGGGGTCTTTGTGCAGCAGTAAGGTCCTAATTGCTGCGGCCTTAGTCTTTTTTATCTCTCTTTTAATCTCCATATTGCAATGTTACTGTTAATTTGCTGGAAGTGCAGTTGATTAATTAATGACTTTGAAATCACGGGACGCTCTCCCAAACCTCTGTGAAAATGTTAAAAGAAGGAGTTGTACAGGTGTTTCCTTTCCCTGTGAGGAATAAAAGCCTTTCTTTTGAGAAGAAGGGAATGAAAATGTTTCCTTTGTGAAATCAAGGAAATCAGAGCTCAAAAGACACAGTGTTGATGTATAGGAAGTGATATTAAAACCCGGCAGTGTCTTTATTTGAGGCTACGGGCGAGATAACGGGCGTCTGTGGTTCCTGAGCAAGTGGAATCCTCGGCTATCAGATACAATGAAACGAGACAGTAGGAAAAGGCAGTTAAGCTCCAAGTCTTTTGCCGCGTGTCATAATCCTTTCCCATCTCTCAAAATCCAAAGTGTGATTTCTCTGCACACTCCGAGAATCTCCCTTCTTAGAAATTACCATTTACCAATTACACAGTGTCAGGGCCGATTCATATCACTTTAATGAGAAATGACAGTAGATATAGAGGAGAGACACCTCGGGTTTGATTTCGCTCTCGCTGGGGACGAGATGATCCGTTGACAGATCCACAGATCAGCAGACAGACTCGCTGAGGAGAGGAAGCCGTCAGCAGACTTTCAGTCACGTCTTCAACGACACAATGGGGAGCGGAGATGGCAGCTGAAGACGGTGGAGAAAACCTGTCTATCAATTATGAGCTACAGTAAAAATTCATGCAGCAAAGGTGCAGAAGAAGGGACGTTAACATTTAATCTGTGTCCAAAAAACACGTAATCTATGTCCAGATTACATTTGTTTGTGGCGACCACTTTATGCGGTCCACCTGTGCTTGATGCTGAGAATATCTCATCAGGCAATCACAAACTGCATTTACATGTGTAGAAATGGTGAGGGTGAGCTGGTGAAGTTCAAACCGAGAATCAGAATAAAAAGGAAAATGGGATTCAGTGTAATGGCTATTGGTCTTCAGTATTGTTGGGCTGATCTACTGGGATTTCAACACACAACCATCTCTAGAGTTTGCAAAGAATGGTCAGGAACGAAAGAGAAACTAACCAAAGAGCAGAAGTTCTCTCTCCTGTTGGTAACTCAAGTAGTATGCCTGACACGTCATTGGACAACCTATGTACCTAATAAAGTGCTAGATGACTGTCGTATATTGTCTGGTGACACACAAAGCCTTCAGTCTATTCAAATATGTGAATAGATGTGAATCATTTAAGTCCTTTGAGTTTAAATATTTGAATTTGAGTGAAAAAAGCAAATGAAGAAATTGAAGTCTGAAACTTCTGAAAATACTGTGAGTTGCTTGATTCAAGCTGTTCAGAATTTACAATAAAAACTAAATGTTATCTTGAGTATTAGCCCCAGGTTAGTGGTCGTCTGTAGTGAACAAAGTTGTGGGAGAAACATCTTCACATGAAAAGTGACAGTTTAAGAACGAATGTTAGAAGACTTTCCGGTTTCTGGACTTTTTAGATTATGAAGAGGAGGTGTTCAGGAAATATCGTCATTATTTCCTAGCCCTAACCAGGTGCATTTTGTGCTTGATTTTGTCATTGTGATGGTGAAATGTCTTGTTGTAGGGCGATTGCGCGCTGTCTCCACTGCCCCCTACTGTCTGTTAGCGGAAAACCAGCGAAAAAGAAACAGAGAAAAGTTGTAGACAACAGATGGTTGGATGTTTATAGTTTTGTCATAAAAGTATGTACTCTGAAACTGTAGGGGGCGCTCTGTAGGGCCACAAGCAGTTAAAACACTACCATGTTAATATGAAGACATGTAAAACTTAATTGTGGACAATATGTTCCTCATATAACCATGTTAGGACGGCAGTTTAGTGGTGTGGGAACATATTGGGTTTTTTTTAGCAGACAAGGTTATTCAAGACATTACTTTCAAAGGTTTTTTTCCTGTGAAAACAGAAAACTCTGCTTTGACATTTCCTGGGTCATGAACAAAGACGTTTAGTGGGAGAGCAGTAACTGGCATTCAGGAGGAAAAAAACGAAAAAAAAACATAAATAGGTTCCTGTCATCGAAAATCCGTTGACGTGCCTGACTTTCTAAAAAGGTTCCTAAGATCCTGGAAAGGTTCCTGTGGTCAGCGAGTTAGCAATCACACAGCAGTGTGCGAGAGTGAGTACGAGGCTGATTTAAAGCAGTTTCCTTCAGGTAAGTGGTGGTCAGGGCAGGGAGGCTGTTTGACCACAGGCACTCACTTCATAAAAGCCCCCGATAGAGCCGCGGTTTTCATCACTCCCCCCTGTGCGACTCGCTGCGAACACCCCCGTTGGCACGTAGCGTTTGTGTGTTTGTGAGTGTAAATTTAAACCATTCCTTCTGGCGTCAGCTCTTGCCATGTGGTCGAGCTCTGGCTCCTGATTGCTACAATCAGTGTTTTTTTTTTTTTTTTGGTTGTTTTTTTTTTCTGTAGTTGAGTGGACGCATAAACCTGCACATTTACACTAACCGCACCTCACTGGAGTTCCTCAGGATTTAGAGTGCACAGGAGGGAAAGCAGAAAAAAAGTCAGATCCGCTTTTAGGCTCCGAGGTGTTTAAGGCCTGGAAGTGAAATAAAATCCCTGGAATTTTCACATATAAGGTAAAAAACAAAGTGTTTCAATCAGGTTTTGGTTTTGGTCCCTTATCTCCAGTTAAGGACAATCAATGCTTCATCATACCGTGACATTTTTTGACAGCGCTATGCATCCACATTTTTGTTTGAGGAAGGTCCTTTTCTGTTCCAACATGACTGTGTCCCAGTGGACAAAGCGAGGACCATAAAGACATGGTTTGACTTTGTGTTTGGTGTGGAAGAACTTGACTGGTCCACACAGCGTCCTGACCTCAACCCCGTCCAGTACCTTTGGGATGAACTGGAACAGAGATCAGACCTTCTCGTCCAACATCAGTGTCTGACCTCATCAATGCTCTACAGAAGAGCGACAACTCGCTTTACTACTGATCCACTGTCACCTGTTTAGGGGGAGGAGCTAAAGCTAAAGGATAAAGGATGTGGGTTTGGTTTGAAATTATCTTTTGCTGCTGTTTGATTATGGTGTGTTGGAAAATGTCTTGGAGACTTGGGTTCTGATGGACTCCCATAGTCCTCATGGTCATGTGGATCAGCATTACAGATGAGGAACTGCACTTCCTGTGCAACAACAAATGTTCTCATTAATTGCAGGAAGTAGCAAGTCCAGCTTCCTGTATTGAGTCCAGCTTCCTGTAATATGTCCAGCTTCCTGTTGCAAGTCCAGCTTCCTGTAGAGAGTCCAGCTTCCTGTAGTTAGTCAAGCTTCCTGTAGAGAGTCCAGCTTCCTGTAGAGAGTCCAGCTTCCTGCAGAGAGTCCAGCTTCCTGTAGTTAGTCCAGCTTCCTGTAGAGAGTCCAGCTTCCTGTAGAGAGTCCAGCTTCCTGTAGTAAGTCCTGTCTTGTACCTTCAGGTTCTTCCATCTTCCATCCACAAACATCACAGATTTCGTGTGGAGCAAAAATAATCCACTTCTAAGCAAATGAAGAGGAACAGCAGAGACAACCTTTTCTAATTTCCTTCTGTGAAGTGACACTCCCATGTTCTGAAGAGGAACCTTTTCCAGTCACATGTCAAGTGTTGATAGAGGGATTAATATGTAAATACTTGTGTTTGTGTAATTAGTAAAATAAAATGATGTATTTTATATGTAAATTGGTGTTGGAGATTAATACGTGCGCTTCATTTAAATATATAACCATGTAAAATGAGGGTAGGGTTTAATCCTTTTCAAAAATTAGACTAAAAATGAGATACATCAAATAAAAATGTAAAAAAATAAATAAAAAAAGAGCAAGGGATCTTCTCACTACATGAAAACTTTGCTTGAAAAATCATCAAAACCATTCATTATTTACCAAATTACTTTGTAATTACCAGCTTTATTTATCAGCCACTTGACCGAGCTCTACCTAACCCCAGCTCAAGTGTATGCTATCATAAGAAAATGTCTCCTGCTTTATTTCTATATGAGACAGAATTTTTTGACTGTTCGGAAAACCCTGTACTTTCCTGCACCAAAGTCCATAGAGAAAATCAACAAAAACTGGAGTTACTAGTCTGCTGTTGCTTCGTGTGATAGGTTTGTGTCACTTTTTTAAATTGGAAATAAGGACTTTCAGCATTTTAGTCAAAAAATAACCCATTTGAAGGCACTGAAGGAGGCAGCAGTGGACCAACATCTCCTGTGTGCCATAATGTAAAATTGTAGATTTTATCTATGTACTTTGGTTGAAGAAGAGTGAGAGTTTTTTGGGTTTTTTTCACACTGAAACAAACTTAACTTCAAAGTTAAGTAACCTCAAAGCATAAATGTGTTTTTCATCTTACTGTCTCAAAACTGTAAGGTAATCCACATGAATATCAGAAATTAAAACGGCTCACCACCACTTTGAATTTTGAGTGGCATAATCAACTTTATCACATTTTTAGAGTTTGTTCAAAAACTGGAAAGCAGTCAAAAATAAAAACCACTATAGGAAATGTCTGATAGAAAACACTATCATCCACATATCCACCATCTAAAATCTGTTTTTTTCCTTATGTCCCCACTGGCAGCTACATTTTCATGACAGCGAGCTTGCTGGGTTCTCAATGTTATTTCAAATTTCCACAATAAACAAAACAAAAAAAAAAAAAAGAAGTTTCACTTTAAGCTTTCAAATGTGTGGAAAATAAGATAGAGCTGCTCTACCCCGTCTCCAAAAACCAGCGAGACATGTCGGCTTCATGTGGCGGTCAGAAATGTCACTCTTCAATAAAGCTGTACATCTCTGTGTTCGGGGGGGAAAAACAAGCACGGAGTGACCGTGACAGCGTTGACGACGACAGATTTTCTCAGGATCGCAGCGTATTTACACGCTGACAGTTTGTTTGTGTTTACCCAGAGCGTACATCAAATTACGCCATCGCTGATTTCTGCCTCCGTACTTTGAATTCTGAACTGTGCCAGGGAGCTGAAGCATCACGGCATGGGCTCAAATACGCCGATTTGTCGCCATGACAACCCGAGCCACTTTCGTTTTTTAAAATGAAATGGAGCAATCAGCAAACTGGCAGACTGTCAAACATGGAAGTTTGACACAGGGCGCTAGTTGAAATGGTGTTTTAATAACATGAGAAAACATTTGCGATGTGTGTCCCCTCATTTTCTAAATAACTGCACATAATAGTAGGTCACGAAGCTAAAAGGAAGCGATAATGGTTTGTTTCTCTGGTTTGCAACATCTTCCTCCAGGCAGAATTTTTTTTTTTTAGCTTATAATTTCATTTCTGAAAATGGGATCCTGAAAGAAATAAAATAAAAATAAAAGAAGTGCAATACTCTTAAAAAGAGCTCATTCAGTTTCCGCCTCAGGCTGCCTTCTGACTGGTCAGGATGTAATTATGCAAGTCGTTTTAAATGGAGAAAAGCTCACGAGCTTATCTGAGTCTATTATCCTGTAGGACCTCAGTTGTATATCAGTTTATAACTGGATAAACTGAATGTTTTCAGGATATACAGTAGAACCTTGGATAATACCGCAATGTTCTACCATTTTACAAGACTGAGGTTCTAGAATGGGGATTCCTGAACTATCACGAAGGTTCACTTGAGAGAGCAGGGAAAGTTAGTGTATTGATAAAAGGTAAATGTGGAAAAGAATAAAAGGATACAGAACATTCCTTGACTTAGCGAAAGAAAGAAATATTGCTACGCTAACGAGGTGTGTGTCTTTCTTTACACCATTAAATTGTACCTTTTTTTTTTTAATCCCTTTGTGGTGAAAAAAAAAAAATTTGAGCCACCTACTAATCTTGGTCAACTTTATCAAAATGTAATTATTTTTTGCAATGTCATCAGTGGGTGGATTCTTAACAAACTTTACTGGGAACATACTTGTGTGATCACATGCCCCATTACAACAAAATCTGTAGACAGGAAGTTGTTAACAGTAGGAGAAACCTGATTGGTAATGAGGTAATGTAACCACGGCCATGTTTGCTCATGGGTAAATGCAAAATGGCTCTCCACAGACGCAGAATTAGGAAAGTATGACCCAGACTGTAATGAAAAACCAGCCAGAGATACATTGTGTAATAGTATAGTTACGCTGGACGGCATTGCTACTTACCTTTTGAGAAACGTCAAGAAACTGGGACTTATCTCGGATCAATACGTGTCTTTTGATTCACATTTTAACAAAATTTCACCTCTGTAAACTCACACCAAAAAAAAATCCTGATTGTGGATTACATTTACAAAGGATGTACTGCCGTCACATGTTCCTGTTATAAGTGGCCAAACATGACTTTTTCCTCTCTCTCTCTCTCTCTCTGTCAACGTTAAAGTGAAATTGAGAGTTGGGAATACTAAATAAATCTGATGGATAGATTTTGTGTCAAATGGTCATGTATTTGTGAGATGACGGCGCTTTCATTTCTGCTGTTTAATTCATTACTTAATGACCTTAGCAGACTGGCAATAAAAGCAATCAGTGAATCACAGCGAGCCTCCATTTGACAAAAACAAGACGTAAATAATGATGCTAATCATTATTGATGCCAGGAATAAAATAAAGGAGTCTGTGGTTTGAACACAGTAATGTTCAGCGGCGTAGGATGTAATGCTAATCTTAATGTACAGTGTTTAATGTCTTCGAAGATTAAAATGTGACTCACCGACCACGTTTTTGTTTCCTGTGGAGCTTTTTAAGACGATATCAACTTCATAAAACTCGAAGAGGAGAAATAATAGTTGTTGGCGCTCACACACCGAGGAGCAGAAGGTGGCAATTTCCAACTGCAGGCAGCACCCTGTGTGTTTTTGGCTGCTTTCCTGGGGAAATATAAGAAAAACAAAGGCTTAAGTACATTTTGGTGGTTCAAGTGTTAAAGCAAAGGTTGAACTGATGCTGCGTCTCCGTAAAAGTCTGGAAAATTCCAGCCGAGCCTCCAAAACTTTCTGCAGTCTGTTGAGTCAGAAGTCAGGAGAAGTTTGAATGTGGTTTTTAGCAAATAGTTCTTCTCCAAAGTGTCATATTACGCAAGTATTTGAGGCAGAAATACTGGGTTTGGGTGTGTTTTTATGTAGCAAATATAATAAAAATCGGATACTTTTTGTGTGTAAATCCATTAGTCACAGCATAAAATGACAAAAAAAAAAGACAACAATGCAGGTAATTAGACACAAATATTTTTGGTATTAGCAACATAATGGTGGGTTGCATTGTGATCACACTGAAATAAAATAATAAAAATACATCATCTACTTTCTTCCTTACCCCAGAAATGGTTACCGTCGCTTTTCTGCAAACTCTCAAAAAACTAAAAAATTCTACTGTGATTAATGGTAATAATCATGAATATTTGTGTGACTATTAGTGTGACTTGTGTGATCCTGTGTAGCTCACAAATATTTAGCCTTTTCCACCTTTTTGACTTAGAATTACCAATGGCAGCTTTATTATTACTATGTAATAACATAGGAATAGTATTAACACACTCTATCATATAGACATTTATGTAGACATTCAAGGTAATTCAATATGTAATACCTTAGTAATAAGGTGATAATACAAAGTAATACCAATTTCTTTGAGAACTGTATTATTTCCAAATGGTAGTCTCTTAATTTGAAAATTAAACCTCATTAATGTTAATTATCTCCTTATTTCAAAACAATTTTAACACTTACCCATAATTGTCATTACCAATATTTTACCTGGATTGTTCTAGAGTAAAAAAGGTGTTAAAATAATATTACACTCTCATTACTGCATTGTTACCATAATATTAGTGGATCATTCCCTTGTTATTACCAAGCTGTATACTAAATGCTACCATAATCTGTCTACAATGCAAAGAACATCACCATTTTTTTTTCTCCTGACCAAACTGTAAGATGAGGTGATGTCTGTATATTTGAAAGACTTATTTTTGCCATAATAAATCCAACGTGAAACATTGACTTTATTCGATGGCTGATTTTGACGTATGATCCTGAGAGAGCGTTGGAAATAAGATCTCAACATTACTGTGACAGAGCACCGAGCTCCTTGTCGTTTGTCCTTCAGATGCCGCAGAAATCGTGACCACCTAAAGTTTGCGCTTTTGTCAAGGCCCTCACATTCAGAAAACTCTGGCTCTGTGTCTTTCTCTGCAAAACATTTATTTATCCAGGGCCTGTTTTATCTCAAGGGCCAAACAATTATCACCTGTGCTCCACTTACATTACAATTTACTTAAAGCTTATCAACAAAATACTGCACTATTTCTCCTCTTCACCCCTGAAACAGTCGATTCTGTTGTGGTAACCTTCGTGGACCCACTAGTGTCTTAAACTCACTTCACTTGCTGATCCCAGTTAATTCAGAGAGCTTGAGTTTCATTTCTCTGCAACTGAAATAGCTTAGAGACATGTGTTACTACCCAACAGAGGACTAATTAATTTCAAGTTCCCTGGATTCCTGAGTGTTTGATTTAGGCTTACCTTCTGTTTAGGTTGAGGTTTTTTTTTTGTTTTTTTTTTGGAGACACAGTGGGCGTACAGGAAAAAAAAACAAAAAAAAAAAACAAATCTACTCACATATTCTCCAAAAACCCATCATCATCCTGCGATGCTGTGATGCCACGTTTCCTCTTTGCCTGCTTCAATTTGTCACTTTGTCCACACTGAAGCCAAATAAACTTGTTACTGTCTTCTTCTTAATTATTATTATTATTATTATTTAAGTGGACAGTGAAAATGAATGTAATGGCAGGGAATCCTCCGGCACCAAATGTCACCGTGTGACTTTCCAGCGTCATGTTAGTGTGTGTGGTTTAAAACTACATTGGGCCTCAAAAGCAACAAACTACAACATTTCACCAAAAAGCGACAACATGATAAATGACATCAGGGACGTCAGGTCAAGTGTTCCTTTCTGTTTCTGTGATCTCTGAAATGTTCATGTGTTTTGGTAAATGTAGCATTTTGGTAAATGATGTATTTTGTTTAATGTTTGAGTTTGGCATATATAGTGTTTCGGTAAATGACGTGTTATGGTAAATGTGTTTTGTTTAATGTCATATTTTCTTTAATGTGTTTTTTGTGTTTTGGAAAATGTCTTATTTTGGTAAATGCTGTGTTTTGGTCAATGATCACATGATCCCACACAGGTTCCAGACATAATCAACATAGCTCATCTGTTGTTGTATTGATCAGGTACAAACCCTAACCCACAATGAACCAACGTCACTATTTCTTCACCTTTTTTTCTTGCTTTTGTGTCTCCAACTTTAGGAAATGTGCATTTGAATTCGTCTCGGCTGTAAATAACAACACGACACATGGCACGCCGACGCGAGAAAACCCGACATTTGTCATTTCATTATTACATCCAATCTGTTTCCGTGCTAAGATGAGAAAAGGGCATCGTCACAGCCAAAATATCCCACCCCACCCCCCAAAAAAAGGAAAAATCTTCATTATTAATCAAGCACCATTCTGAAATGAAATGTTGTATTGATCCTGACGCTAAGAACTAATCTTATTCCACACAAACACTGCTGCTGCTACTGCTGCTGCTGCTGCTGCTGCTGCTCTTGTTAGCTCAGATGAATAATTGTCATGCCAGACAATTTGTCAACAGTGTGTATCAATGTCAGTGTGAAACGACAGGGAGCAAAGAGGAGAAGGAAAGAAAAAAAAAAGTGCTTGAAGGCTTGATAGAAGTCATCAGGGAAATGTAAGAAAAAAAAAATCATCATAACACATAATAACCAATATGCCCTTAAAGTCCTCTGCTGTCAGCGAGTGTGTGTGCCACGAGTCAAAAAACCCTCAGCCGGGTTGTTTTTCTTTCAGCCAACATTTCAGGTGCTGGAACATAAAGAGACCACACAGGATGGATCGAAGCTGACAGCTTGTCCGTCAAATTTATTTCCATGACGGGAAATTTATTTCAAATACATCATGTGCTGTCGCCTCTGTCGACATCACGTGCCGCACCTGAGATGGAGACAGAGGGAGTATTGATGTATAAACAAGGCTCCGGTGGCTGTGGATATTAATCATACTTTGAATAATCGGCCTCCATTTTGTGGTTTGGGTTCAGACACACGGGCTTAGACGTGTAATCTGGCACCAGAAGACGCAGCAGACGTGGGTGAACTGTGATTAAACACTGTGTCTCAAGTGTACGACGTAAAACGCACGTGTTCCGTTTGCGAGTTTCGCCAGTTTTGAAGCCAAAGTCGTTCGGATTCGTCAGACACCGTTTCAGCATCTTCGCCACTTTGAAGCTCGGCCATATAGAACATTTTGAAGAGATTACAGCCTTCAAAATTACAGTGAGTCAGCAGTGAGTCATTTGCATCGCTTTGATTCGCAAAGTAACAATGCACTTCCACGACTTAAAAGCCTTTGTAGGAGCCTCATTTTCAAATAAGTGGAAAGAGATACTTTGTTTAAAATGCCTCCACACACTCTGTGCAGACTAATACCATATTCAGGTTTGCATTAATTCATGACCTGAAGTGAATTATAAAAGGTGATTTATGTTTTAGAAGAAGTGCATGGAGGCACTAAAACAAATGAAAGAAAAACAGTGATATTTGCTTTGCAAGGCCTGGTCTTCCTTGATCACACCACCGTCATTAATGATGTTTAATTTATTAATAATGTTACAGTTTGCCTCTCTTTTATTACTTCCTGCTATTGTGTACGTTTTACTTTTCTGTGAGTTTTTCCTTCACTGGTTGTGAGGAACACTTGCTGCACAGACTGTAAATATCTTGAAAACAACCTGTATTTGTGATGTTGAGCTGCATGAATAAAACTGGCTTGCGTGACGTTCAGTATGTATGACAACTCAGGTCAAATGTCAAAGTTTCCAGCGTGTGCCAAGTTAACAAATACGATTCATATTTCTTAAATCAACTAGGACTTCAACAGTCAATCTATTTTTTAATTAAATGATGTACTGTCTAATTTGATGAAATTGAGGAAAAAAATGTCGGAGTTAGGGACGAGCCATTTTCTCAACAGGTGAAATAAATGAGTGGTTTAATGATTTCTGGCAATAAAACATCAAAAACTTCAAAAGTGAAAGCTGTAACTGATATAAATGTAAATAGACCAACTTTATTGACTTACCTATATATATATATGATTTAGTCATTGATTGATTGTATGTCTGTCTGTTGATTATCCAATTACTTGTTGAAAAACAACAATAAACCAAGTTAAAAAAATATATATATATATATTATATCCCTACATTTTATGGACCAAAAACAAAAGAAAATCACTTAAATTATCAGGACATCAATGATCAGATTAATAGATGATGTTGTGTCCACGTTCCTAAGCTGCACAACAGATTAGATACCATCACTTTTGTCTAATCTGCAGCAGATTCAGACTATTTTCTTACACTAATCAGTGTTCATACATTGGCTTCTTCTTCATATTCTTTCCCATTTTTGCCCCATCATGGTTCCATATCTTCATTTTAATCGTAGGTAAGGTGATTGATGTGAGACTGTAGGACATGACCGTCCACTGGCAGAGCTGTAGCCACGATTGGGCCACGTCTTCCTGCACTTTCACACTTTAATTAGCTGTTTATGATTCCCGTCATTATTTCCACTGATTGAATTCAGAGTTGCTGTGTGTTCAGGTCGGGACTGGGTCCTTTTTTTTTTTTTTTTTTTTCCATCTTCCGTCTTGTGTATATACCCAAAGAATGCAGAGCTTATTAAAATGCACCATTTCCATCGAACCATTTGCATCTAATTTTTGTACAATTTCATCAAAAAAAAAATTTTTTTATTCACACAGTGGTGCGGCGCATCCTATGGCTCCCGGTCTCATTTACATTCCACTGCTGTGCCGACACTAAATGGCCACGGTTTGATAGACTGATTCACAATATAATGTCAATCAAATATTCTGGACACTACCACCAACCGGCACCAAAGGTATTGGCCATGTTTTATTCATACGCCTTTTAATATTTTCATTTTCTTCTGACTTTCTGCAAAGTAATAGTGCAGGCACACTGGATAGATAAATAACTGGTGGCCACAACAAACCGGTTGTAAGCGGAGCGTGTTTATTCAGCCCCTATCAGTATAATTAGCTTCATTAGAATAATTAAGCAATCTGTCGGCTTGAATAGCAAAAGGCTGAACCTCCTCTTCTAAGTGTGTGAATGATTGACTGTTGTCTCAGAGGAAGTTTCTGGGGCGAGTGTTGTGTGTTAGCGGCGTCGTCCTGCTGTGTGTGTGTGTGTGTGTGTGAGTTGATGTCATCGCACAAGTAATGAGCCCAAAAAGATTAAAAAAAAAAGAGAAGAAAATGAAAACATTTCCTGTACCTGAGACGCAGCTTCAGGTTAAGGTTTCACCTTCCGTTTCTGTAAACAGAAACAGACTAAATGGGGCGACCTGCAGTGACAATAACCAATCCAGTAATTACACAGTGTAAGGCGAGGCCAAGGACACACGGAGGTGGTAAACTGGTGGTTTCAATCTGCTGAAGGCAGGATTCGCTTCAACTGAGATTGAGATTAAGATTATGAGGTCACTCGGACGCTATGGGTAGATTTCCGTCGGGAACCCGGACCTCTGCTGTCAAATTTAATCAACTTTTTTTAAAGATTAGGTCAAACGAAATGCACATTTCTGAGTTTCCATCAGCTTCTATGAAGCGAATGTTTGGGCGTAAGTTCACCAATTTAAGCAGTAGGTGGAGCCAAACTTGTTGACTTGAATCAAGGGTTTCAAACTTAAATAATCTGAACAAATTGGTCAGGGCGAGTTGAGTGACATGGGTGTATGATACCGAAATGCCAACATTTGTGATGATTTTTCACCCAATTTCAACATGAAAGTGTTCTTTCACTTCACATTCACACTCAGTCATGAGAGTAAACTCCGCGACATCTGCCATGAACTTCATAATTCTGTTGGTGTGGCAAGATTAATACAGGAAACAAACAGCTCGTCTGTGACCAGTTGACCAATATGTACACATTTATGACTTGCCAAATGTGCAATTTAACAAAATATGGTTTCCAGTGGCAATAACATGTCTTTTAAACTATATTTCCTTTAGCTGCACATGATTGTAATCTGTAGGGGAATAAAGAAATGTAGGTTGAAGAATGTCATAGTTCTTCCCTGATTGTTTGAGGCAATTTACACAAACAAACGCTGCTTGTTTTCCTTAGCGTGAAGTGCCAACTCAAACAGAAAATGGTGCGAAATGGTTAATGGCATTGAAGCCCAGACCAGCATCTTATGAAACAGACTGCGTGGCAGATGCAGAAGGTTTGAACCTGCTTATTTACTTATTTATTTATTTATGGTTTAAGGGCAAACTCCCCTGCTCTCAACCCCCAAAGCTGCCTCCAACAGTGTTCACTCACATCTGCCAGAAAAACCAATAAGCTATGTCTTATTTATGAGTGAAGATACAAAGGTCAGTGTTTCATTCTTCCTTAATTTCCCATAAGTAAATATTTCAGTAAAAGGAATCTGCTGCTGACAAGTGAGCATAGATATACGGCTGGAACCAAAACTACTGCTTTAGAAAAAGTAGTAGAAATAAAATAATCAGAATTTGAATGACTTAAAGGGGTAGGTCAGGTTCTTTTGGGTCAGTGACTTTTCGATTCAATTTTAGCCACTTAACCAAATGACTCACCTAATCTGTGATACTTTAAAAATATATTCCAGGGTTAATCTCTGTGTTAGACAGCCTTTTATGACTACAAACATAAACTGCACCAAAGTCCATAGAGAAACTTGTCAGTTTTACATCACTGCACACAGGAGTGGTTCATCTGCTGCTGCAGTCATCAGAAGATTCAAATGTGATACGTTGTAGCAGCTGAAATCTTTCATTTGGATACACTTAAGTAACACAAACTTACCACGTGAGGCAGCAGTGCACCGCCAGCTCCAGTGTCCCCACAAGCTAAAAATGACTATTTTCTGAATGGAGTTTGGTGCAGGAGAGTTTCCGGTAAACACAGTTCAGTTTCCAGGCAGGAAAGGCTGTTAAACAGCAACGCGACTATATGAGATACAAATAAACATGTTATAGAGTATAAATAAAAGTTAAATATGATGATAAAAATAACAGACAGATGAAGACAGTGTGAATGTATAGGCACTTAATTAATAAACACAGTCACACAAATGTTTGGTTTGTGGTCAGAGAGTGTCTGTCTAAACGACAACAACATGATTTGTCCTTTCACCTTTAAAACCATTACAAATAATAGCGGTCTTCCTCTAGTCGAGGACTTCTGATCAAAATATTAGCTCACAACTGCAGATGCAACTGATGATGGGACTTTTAATTAATAATGTTCTTTAATTATAAGAAAGGAATAATATGAACGCACTGAGTGTTTGTGCGTGTGTGATCTTTAGTACCGCATGAATATTCATGAGAGTGAGTCCTGCATGTGATTTAATTTGCGATGTTCTTTCACTATATCTGACTGAAATTAAAAGGAGCCTCATAACTGCATCGCAGAAAGATAAAGCGTCTGTGCGTGCGGTGCCGCGCATGACACCGCGGTGAGATTACACTTCACCGACAACAACGGGGAGAAGTAATGTATGGGAACTGTACGTTATCACACAACGTGTGCTTTTTGTGACATCTCATTACATGGATATTTCATTTTCTGTAAGGATAATTTTTTTCCATCTTGGATAACGATGTGAACACATTAGTGGATTTGAAGGTGGCATTGATAATTGCATGTTTTGGAGACATGTGCTTCAAAGCTAATGTGGCTTTTAAATGGATTTTAATTTAAATTACACTGCATCGTTTACCAATAATAACATGGTGACTGAAAAAAAAGTCCACTTTCAGAGAGATAATGAAAAAAAGACAACAGGGATGTTTCCCACTTATGCTGATAATTAATTTATGAAAAAGGTGCCAATTATGTGTAAGATGATTAGGAGAATGTCTGTGGTGTTTTTCTGTGGCCGCGGTGCAGCGCCACATACAGGCTCGGCATATACACTACAGTGTTTACAGTTGTTTTGGGGGTTTCATGTGTGTGAAATGGAAAACTTTTGTTTGGTTCGACAAAGTTCTGTGTCTGTGAGAATAAGGTTTGTCCTGTTTTGCTTATTTTCCTAAGAAGTGAAAATTAAAGTGGTTCTGCTTCTGCAGATTCAACATTTCTTTCGGACTTTGTGACAGCAGACGCCACACCCACGACGAGTGTGCAGAAGCACAATGTGTGTATTTTTGCCCGTTATAAGCCAAGTTCGATATCAATGATGTGTTTTCAATGATTTTTACAGTGCTACAAATACATGCTGTGTATTTGTAGGAACGGGATGTTGATGCTATGTGGAAAAACCACATAAATAACCAGAAAAATGGTCATTATCACACGCATTTATGCCGAAAAGTGGCTAAAACATGAAAGAACTTAAGGAAAGAGTACTTACATAAATAAAAGTATTAGTGTACTAGTACAACGATTCAACTAAAAGTAAAAAGTTACTCATAGACAGCGTAAAAGTGACTTTTGTACAGAACAGTCTCATGCACTGGATTCTGTAGACCAACCTTCCTTTTCTTCACCAATAAACACCAAGAACAGTCGACTTGCACGCTTTTGTGCACTCTTCCTTTACTCGGTAATGGATGTGATTTATAATGTAGCAAAGATTTCAAGTACACACAAAAATGATCCCCAGTGCCACCACAATCTCCATTGTACACGTGACCTTTGAAACTAGGTTTGTCCATAACATCCTTAGACCTTCGTGCCATGAATTCTTCATGTGTACTGAACGCTAACAGTGTTTCTTCCGAAGGACATTCAATCATTTGTCGGTGAATGTTCATCAAAACTCTCCCAATGGTATTTAAACACTTGAAGAACCATTCAAATCCAAGTAAAGCCTCCTCTTGAAAACCTCCTGAAGGACGACCAGGACCTCATAAAGACCCACTACATCACAACCACTTGAGGAGCACTTGAAGGCCACAGGTTCCTTTTCGTCCCTTTTTCGATTTTTAAAGCCCAACGTTGGCCGAGCTGCAGATTATGGGCATTTTATTGAGCCGCAAACACAAAACTGTGAATGACAAGCAGGTAATTCCCCAGGCGACTCCTTTAAGTTGAGTGTCCCATATTTAAAAGACTATTAAAGCTTTAATGAAGTGTTCAGTGATGGGTTATTGAATGCACACAGTCAAATGGACTGATTATTATTCAGTTTGACTGGCCAAATTTACACAATACCCCTCATGAACACCTGATGCCGCACCGTTATTTTTTTATTTGTTTAAATTAAATGTCTCCCAAAAGGAATTAAACAGGAATAGCTGCAGACCGCTCATTTCCATAATCTAATGCTGCGTTTATGAGCTACCGTGGTGCAATTTGAATAAGAATGAATTTTGATAGAGTATCGGCGTCTGGTGGTGTGGAAGAGCGCCTCCCTGAGGTTCCTGATTGCCACTTCAGGCACAGACGAACTCTGGCTGTATCCAAATACTTTATTATGTGTTTGAACCGACAAACTAAATGAATAAACAATCATAAAGGCCGACTTTACTTCATGTTTTTGAGGCTGCATTTACACCTTTCACACTAAAACTGATGCAAACGCGTTGGAGAAGCTGCTCAAAAATAAACTATAATTAAAAACTGGTCCGCGCTGGAAATTTTTCTTTCAACTAGTGAAACTATTTTCTCTTCACAAGGATTTAAAGTGCAGTGTTTGTGACTCACACTGTGCAGTTTCTTGTGCTTTGAGATGTTTACACTGACAGCGAAGGTCTTGTTTCGTCCACCTTCATGAGTGATTCTTCTTGATTATGGAGATGTTATTTACAGGAACGTTCCTTCTGTCCAAGCTAAGGTTCATTACCAACTTTGTAGCCCGTATTCATTATTGTCTTTTACAGAACCGTGTTGGTTGGTCTGATTTGTCCCAGCGCTGACATAAACACTGGCTAATTTTTATTTATAAATGTATTTTAGGTCTACTCCCATCATATCTGCAGGTTTTTATTATTCCAAAAGTGCTCTGCACTAACACTTTTTAACACTTTTTAATTTTAACCGCCTCCAATGTAACTAAGCCCCCATTTTAAATGTATTTTTGAAATATTAATATTGATATCTAAAAAGCAGAAGTATTAAATCTCACTAAAATGAAATGGGTTCTGTCTGTCTAGGGTAGTTAAACAGTTTGGCCTTGGTTAGGAGTCAGTAAAAAAGGTTACTAATTGTTAATATTCATTTAAAATAAAAGTAATGAAATTCAATAGACTAGTAAAACAGTTTGGTGGTGTGGAGTTAGTGGGTTTTATTGAAAATACAGTTTTAAATTGGGTTAAATTGAGTGGGTCATATAACGTGGATGTGGTCGAAAGACAAATTGGTATTTCCTTAATGTTATTACTCATGTAAAATAAAAGAGGAACTAAGTTTCCTATTAATATAATTTGGCAGTAAGTTGGAGTTTGTTGGTCACACGATGAAGAAGCGATTGGAAAAGGAGGTACGCAACAATGTGTGGTAATTTGTCAGGTAATTTTCAAAATCAGAACTAAATTGTTACCAAGTAAAGGTCCAGTTTGTGCTAATTAGTCACGTTTACTAGCAGAAACTGAATACATTAAGTGTATGTTTGCGTAATTGCATAATTACTTGGGAAATAAAAATAACGGGGAGTTCCCTTTGTAGTCGGAACAATATTTCGGAATTTCCAACACGGAAACGTGGAGCAACCTCACCAACCTCGACATGGGATTGTGATACACACAGGCCACCGTAGTTCCCTGGCGTGCTTGGTCGTTAGATGTAGCTAATTCTTACACACTGGATCTCTAAGATTTGCGAGTCTCTCCTCTGGAGGCAAAGACTGTGGTTAATGTGAAGGTTTTAAGAGCAGAATGAGTCGTCGGGCAGTTTCAAACATTTTGACAGTGATTTAGACGCAATTAAAAGCAAAAAAAAAAAAAAGGACAAAAAATGTTTCCTTCAATTGTTTGATAAACAACAAGAGATAATGAATTAACAGCAGGACACTGGATTAAAACTGTGAAAGAGTCACGAGTGCCAGACTGATTGGTTTGTTTTTCCCACGGAAAATCTGACCACACACTGGGACAAAACATCGATTTAAGTTTTCAAAATGTTCTGCTCGTGAGAGCAGCAGCAGCAGCTGGATTCACTGCTCAGTATTCTGGAAATTAAATGTGACAAAGGAAGGAAAACAGGTGTACAAAGAAAAGCCTCAGGAGAGTTGGGGGTTCTGTGCCGTGGTCTTTCTGGCTTGGACACTGTAAGACAAGTGCCCACAATAAAATATTCATCTCCAGGTTCAAGCCTATTATTCTTTTGTTTCTAATTTTTTTTTTTTTTTCTTTTTTATTCTGCCGTCCGTTATTTGGGACCGTGAGACTCTGTGTCCCACTTTAGTTCAGGCAGCGCTCCACATGTCTCTGGGGCCACAATCAAAGGGGAACCGAGGGCCTTTGGAGACGAGAGGAGAACATGCAGAGCATCGGAGATAACACGGAGGAACAATGGAAAGCAAAGCTCAGCAGGACTCCTCGCGCTGAGCCTGTACCTCCTGCAAACACGACGCTGCACTACCTAAAAATGTTCGTGCAAAATTCTCACGACCGTGAGACTATTTTTATCCGTTCTTTTTACACCTTGCCAAGGTAATGCATTCTCTGCTATTGTTTCAATGTTCTGTGTACGTAACAAAAACACGGTGCGATTTGAATAAGAATGAATTTTGATAGAGTATCGGCGTCTGGTGGTGTGGAAGAGCGCCTCCCTGAGGTTCCTGATTGCCATTTCAGGCACAGACAAATTCTGGCTGTTTATTATGTTTGCTTTGCGGTGTAGTTATTGAGTGGGTTTAGTTTCCCCTCTTGGTTTAAAATGGTCTGATCCGTCAGTATATATGTTCCCTCTTTGTTTTATTTGGTCAGGTCAGGTTGTTGAGTTCGTCCTTTTGTTTTGTTGGCATTATTTTTGTTAAGGTTTTGTTAGGTTGACCTCTTTTATTACGCAAGCGAGTTTCACCGCCGGCAAGCGCGTGCCGTCATCTGGAGGATCTCAACGCTGAATGGCCATCGCGTCATTGGGATAAGTTGGAAAGAGCGACAGACGTGATGCAAAAAAGACTTTGTATGTCGTGCGACAAATCTGCATCGTGTCCAGTGTGAACACTAGTTAAATGTCTTTATATGACATTAAAGGTCACATAGAATGGTCTTTTTGAACCAAAAATGGAGATTACTGATGTCTACTTAGATAAATTAAATAATATTTATGGTCAAAAACCTCATAGTCTCTTCAGATTAAGCCAGATTATTGCTGCTCTCTGCCAGCCTCTGAACAGGCATTCTTCTTCTTCTTCTTCTTCTTCTTCTTCTTCAGGTTGAATGTTCACGTCCATGACCAGGAGTAGCTGTTGGGGGAGGGTTCGTGGACGGCAAATGTGCTAGTTACGAAACTAAACGTAACTAAACGTAAACCGAGCGCAGGTAAACAGAGAAGCCCTTCTTTGTCAGAAGTGGCCGAAGTGTTTATTGTGACACTTTAATGATGTTTAGATACAGGAAGGACACGGGGTCACACCAAAAAACATCAGACGTTTGATTTTCCACTGAATGTCCTCTTTAAGAAAACCAAATTATTGTCTTAGTTCGACTAAAATTGGACTTTTAACATGCATGTAAATGCACTGAACGACAGGCGATGACATCATCGTTTTCGGTCTAAACAAACCCCCCCAAAAAAAATCCTCGCAGCTGAGAAACTGGCACAAGGTAATTTGCATTGTGAGATGAAAAAGTGATTAGCGGGAGGTACTATTTTTGGGGTGTGTCATTTTTCATTGCTTACAAAATAAACACATACATTACACGGCCTGAAGATTAATACAGAGGAAATTTCCCTAAATGAGCCAAAGAAACACACAGACGGCACAAAGAAAGAAGGCAAAAAAAAAAACAAAAAAAAAACCTGAAGCGCCTTCAATTGGCAAGCGGTTAGAGGTCAAGTGAGAAATTATGAGCGTTTGCGTTGCAGGTGTTGGAAAAGCAGGCGGCAGCAGCAGCAGGTGGTCTCATCAGGTTGTTGTGCTCTACTGTTGCTTGTAGCAAGTCATGTGGAAAAGTGGAGAGGAGCACTTAGGGTTGTCTGTGCTTGATTAATAAGGACACAGAGAGGCAAATATGTGCACACAGTCACTGGGTAATGAGCCGCAAATGTGATTAGGTCTTTACGCTGCACCTGCTTCCAATTGAGCATACAGCTTAGCAACCCCATGCAAAAAATAAAAAATAAAAAGTAATGCACATACACACTCCCGGTGATAAACAACATACAAGTGTTTGGGAGACACGTGTGTGCGCGTGTGCGTGCGCGTGTTTTCTGACACCTTTGAAGTTGCTGACAAGCAGATACTTGATTACATGCCTCTCTTCTCTCCCGACTTAAGGTACAGATGTTATTTCCTTTTTTTCCAAAAGCCGCCTTGATTGTACGATGTTGCGCTAACAAAGTGCTATCACCTCACATTCGCACACACGAGCTGCACACGCGCCGTTCCGTGAAGCGACTGAGTCAACGGTGGAGCGCAGTTGGGGAAATAAATAAATAAATGAATAAATAGAATATGAGTGTGAAGGTAGACTGGGATATTCTCATCACATCTGCTGTCACAAACTCCTGCACCTGATTACGTTCACTGAGCTTCTTTTCACCATATTATTTCTATGCTAATCATTTTCTATCATTCACATTTTCTAAAAGCGTAAAGCAAATCCAACAGCAATGACTTCTTTCTGGAGGGATTCACTCCAATTTTAGCCAAGGTTTCCCAGATACTGAGAAAACAAATGTGAGTAAACTTTTATATGCATTGCTCTTATATAAATGTATAAGTGGCAGAGCTTTACTGTCATTGTTATACGTAAGTAGTTTATGTATAAAATAGAAAATGCAACGATATGAAACGGGCAATGTTGCCAGATATAACATATTCCATATCAATTCTGTTGTTTTTGTTGTTTGCATATGTTGGTTTGTCAATGCAAACAGTTGTTGGTGCGTAACTATAATTGGAGACCATCTCCATTTGTATATGTAAAGAAAAAAAAAAAAATACTCCCAAAGTAAATCACGTAGAGAATTACCTTAAAATTTTCCCAGATTGTTCTACTTTTTGTTATTTTGGTAGGAAACATTGCCAAACTGTTCTGTTTTGGCTCTAGTTTCTGCAAATATGAAGCTTTTTTTACAGAGCAACCAACATGGCTGCTCTGCATCTAATTGACGTTAAAAACATTTTCATAGCATATCATAATATACGACAGTATTGTGTTCACAGATTGTTGCTCCATCGAGTAAAAATGGGCTGAAAATTCTAGCTTTTCCATTTTTGTTTTGTAATGTCAAATTTACTAAAACGTCATGTTTTGTCGTGCGAAAACACTTAAAAATACACTTTGCACAGTGTATTATGTGCAAAATTCACATTTTGCTGGTGAACAAAATGAAGAATTAAGTAGAAACAGCAAGATCTTTCCATCAGGAGCTGGTGGAGACCAATAACAAAAGAGCTAAAAACACGAGTGAATTTTCAATTGACAGTAGCTCTGTGATTAATCTGTGTTGTCGACATATTATAATATTAAATATTGTGAATAATATGAAAGTTTTGTGTTCACAGATTGTTTCAAGGACCAGAAAAAAAAAAAAAGGTCTGAAAATTCATGAATGCAGCTCCAGGAGTTTCCAGCATGAAGACAACAGTCAGGTCATGGTTATTTTATTTTGGTACAACAATAAAATGAAGGGAAAAACCAGAGGTTGTTAAAAGTGACTGATTGATGCGGCTGTTTGTGTTTCTTCACTGAAATCACTGTAAAGTAGATAAAAAAAACCCCCAACAATCCCCATTAAGGATTTTCTTTGTAATCAGTGACATTTCTCTTGTTGACATTAGGCATAAAACTGTGTGTTATTTAAGGATGTATGGCTGGGAAAAAAAAAGGGAAACAGAGCTTCAATGAAATGCCTCGAACATGAACTGTGCGACACGCACGCACACAAAAAAAACTCATTTATAAAGAAAACTTCCTAACGTCTCACTGAAAAACCAGCCTCTGTCGTCCACACATGCAGGCGCCCACACACACACAAACCCAATTTACTTTAAAACTAAATAAGTTAGTACAGGAACAGGGGAAAGTTTTTCTTTCTTTTCCGTGTCATTTGCATATAGTGGTATTAATAAAAAATACTGTTGTGTCAGATGTTCTTCGCCTCTGATGAATAACCTTTTTCAAATGTCTCGAAGCCAGTTCCAGTCAAGACCTCCGCGTGCGAGCGAGGAGGACACTCTTGAAGGACACTTTGCCCACTTGGATATTTAAATTACTGATTTGAGATCAGTAATTTCCTTCTTTTTTCCCCCCCTCTACTTAACAAAGAAAGTCAGGTATAAGTGTATCTGTGAAGGTTCTCTGTCTTACAGGTCCTACTTGTGTTTCCTCGAAGATGTTTGACCTCTAACCCGAGAGGCTTCTTCTCTTCTGTCGCCTAAATCGGTTAAAGCCGTGTCAGTCTTTTTCAAAGCTCCAGTGTGTAAGAATTAGTGTCACCCAATGGTGAGACTGCAGATTGCAACAGAGTGCTACGGTGGCCTTTACAGACCAGTCTTCCCTGTCCTTTGCGTGGAAGAAACCAGTCATGACATCACCCATAAGACGTTGGCTGAAATGGAAGCTCAGAAGCTTCACCTGCAACCAGACTCCTACTGTGTCCACTCGCATGTGCTGAAACTGTCCTCTGAATGGACAAATAATAATAATAATGAGACAACTCCTCAGGAAAATATTTACTGATCTTAGTCTAGTTGGCTCTAAACGGTTTGACGTGACGGTCAAAGCAGTTGTTTTCTTTGTCCTGAATCATTTTCCTCAGTTTTATAAACAGATGAGTTCACTGAATGGTTCAGAACTTCCTGCATGAACTGAAATACGGCCGAACGGCTTGTGATTGGGCTCGCCATCTCCGTCGTTCAGCAGTGCTGTCGCTAAACACACCAGACTCCTCTGTTAAATATGGAGATTTTACAAATGTCCTTGTTAAATGTTGGAGATTAACGCGTGTTTTTGGGGATTTTGAAGTCTTTTTAAGTGATTCTCGTGTCGGACGTCGCGCTCATGACCTTTCCAGTGACGACACTCTGTGACCAATCAGTGGCCGTCAGTCTGTCCACGTCACATGTTAGTATCAGTTCAGACAGAGATGGAAAAATAGTAAAAAAAAAACCAAAACAAAACAAGAAACAAGTAGAGCCGAGCCGTGCTAGAAGTGCAGAATTATGTGTGTTTATATAAAGGTTACAAAAACTCTTTGTTTAAGTAACAAACCTTTCTGATTGCAAAATAAGGTGGGTTAATTTTAATCTACTTAAAGACGATTCTTCTTAATTTCTTTTCTTTACTCCCCTCTTTCTTTTACCTCTCTATTTAAATGTTTTTATTGAGTATTGTCATGCCTTTGGCTGCTGCTGCAGCTCTATTTTTCTTTCTTTCTTTTCTTGCCTTGCCTTAAAATGAAATAAAAAAAAAGAAAATCAATTTCCTTACTATTTCATATAACTAAAGTTCAAGGTGCGAACGCGATGAGAATTCGACATCACGTTTTCTTCCACAGAATCCACAAATTCAAAGCATCCGACCTTGAAAACGTCGCTCGACTTTATTTGCCTTTTGTTATTTCAAAAGAGAAAAGTAATCTTTAAAAGTCTCCACACGTTGTTTTGCGACGAAAACACTAATAATCTCTCAGAAAGTAATTTGACCTCGATCTGGACTCTTGAAGTCCAAGACATCCACGTTCAACCCAGTGACATCCTGAATTCCACTCGAAGCAAATCAAAATAAACACCCAAATGAATTTCAACATATTTTACATTCTAACATGAAAAACTCCATTTTCATTTCCAAGAAATAAGCTTATAGTTGGCTTCTTTGCCACACTGTCTGTTCCTGAGCCTGGATCTGCACCAACTTCAACTCTGCACAGATAAATACACCTGTTACGTTCACACAAACAAAGCAGAGACACTGGGACACTTTCCATTTTCGCTGTAATCAGCTCATGAATTTCACTTGCCAGGTAAAACTGCCCAGGAGACGTAATTACATCAGCTGGGAAACAAAGCGGCCTGGAAATCTGATTAGATGTTTATAGCCAGTGATCATGAAGGACTCAGCTGTGGCCAACAAGCTTGTTGACGGTCCAGTGGTCGCATGAAAAACCGGCCACAACAGCCCACTCGTGGATTCCACTTTTTATAAACGTGGTTTCACTCATCGTGACCTTTCGTTTAACGATTTGTTTATAATTCCAAGTGTTAGAGAGGTGCAATCTGATTGCTTTTCACCGGATCGACCAAAATGATATTTTCAGTGGTTCTGTCGGCAGAGACTCACAGCGTGTGCGCGCTGGTAAAAGTGGCAACAGGGAAATTTCCCGTCTCTCCAGTGGTTCCAGGTGTGTTGTAAGGATGCAGCAGAGGCAAGGTGCTGGTTGGGGGGGGGGGGGGGGGGGGGGGGAGGTGTTGGGGGGGGGGGGGGGGGGGGGGGGGGGGGGGGGGGGGGGAAGAAGGTAATTTTCCTCAGAGCAGGCGTCGTGCATGAAAAACACCCCCCCGTTACATGCTATAAATGGGCTGTCTTTCAATGGGGAGGCTCATTATGGAAGGCTCCACACCGACTCCTGAGGAAGGTAATGACGCCATGTTTGTCAGGATGGAATAGAAAAACAAAGAATGCACGCTGTAGAACAGTGCTTCCTGAAGCTTGGGCCAGAGCCCCCTGGTGGGCCTTGGAGGTATTGCAAAGATTCTCCTATTTATTCAATTTATGCAAACAGATACATAAATATTAAATATTTTAAATGTAAAAATTAAGGGATGTTTTGAACAGATCTAATGAAATTTGATGATGAAAACAGAACAAAGGGCATCTCAGTTATGGCCAAAATGGTATTAACCGTTTAATTTCTATTTATCAATATTGAGGTAAAGGTTAATTCAATGTAACGTGGACATTTTGAGATGTTTCCACAGTGAAAGCACAGGTGTTGCATTCACAATGGGAGCCAGGACACACACTGACACTGAGAAAGCTAAAATGTGAAAAAATGTCTAAAAGAGACCGTATATTTTTTGTTTTACTATTATCCATTTACGTCAGTGATGTGTTATAGTCTTGTACAAATCTTAAAAATCAAAAATCTAGGGGCCTCGGAGATTTTCCAGAAGTTTGCCGTAGAGATATAAACAGAACTTTTCTTACAATCTAAAAAGAAAGCGGCTGACAAACTTAAAAGAATAACTACAGTTGCTAACACTTACATTAATTAGGTTAATTTAAACTAAAATTTACCAAGTTATATGACGACGACTTCCCTGTTTTCACTGGAATTAACTTGTTTCATCTTAGTTTTACCCACAGAAGTCAGCCATTTTCTTCAGTGTAATGTTGTGCTGCAAAATTGTAGTCTGTTCACATGAAATGTGTATTTTATCAATCCATATCCCTGACCCTATTTCATTTTTATCAATATTATACCTTATGTTTTACGTAAATGTGAGTGTAATTTGTAATGTTGTGTCTTGGCCACGTCGAACCTATAAAAGAAATAGTTGCCGCCTTTTATTTTAAACCGTTTTCTTTTTCCAGTGTTGTTCTGCCTGTAGTCAGTTCACTCACACATACGCATTGAAATGCTGCTTGTTCACTTTAAATGGGGGCAGAATCAGAATCGGGGTCACTGTCCTTCCCCTACAGAACAGTCGATGCAGTGATTAGTAGTAGAAGAGTGAGTGAGTTAACAGAAAAACGATCAAACAAAACTAATTATCGTGTTAGTCCAACTACAACCGGACCTTTAAAACACGCTGAAAAAAAAGAGAAAGCAGTTTGCAAACTTAAAGAAATACTTTCACCTGAATGAATTAAGTTCATTCAAACTTCATCAAAACAGCAATTATAATGGCGTAACTTGGTGTGTTCAGTTTATTTCGCTGTTACCAACTGAAGTAAGTTTTAAAAGCTGTTAGTTCATCTGAAATAGTTACTAAATTAAATGCCTCAAAACTGGAGTAATGAGTCAGGCTACTACTGCACGTGTTTACATTCAGTCTGGACGCTGAATAACAAATAATAGACAAAAAAAATCAGTTACAGCAACAAAAACATGACCAAGTTTAGAACTGACTGTCAAAGTTGTGTCTAAATTGTAAAAGAGAACTCGACTGAATCGTGGGAGGAAGTGGGAGAACACGCAAACGTCCACACAGAAAGTCCAACTGGGATCTGAAGTGCTGAGAGGCAACGATCCTGTGTAAACATGATTCACATTCTTCGGGTTTTTTTTTTTTTTGGTAGGTGGGAGTTCCTGTTAGTGTCACTACATGACAAAACAAACCCCATGAAAAAGATGATAAATGCGGCGTGAACCGGAGTGAAGAGAGTAATGAGTAAATGTGAATGAGTGGTGAGTAAATCCTCTAAATTCTTGTAAGAGTGTGAGACAAGGCTGGTCTCCAGCCGTGCTTTCAGCAGGAAGTGAGTCATGGCAGCAGTAAACGGACGACGACAGACGACTGATATTGACTGATGCCTTTGTCTTCCCTCATTCTCTCTAAACTTCACTCACTGGTTTTGTGTTTCAGGAATATGATTCATGTTTCTGACATTTCAGATGTATTCATGTTGTCACTGCGGCTGCTGCTGCTGCTGCTGCGGTTTTTAAAACCTGCATTTATTCATATTTATGTTGGAACCGTCCAGACGGCGTATCAGAGAAAGGAGACGCATCTAAACTGATTTGTCGAACCTCCACATCCTTGTCTTTCCTTCGACGGGTCTGACTCGCACCAACCCAGTCACCGTGTGGGGATCGTGCCGGACCCAGCAGCTGTACATCTCGTGACGTCCGACTACTTCTGCAATGGATTTTTGTTTTCTTATTGGCATTTCCACTGACTTTACTTGCACTAAAGCACATGGTTTATTCGCTTAAATCGTTTCTCAGATCCGCCTGTTGATATTAATTAAAGCTGGGGTCATAACTTTGTCTTTATTGATGAGTAACTGCATAATAATAATAAACCTCCTGTAGGTCCATGATGGAGGAAACTCAATAAATGAATGAATTTATACAACTATGAAAAATAAAACAAAAATGTATTTGGTTTAAAAATACAATTTTTAAACTAACTAATCCCCTTAGCTAATCACAAATACATAATTATTTTAGCAACAAGAGATAAATAATGTTGGTATTGACATTGGTCCTGATTATGAAATATATCCATTTCCCCCAACTATAGTTTTATTGTGATATTAAATTGTTTGTATTAAGGTTTTTGAGCCTCTTCCTTTTGTTTGAGCATTTGTTTATATCTTTTGGTTTTAATTTGGTTAAACTGACTTTATTCTGGAAACATGGTGGTAACTGAAGTCAAATCTACCAGATCTTTAAATTTTAGTTTTTTTGTTAATATCATTTTTGCAAATCATTTCTTGTATTTCTTTATTAAAACTGAAGGCTGATTTGGATATTTGTGCAGTTTATGTTGTTTCATGGTTGTATTTTTCACTTAGTAGTAGAAACATATAAATCACTGTAATTGAATGGGTCATTTCAGTAAATTAATATTTATGTTTTTTACTAATTTATTAGTACTTTCTGAACTACAGTCTCCATGAATATAATTAAGTTTTACACAATAATAATGTCATACTAGATTTGACCAATTTTATTTTTTTTTACTTCATTTGATAAAATATAACTGTTAAATGTTAACAAATAACACAATATATATATATTTATTTATTAAATTCAGTAACCAGTGATTAATTGTAGGTCTCTCAATCTACATTTCATGTATTTTCAGTTTAAAAACTTGTGTAAAAACCAAATACATGTCATCAAAAAAAAACAAAAAACTAAGTAAATCAACTTTTGGATGAACAAATGGTGAATTATCTACATTTAGATAATAAAAATGCATAATTTATAATGATTGGTAGCTTCATTAATAATAATTGGCCAATACTGACAGTAAATATCAGATTAGTTGACACAATGAATTGGTCTGAATCAAGTTGAAACTTGTTGTCATTGCTCTTGATTAGGGAAATACAGTTTAAAATTAAAGATTTAAGAGCACATTAAAGATATTGTGAGGCCTTTGAAGGCACTTTGGTAACTATAAGCACCACAAATCACAACCAGAAAAATCCTAATCTTGCAGATTACAGCCACCTCAGTTTATAATCTGTATCGTGAGGCCTGTCAGATGGAACTACCGACAAACTCTTTTTGAATCCAAAGGCGCGTTTCTTCTCGTGAGAAGCAGATCATCTCCAACCTGAATGACTTTCACAGCTTTGGCTCACACGAGCCGTTGCCGCACGCTTGGTTTCGCTCAGCGGGACGCGGCGGGTCAGCGGGCGATGCCTCGTGTCGTGCAAGTTGGCGACGCCGCAACATGGCGTTGAGAGTAACGTTTGTCTGGAGTGACAGATGGTCACCGCAAAACCGTCAAGGTGATCCAGAAAACCACACTCGTGCTGACTTGTCCACGGCGCTGATTCCTCTCCTGGAGTTAAACATGTGCAGATGTTTGCCGTGACAATTATTCCGAGTTGACAGGTGTTGATTGGAGCCTTGTTTGTCCTCACGCGGAGCGGAGACTGTGTCTGTGCGGCTGCTGTGCAAAACTGTCAAAAATATGAAGCGTGATGGGGGTGGACCTTTCAGAAATCCACACATCTCCGCTGAGAGAGAACATTTTTGGTTCTAAGGAGGTTGTTTTAAATAAACAAAATGGAATAAAGTGATGAAAATGGATGTAGATTCAAATAACACAATTTAATCCAATCCAATCCAAATTTGTTTCTATAGCACATTTAAAAAACAACTAAGTTGACTAATACATATTAAGAAGCAATACGTATAAAACGGAATCTAAAACCAACAAAACACAGAGACTGTGTCAGTAAACTATGTAAATGCACATAGTATGTGAGAAATACTTTAAACACAATTCTGACAATAAGTGAAAGATGCGCTCCATGTGAGTGCAATAACCACATGAGAATACACAGAATTGTGCATTCCTAGTCCAAAAAACGTCACAACATGAGGGAAATATTTTTGTTGTTAAAAAAATATCATAATGAGAGTTTGTTTTTTTTTTTTCCATTGGACCAATTCAGAATCATTGTAGTCGTCTAAAAAAATAACTTCTATGTGATTTGTTTTTCACTCCACGCAAGAGCGACGTTAAAACATATGTGTAACTGAGTTGAAATTTTATTTCTGAAGCTTTCCTTTTCCTGTTTTTTTATTTTTAAATCTCCCTTCTTGATTTAAAAGGGTATAATGTAACCTATGATTTTTAAAGGATTTTTAAAAAAAAAAAAAAAATAAAGTTTATAAAAAGAAAACGGCCCTGAGATAATTGTAAAAAAAAAAAAAAAAAAAAAAAAAAAATCAACTTTTTGCAGACAACAGCTGAAATGTGATGCAAATAAAAATGTTTCCACTTGTAAAACGTAAATGGCTTTCAACTTCAATCTTCTATTTAAACCTTACAAGGATATAAATGTTCCTGTTGTTTACTCGGCTGTTTGAGACGATGACACTTGTACTGTGTTGGTCCTCGTGTTAGCTGCCTCTTTAAAAGTGATGCTATAGCCTGTGTTTGTGGGGTCACGGTCGCTCGTACATAATTTATAACATAATGCATGAATTCCCCAGTGACTTTGCATAATTCATATTTCATACTCGCACACGCTGCTTTGGTGGGAACACATAATGTGCTAACGGGGGGAATTAGCAGCTTCATAACATGTGTGTTTGTATGACACCCGTGTGTGTATATAACCATATATGATGTGAACAATTTTCTTTTGGAATATGTGTAATAGATGAGATATGTTCAAAATATATACAAAGCAAAGAATAATATGCAGTGTATATATATATATATATACATACATATATATAAATAATATTATATATTATATATAAGATATTTAAGCAAATATAAATGGAGTAAAATATAAAATATTACAATCTTGAATTTTTAGGTTTTCCCTTAAAACACCAAATAAGCAAATAACAAAAATGTTAGCCTGTTGGTGGCGCTGAAGGACAGATCATGGTACCTATGTGGTCTGGATTATGAGTGGCTGCTTACAATTCAAGTAGAATTCCATACAGTAGTCATTAACACATTGGCCTAAAAACTCTGCCTCTTGGTGGCGGAATGTTAAGGTAACCTATAGTATGTTGGTGCTTACTTATCATTAAATTCCACTAAATTGGTTCAGAAAATGAATCCTAAATTGTGCAAAAGCTGTTTTCTTTATTTCATACAGCTCTTGTTGCAGCATCGGTGGTCGTCCAGCGGATGGCAGTAGTGAGAAGGAGTTTGCATGTTAAAATAAATTACGACTACCTGTACCTCGGATAAAAAAAAAAAAAAAAATCCCAATAAAAGTGGAAGTGAGATCCACTTGTGAGCAGGAGATTTTGTTTAAAGCATGAAAAATATCCGCCACTTGATGGCGCTATAAGAAAACGCTACGTAATCAGTCCAGTGTGAACGTTAGCTGACATTTAGACCCGCAGCGACAAAGAGCTTTCCCTGTATGATCTTTTTCTTTCTAGGTCTTAAAAGGTTTTCAGTAAACATGCCATCGTTTCAAGTAGACTCTAAACGTTGCAGTGTATATGCCAGGCCTGTATGTGGCGCTGTAACGCTCCCACAGAAATACACCAAAATGTAAAAAGAAGATGTGGAGCATGTGTATTGTTGTATACACAAAAATTCGAGGGAGGCATGTCCAAAACGCCGGTTCTTTGTGGCTTAAAAGCAAACACTTTACAACATTTTGCAGAATCGCCTTAAGTCCTTCCTGCATGTGCAGTTCCTGAGTCAGGACTGATGACTGTAAACAACGTTTATAATCTTTGGTTCAGTAGTTCTCAAGCTCTCCAAGTAACACCATTATCTCCGCCGTTAAATACAGTGGTGTAAATAGGCCGAGCACAGTCTCATTAAGAAGGAGTGAAAGATAAGGTGACTAATTCTAATTATTTTCATTTTCCACTCTGGTCACGTGCGCTGGTTTGTACAACAGAACAGTATTTCAGATTTTCCTCCAAGTACCACCAGAGGAAGCTCACGTACCACTGGTGGGACACACACCACAGTTTGAAAACCATGGCTCTGGTCTTGAATGCATTCACGTGACTAAATAAGAAGACTGAGTCATCAGTAAAGAGTTTGCGGTGGACAATAATCAACGTTTGACTCAGTGGCCGGAATTCGCTTGAGAAAGTGAAACAGTGGAAGATTCAGAGACGGCGACTCACCGGGTCACGCTCTGCACGGGGACAACACGCGCACACGTGCGCGCGTAATCACCAGCGTCGCTCGTAATTGACCGATCTTGATTGACGACTCCCGCAGATGTTCATGCTGCAGACAATTTCCGCACGAGACGCCATATGTTGAGGAAAAAGACGGCGATTGGTATTCTCCCCACCATCTCCCTCAACATCCCATAATGTCACTTTTTATATACTCCAGTGAGAGAGACACTAATATCCTTCACATGAGTGTTGAATTCACACATCAGCATCAGAATGTTTGCCAGTGTTGGGAACAGAAGACGGTTGGATGGGTAATTCTCCTGCTATACTGATGAAGCCTCGTACATTTAAATACCGCATGTGCAGAAATGGGAGTACACGGAAGGTTTCAAAAGGACACGAAATTAAAATGAAAAATAAAAAATGGACCCTTCATTTGTAGCCGTGTTTTAAGTGATTAATTGGGCAAAGCAGTGGGAGCAGTGAGCAGAGCCGAAGCCTGTTTTTTTTAAATATTAATCCTCATACAGAAGCAATGACACCTTTCCTATATAATATTACATGCTTTAAATAAAGACCAGTCACAATTAAATACCACAAATTACTATTTTCTCTTCACTGCTGCTGCCATTCTGTGCCACAAATCCAATAATGGTTACTATTAGTGTTGAACCTTTGTAATGCATTATCAGTGACACACCACAGTGAAGGTTATGGCTTTGATTAACAGTATAACAATACTGCTTATCAATACTAATATGAATGTATACACAGAATGTCAGTATTGATACTGCTTATTGATACAATACTCATGGACACACAGAATCCAGCATCATTATCAGTATAGATAAGCGACACTGATAACGATCAACTCAATCAAAATATTGATACCAATAGACAAAAACACTGCTTATCTATACAAATACTTATCAATACACATATTGATACTTTTGTGCTAAGGTGAGCTCAGAGGAAGAGTATCTTGCTGCACGTGCTATAACGTGCTTCCATTGTGTCATAGCAAATGCTTTTATTCTGAAATTATGCTTGAAATAGAGTGATTACTATCAGTATAGGAATGTTGTGATAGAATGCTAAGCCCATGTCAACCAACCCTGACTGCAGAAGAAGAGAGTGAAGGACACCAAATCCAAATGCCCTGGAGATATCTTCACTCTAATTCATTTGCACAATTCGGGCTTAAATTCTTCTGAATTATACAAACATTCCATCTGTTGTACGTCAGGATAGTGTCCTAAAATAAAAAACAGAACTAAAAAGAAGCTATTCCATGGAGGAATTCCGAGAAAATACAACTCCATATTGGCAAAGAAGAAGAAGGAAAAGTGGATATTTTCAGAAGCATCTATTCTACACAGGGAAGCCCCCGGCAGTGACCTCCTTCTACATCACTTTACCCTTCTGCTGTAGCCTGCAGTCACTCCCTGGAGGTTTAAGAGTTTCTCAGGCGAACAGGCGAGGTTATCATACCTTTGGATCGTGGATAAAGGCAACAATTGATTCATTATCTTTGTGCATCAGCTCCCCGAGGCTGATATGGATACTTGTCAAAGTGTTGGTGGTTTAATGGGCAAAAACACTCAAGGTCACGGCAAACAAAGTAACAGGGAGAGAGATAAAAGGTTGGCCATTTAATCTGTTGTCGTTGGAAGTGAACCGCGCGACGGCGGCAGGGAAACATTTTTTTTACACGCGACAGAAACGCTTTCCGAGAGAATCCCTGAAGCTGTTTAGCTGACTTTGCTTATGGAGCACTCTCTTCTGATGAAGTGATTCAACAGCTTCCTCGTACTATACCGTGGTCGGCTTGTTTCGCCACTGCAGCTTATTGAATTGATGGCACTTTTCATGTTTCATTTTCCTAATCAGCGCCGAGTTCAACTGGAACTGTGGTTACGAGCTCACCCTTCTTGCCTCTTCGGCTCCAAAGTCCCTTATCTGTGTGATTTCCAGTGGCGACGAATATTCTCTTACGTTAATAATCAGGGAAAAAAAAAAAAAGAATCACTTCTTGAATCTTGTTTCACTTTCTCAATAGGAGGGGGGGGGGGGGGGGGGGGGGGTATCCATTTTCTAGTTCAAGGGAATTCAAATAAGGGGGAGGATGTGAGTGGCTTATCTGATCAGACGTGAGGCCTTTGAACAGAAATGCTGACACGATCATTACAGTGTGGCACACAGAGACAGTAATATAGCACAGAAGTCATACTTTTGTTCACCTATAGGCCGCAGAACAGATGCGAGGGCCTAACATGCTCACTTTGCAATTTGTGTTATTTAAAAGCTTGTGATCAGTGTGCACAGTTTGGATCGAATATTCATTTCATGAATACTTAACATGCTCCTGTGCAGTAAATCTATCTGACTAAGGCTAAAAGGGTTTCATGTGATCCGGTCTTCTGGAGCTTTTACGCACAGCAAAGGCTCTCAAACATCAGTATATGAGCCAACGCTGGCTCCCCTCAGTGGTACTTGGAGGAAATGTTAAAAGTTAATTTGCTCACACTGCCATCCATGTTGGCGGGAAAAGCCTCTGAAAAAGGAAAGGCACCAGTGTTGGTTTCAAGATTTAAGAGTTCGCTCCGCAATTTATCACAGAACCTGACCCTTAACATACACTCGGGTGCCGTTTGGATGGAAACGACAAGAGCGGACATCATTCCTGACCGGCAGTGTTACGACATCTTCAGCTATCAGATAAAATTGTTCTCATTCTACTCCACAGAACACTTACACAAATTCAGATGTGGTGTTAGCGTCCTTCCTCCACGATCTGATCGCATGAGGACAGCCCTAAGTACAAATGTTTACTCGAGGTGGGTCAAAATATCGATCTGGCGATATATCGTTGTCCTTCCTCACGCAACCTGACAATCAAAGCCGTAGTTGTGCTGCCTGAACATGAAGTAAGACTTGAATCATGGGAAAAAGAAATCACGCGATAATCAGAACTAATGCCGCGACAATGGCCACAGACGTTTTCATGTGTGAGAGCCATGTTAATGCAAAGCACCTCTGCATGCGGCTTCTGCAATAAAGCAGTCCGTGTTCAGATGTATAGTTTGGGCGAAGCATATGTGACTGATTCATTGATGATAACCAAATCTGAACAAGGTCAAAATAAATGAAGAGAATGAAAAGTGCCTTATACAGTTGGTATGAAAATGTCCTTGTTTTAAAGGTATTTCCCAAGTGCTGAAGAATTTTTTAACACAGATTATTCACACTGGAAGCATGTCCTTTGGTCAGATGACCAAACTAGAGCTCTTTGTCCACAGAGACATTGTTTATGTTTGGAGACAGAAGACAGAGACCGAACCCAAAGAACAGTGTCCCCACAGTGAAACACGGTGGTGTGAGTAATATGTTGTGGACATGCTTCAGTGAGTCTGGAACTGGGAATCTCATCAAGGTGGAAGGAATCATGAAGAAAGAAGGAGATGTGGAGATTTGGAAAGAAAACCTGAAGCAGTCAGCAGCAAAACTGGGTCCGGGTCGTCGCTTTGTCTTCCAACACGACGACGACGACGAGCCAAAACATACGTGGCTCCTGGTGAAGAACGACCTCCAGAAGACCAGAGTGAACGTTAGTGACTGGCCTGCACAAAGTCCTGACTTAAATCCCATTGAAGTGAAGACCAAGGTCCATGCCAGAAGGCCATCAAATCTGGAGGAGCTGGAGAGATTTGCCAAAGAAGAATGGGCTGGGATTCCTCAGGAGATGAGTCAGAGACTTGTTGAAAACTACAACAAACCACTGCAGAGACACAAGTGACTGTTAGCATCAGGGGGATAATCATGTTGACCCTGATAGTTTTTGGTTTTTGTGGAATAATTTCAATTTTGTGTGCAAAGTCAAATAATGGAAGCATCCAAAGTAAGACTAGAATGTTTGAAAAAGCTGTGTTAAAAATTATTTGCTCTGTTTGACAGCAACTGTAAATAAAACCACTTATTTTGTAAGGAACATATTTTCTCCCCTCAAATTAAACCAAAAATTGTCCTGCATAGAATTGTGGTGAATAATAATAATAATAACAAAAAGCATCTTTTCTGAATCTTATTGTAGCCTGGTTATGTTTGAACTATCTACTTTTTATTAAATTAGAATAAGATCAGGTGGAGTGAAAGACATATATATATATATATATTCTATTAAAAAGTCATCAGTCCATATGCCGGGTGGCAGAACTATATCTCTCTCCACGGTCCAGCCGTTTCACTGAGTAGATCTGAAACACAATGCAGGAGATGATCGAGTCTTAGTGTCAATACATCAGCCTGGAAAATTACCTCTTCTCTGCTTGGCCTACTTTAATCTGTGGCCCCTCTATTGAGGGAATGAACACTCTCTCCTCTGTCCTATTGACAACGTAAAATAGGTTTGCCAGCTTGATTGACAACTTTGTCCACCTGACAAAATGCGACGCAGCCACGGACAAAAAACAGATCAGGAATTCTTTGGAGCCAATCTGGCGCTGCCGATTACATTTTCTCTGCCGTCGTCTTCTTTTATTGTATCGCATGGGCCTTTTGAGGTATTGAGGTGTGTGTGAGTGTTTTGTTGCGAGGTCTCTGTGAATGTGCAGACGTGTGTGTGTGTAGATGTGAGGCCGTGCATGGCTGCGTACATACTGGGGCGTACGTTGGGAAAGATTCCTCGAAGCTCAACACGGAAGACATTAGCATGACATTACAATGACGCTTTTGATTTGGAGTAACAAATACAAAAAAAATAAAACATGAAAGAAATGGCAAAAAAAAAAAAAAACAAAACAAAAAAAACAGTTCCTGCACACAGCATGTGTATGGGAGTTGGATTTTATTTTTGTTTTATTTTTTAATAATACAACATGCTGCTACTGTAGATGTTAAACTGCACATCCTGCAAAATGCAAATGTCTTCAAAACAAATAACCAGAGGATAAACATGAAGCGATGATCACGTTAACCTTTCTCCAGTGCTGTCTGAACTGTGCAGTTTTTCAGTTCTCTGTACTCAACTGCTCTTATATTAACACTAATATATGACCATAGCGTTTTTATTTTAACATTTTTAGCGCTTAAAAATGTAGGCTACCGTCTCTTGGCTGACATGGTTAAAATAAGCTTCGTAAAAGGAATCTACACCCACTGAAGGTGCCAACACAGCAACGTGTTAATTAAGACTCTAATCGTGTCCTGAACTGAGAATATAAACTTTTATCCTCCAACTGAAGACATAGGCTTGCATGATTTATTGGGATCAGACTTTTCAGTTCTTTTATGCGACACTATAACCCAAAATTAAAACGTGGATCTCAATCCCAGATGACGTGAACTGGAAACAGTTTACGATGTTGTGATGTTTCCGTTGTCTTTGTTATTGTGCAAGCGGAGCCGCGGTCATGCAACAAATTTCAAACTTAACCGTTTGACAACTGAGTATCATCAATCCATCACCCACTTGGTTAACTTCCCCTTACGCTGACCTCAGTTCGCCTCAGTTCAACTGCAAAACAACACGTCCACGCTAAATGGACACGACCATTCACGCGCATATTCGCACAAATTCGCACGCACATATTTTCACGGCATGTTTCTACCTGACAACTACACCAATAGACGGAACTGAGCAAATAGAATTTGAACAAAACAAACAAAATGAATAGAAAAGAAAAGAAAAGTACCAGATCACTTGCCAGGTTGGATGAGACAAAGAAAATGAGCCAGTTATGCTCTGGAGCATCAATCCACTCTCCTACTAGCGACCTTTGACCCTGCAGGAGTGCAGTTCAGTTATTCCTGCTCACCAGCATGAGATGAGGGTGGGGGGAAAACTCCTTTGCAACTTGCGTTCCACCTACCAGCAGCCCAAAATCGACAACTGCAGCACCTTCTAGTTTTACTTGGTGCTACCAGTCCCACACTGTATCATGTAGAAGGTGTGGTTGATGTGGGAGTGGCCACATGAGTACAAACAAAATGAAGCCAATAGGACGCATTCAAGGACCATTCCATCATTTTTGCAGGATCGACGTTGTGTTGAGTCCGGTGGAGCAGCTTCAAGATGCATTCAAGGAACAAGTTAAAATTCACAGTAGGTCCACCAACTGAATGCTTGCTACTGCTGCCACCTTGTGATAATAGATGCGCCAGAAATTCGGTCGTCACTAGAGCAGAAATGTCTAGTTTTATCTGGTCCCTGAAAGTAGGGAATTGTGGATGTGAATGAGTTAAAAAAGATAGTTTCCTTCAAAAGTCTGGCATAAATTTAACAGTGTCATCCAAATGTGTCCAGATAATTTAATTAGGCAGAGCTTGTTCCTGGATAATGACAAAGCCTTTTACTTTTTAAGGATAAGTAAGGGTTAGCTCATTGCTTTGGAAAATGTCACTGTAAATAATTCATGTGAAATGACACAGGAGCTGGTGAATGGCTCCATTCTTTAGGCGGGCGGTTCCCTCCTTTGGTTTTTAGCAGCAGATCTGTGTAAGAATGTCTTCTCTGTCTCCCCGGGTACGACGAGGAAAACAAATGTGACGATGCCGACCACAAAGACGACCATGTCTCTTAGGTTACTGTTCGCACCAAACGCATGTGAGAAAGGAAAGATGGTGTGGATTTGAAAGGGAAGGACAGTGAGCGGAAGTAATCTGTACGAGGCGTAGAGTTGGACAGCGACACGAGGGTTAATGACACTATTCTTACACCTCACCAACAAGAGCCTCACAGCCTTTCCCAATAAATCGGGGTTGATCCACTTTCATTATTTGATCTGACCTTTACAAAAGGTCACATGTAATACAGGCTCTAATGTTATCATTGTTCCCCCGACTGGAACAATGCAAGTATCAGTCATAGTTAAACTAATATACAGTGAGAAAAGCTCCAAAAGGACAAAATAAAGGCACAAGTCGAGTGGAAAAGTAGGGAATGAGTCATGGGCAATTTTAGTTTTTAGGAATATTTAAAGCATAAAATACTGCAATAAAAATTTTTTTTAAATTTTATTTTGTGGGCTTATATAAAGGACTGCACGATGGTTAACATTGTGAAATCAGTTGATATTGATAATTCACTTTTACTCAGGGGATTGAATCTTGAAATAATTTTCCAAAGTGAAGTTTAAACTAATGAACAAACAAACAAACCTTTTTTTTCATACTTATGCATAAATAAATCAATATGTACATATTAAACATTTGTTGTACCTTTATTCTGCCTATTTATTACTATGATTTGCATTTCACTTATTTACTCTTAATTTTTACTCTGTAACTCCACCTCTGGTGTTGCCATTGCATTTTTTTTTTGTTTTTAAATTGTAATTGCCCTTGTATGCACGTAAAAAAAATACTGAAGGTTGGCTGAATTATTGCACAGACATAGTAATAATCCTATAAATTCATCCAGTCCTCCTTGACTTGATGGTAATTTATTTTAAGTGGCAACTCTTACAGTTTCTTCAAACCATCACTTTTGTGTGGAATTAGCATTATTCCACCAGAATGCATTGTTTAGATGTAAGAAGTGTGTCTCTTGAGTCATACTTAAGGAAAGAAATGTGGGTTTACTTTGGGAAAAGAAACCTTATGCTATCCAGGAGGGAATTAAGGTAAGAGGATACTTGTTTTAAGAGCAGCGAGTTCTCATACGGGAAAAAAAAATAAAAATAAATAAAAACTTCTCGTGGGTGTTAGCCAGGCTCTGCCAGCTGCCGGGCTTATGTCTGCAAAGAGAACAAGAAGTAAAAGAAAAAATAAAGATGAGAGGCTGCTTGGAGTCTGTTTACAGTGAATGCCAGGTGCTGTGTGACATTTTCTCCTGCAGAGGCTTCATTTCACAGTCCAAAGGTGGTGGAGGGGTTTTGGATTTGAACACAGGGACATCGGTGGAAGACGAAGAAGAAGAAGAAGAAGAAGAAAGTGTGAAAATATCAGTTCCAGTTAAAGTTTTCAGAGCCTTATCAGCAGAAATTGTGTTGTAATAAATTAAAGAAAATCACTATGATAACTAGGGTTGATACCCGATACTTTTTAACTTAACTATTTGTTAATTAGCAATAAAAAAAAATCAACTGATGTTTCAGTCCACTAGATGGCGCAACCTGTTGTGTGAGTATATTGTAATATATATATTTTTATTCCCTGCAAATACTCAGTATTTTGCAGCATCGTGATAATATCGTATCGCGGTGTCGCCAGTGATTCCCACCCCTAATGATAATTGTACGTTCCAGTTGGAGTCCAGAGTCGGAAAACAACGTCTCCTGTTGGATTTCCAACTCGGACAGAATCAGAACAACCTCACAAACGCCAACAGAGCATTCCAAGACGGCTGGCACAAATAAATCTTACTCATGGACATGATGCCGCACGGCTACGCTGCTGTTTGCGTGTGCAAAATATCATGTACGGCGTTTTTACTGTATGGCCTATGTCTCTTGACCTCCAACTCACCGACCACAAAAAAACACAGCTCACATTGGTAAACTGCAGCTATTGGTTGGAAATGCTAAGGAAAAAAAAGCCTCATTAACCTTTTTAAAAAGATCTTGACAAGAAGAGAAGAAAATGAAAAAGATTCCTACATGTTCTCTGTGGACACTTAACTCATATTATGTTTTGAAAGTCTGTTGTCTTTTCGTATCTTCTCGCCATGTGTTGCCAACACGTGAACGTACACGAAACGGGGTTTTAGATAAAAAAATAAACCAGTGTGACAGGTAAGTACAGCTGCTTTTGTCTCTGTTTTATAATCCTCAAGACTGTGGAGCAGGAATTTAATTGGAATTACAGTGGATTATTATTATTACTGATAAATTATGTTTTAAATAATTAATTACTTTAATTTTTCTTCAAGATTAGAGATAGCATTTCTTTTCTCTTCTTATCTTATTGTCATTGTCATTCTGGTCGACATTTTGTTTCTGTTCTTATTTCTCTCTTATTACACGTTGCTTTCAAGTTAATCATGTGCTGTGTGTATATTCTGCAAAATAAACTAATATTCAGAGCCCAGTGTTAAATATATTGAGCAACATTTCCTTCAAAATGGAGCTTTAATATCGAGCTGCATGAAAAGGTTTCATTCAGCCACCACTTTGGTAAGTGTGCTGTGTATTTTTATGAGCAACAATGCTCTCTCCCCTTTTATATCAGCTGAACCATCCATTAGCATTGAAATGTATCTGAAAGATCAACTTGCACATATGCAATAAAAGTCCGTAATGGAGACCATCAAAGGCGACCCCGTCCTTCACCCGCTGCTCTTTAGTATATTCATATCAGACCAAAGAGATCAAGCTATTCTCCCCCAGAACTGACAGTATCAAGTTTGGGGACAATGAGCTGGTCAAGGTTGCTGTCTAATAAATGACTTCTTGTCATGTTTGCAGATGCTCAAGGTCCCTTGATGTCCAGCAGCTGTGGTGAGAGCCAGAGTCCCTGGAGCCGATGTCACTGTGATCAAGAACACACACGACGGGCAGACGTTTGTGATCCGGCCAAGAAAAACTGTGTGGATGTGACTGCACCTTTGTTCCCACTCTCTTCATTTACCCCCCATCAGTTCAGTTCACTTTACAGCCAGACTTAAATTCCAACGAATTAAAAAAAAAGACGCCGATGCAAGACAAGAGAAAATGTACCTAAGAGACAGCTATACCAGTATTTCCACAAGTGTGAGCTCTAATGTGCAGCGCTACAGTGGCTCAGTTGACGTTAACGTTGAGCACTCACTTTTACGCTCGGCTCACACCTGTTTTACAGCATAAGTCACTCACACGTCTTCGATTGTTTTATTTGCACTGCATTTAAATGTGTATCACAGTAGGGGAACCGTAAAAACACATCTCTACGCAGATGACACCCTTAAAAAAAAGTCCAATTACTGTGGTGCAACACAACGTACATTATCTCAAGACACTTTGTATAGCAGATGACCTTTACATAGCAGAAACCTTATGATATCACCATTTTCAACGTGAATTTGACTCATTTTTCAATAATAAAAAAAAAAAGTTCTTGTGTGAATGTCTGCCCTCAAAAATCAGGATCTTTGGCCAGTTTCTATAATTGGGCATCTTTGCAGACTTTCCCTGAGAGAATTAAAAACCATTCATAGAGCATGGGTAAAGAATCTATGCGCAACCTGAGCACAGCTAAAAAACAAACCGAGTTGAGAAGGAGCCACCAGACTGTAGGAATATACCATTACATTTATTGACTGGACATTTTTCTCTTGGTTCTAGCATTATGATGACATTTTGCTCAATGTATTCAAATATTTATATATAAATATAAGTCAACAGAGAGGGAAAGACATCAATCTGTGGTCCCATTACCGTTTATTATTTTAAGCCATTGCAGTGAAATCTGGATCGGACCTAAGATCAAACATTTACAAGGTGATCGAAAGAGCACCAGTGCTGTCTTTTACTTGCATTCCTATAATTAGAAAAAAGTATATTTATTATTATAATTATAAGAATAACAATAATTATCATCTCCCCATCACGTTCTTCTTCTCCTTCTTCTCCTGCTGTTAAAAAGCAGACGGCCATATTCATGAAGGGAGCGTAATTAACCAGTCAGTGTTTGGATGACTTCCAGATGAATGAGTTATTATTGCCATTATTGATACTGGCTGGCGTGAGCCCTGCTATCTGGGATTAATGCTGTTAGAATTTAGAAGCCTGACACCATCTTACCACTTAGTCCCATGATGAATAGTGTTAGGCAAAGTCGTTTGCACTGACACTCACTTACTTCCCCTCATTTTATGTACTTTGCTTGCCTTATTAAGGCTCTTACCACTGGCTTAATTGCCTATTTAGAATTCTCCTCTTTGTGACCTAGATGTGTTTTATTTGGTGAATGTAATTAAGTTACCTGTAAATATCTTTGCTAAAGCCTCATCCATCTCTGTTATGTGCGTACTCTATTTTTGCTTTAATTAATTTAATGGCTACTGTGTCTGGACACTATTAACCTCAATGAAAATGAGAGGAGAAATCGGTTTGGGCCGGGCTAAACTCGAGGCATCTATGATGAGAAGCAGCTCAATAGATTGTATTGATGAAGTGAACCAATGTATTAAGAAAGTGTTGGTGAGAGGAAAAACTCTCCTGCTAAATTGGCCCATTTTGTTTCAAGTAACAGCCTGTTGGAGACGGTTATAGTTTTAAACATTTGTTCGCCTGAAATTTATTGCCCTTCTTTTATTTGAATTGTTTTTCCTAACAGCTGTATTTCTTCCTGCACTTCTTCTCCTTACACTTTTCAACTCTTTAACACTTTAGTGGGAAGAAAAGATCCACACAGAGAAATGTTGCCTGACTCCCAGCCTCTTTTTGAGCTTAGTAACTCCAGAATTGTCATCTAATGTCTGTATATGGCAATTACAGCAATTAATCTATTATATATATAATCATAAAAGTTCAAAATAAGTGGGGAAAATAAGTCAGTGTTTCCCAAACCTCAACTTTATATCATCCTTAAATGTCATATTGTAACTTTAACTTTTCTGTCAAAAGACTGTTCACATGTAAAAACCAAGTGTGTAAGAATTAATGACACCTAATGGTCAGACTGCAGATTGCAAGACTCCGCCCCTCACCCCTCCAGTTCACAAGCTTGTCAGGAAACAAGCAAATAGTAAACTTCTGCTTTAAATTTCTGGCTGTTTTGTCCGTTAAGGCTGCCGTAGAAACATGCCGGTCTCCATAAAGAAAGAAATTTTAATGTGATTAAACACATATATAAACATATGTATGCTTAGTATATTCAATTTCTGCCAATAAACATTCTTTTTTTTGTACCTTTAAGAACTGAATAAGATTTAGATCAAATGATGGACGTTTTTAGTCTTTAATTGTTTAATTAATCAATTGCTAATTGTTGCGGCCCCTTTAATTCACATCAGTGATTTGATAACCACAACACATGACGACCAATATATCCTCACAAACCTGCTACTATGGCTGTCAAATGTCCTGTGTTTGTTGTCCGTTTTCTTTTCCTCAATACAAGAACATCACTTTCAGTGGTATCAGTCAGCCAGCCGTGCTTCCTGCCCCCTTGAATTGTTATTTAATTTCTAAAAGGAAGCAGCACAACATCATCAGTGAAGAGGGTGTGTGTGGGCATGTGTGAAAGCTTCCAGGGAATCCTGTTGTGCGGAGCATCCATTAAGAAATGGGACACGTCCCATCACCGTCCTTACCTCCGACCCCTGAAGAGCGTGGAGGACATGGCAGATGCCCTCCAGAAACACTTAAACGACATGAAGGAACAAGCTCCTTCCTTATTAATGTGCTCTTTAAAAAAAGCAACCCCACCCCCATCCCCCCCGGGACCAGTGAGTGTGACGAGCGTAGTGAGTGGGTCTGTTCATTTTTTAAATTTGGGCACCCTGTCCTTATAGGCACTGCAGTAAATCAAGGTGCTACTTAACTGCTCTGGTAGGTCTTGTTCACTATAAATGCATATAATGATTCATGAAACGCTGTGTCCCGACAGGAAAACACAGTGCCAGTGGTTGTAAACATACAGACAATGCGTGTTCGTAAAGCAGAGCCAGAGCCGTACTCATTGTGATGGTTGACTGACTTGTTGCGGTGAGATTGGGGGACTGTCTCCACTGCCCCCTACTGTCTGGCAGTGGAAATCCAGCCTTGAAAGATCAGGGCTGCCGACCCGGAGTGCTCAGAATCAGGAGGTCCAGTTACTGTCTATAAGGTGAAAACGGACAGGGACATGACTCCGTGGCTCCGTTGAAAACAAATGCACATGACCAGGAGAGTGGAAGGGATGGGAGGAGCATCAGTGGTGAGTTTTCACAACAGTCAGGATAAAAAGGATGGACAATGGATGTCACAAAAATACTGTAGGGGGAGCTCTGTAGTGAGTAAGGGGAAAAAAAGCTGCCAGACTAGCAAAGTTTCAGATTAAAACTCCACTCACACTGGTCCAAAAATTTAGTTGGGCATGTGTTTTCATGCACATTCACTCCCCGGGTCCAATGACTCTGCACTGCACATGGGTTTTAATTTTCTTCTGCGTTATTGGTGGTTATGAGTGAAGACTCAAGTGAAGAAACCCTTTTCCTTGTCATGTTCCTCATTTCTGACAATGATACAAAGCCCTATGTTGTTTCTTATGCTAGGATGCACAATTATCTTGGGACTGTTAGCACTTGGAACCATAGACTGTTAGTTAGTTAGCCAACAGGGGGAGAACTTTTGAATAGAAGTCTATGGGAAGATGAGCTTTTACTTAATAATGTTAATAAACATTTTCCTGAGCAGTTTATGGTCATGACTGCTATAGTTTCAGCTCTTTGACATTAGACCTTGATCAGTTCATAAATTATGTTCCCATTTAGGGTCACATGGTTGGTGTAGTTAGCAATTTGTAATTGTAATTAGCATGTTCTCATGTGTGCATGAGATGGGGATTAGGCCAATGGTTTTGCCGACTTGGGGATTAGGCCAATGGTTGTCCGTCTCTATGTGACCCTGTGATGGACTGGTGACCTGTCCAGGTTGTACCCCGCCTTTCGCCCTATGTCAGCTGGGATTAGGCACCAGTGACCCTGTGACCCTCATGTAGAGGATAATATGTCGAGTGAAGTGAGCGAGTGAGTGAGTGATGTTTCCATTTAGAGGAAAATAGACAATAAAGTGTGACAAATATCAGCAGAAACCAAACTGATAACTAAATGTCCACCTTCAAACACTGCCGTGGCACCGACCGAATTATGAAAATCAGAGCTTCCTGGCGGGAGTTTGCTCTAAACACAGAAGACCACATCCTCGTTCATATCATCTACGAAGGGCACAGCACTCAATATCTTCTGTTTCATGATTCAGATTAATGGAAAGGATACAAATCAGTAGTCACTGAGCTCTATGGTGGTGGTTTTGCTTTTTTTATCCCACCGACTTTTGTTTCTGGCGCGTTTGTGATGTTGAAATTCACGCACGGGTGAAAAACAACCACAGGGCAGACTAACCACTGACAGAAGGGACAGCGTTAATCACCTCTTTCTTTCATGGATTCAATTGAGGCTTAAAATAAAGAAAAAAAAGTCAATCTTTTTTTTTTTTTTTGATGTAAAATGAAAAATGCAAAAGGACAAACGTTGTATTTTTAATACAGCGATGCCTGAGCGTTCGACAAAGCTGAGGAGATTTTGGATTTTAGAGGTGATTGGCAGATTTGGCCATGATCTGTGTTCACAGACCAAAGGATGGGGTTGAATGCTTGGGTGGCATCGTACCTATTAAAGGTGGTGCTCTAGAATGAGGGAAATGTTACTCTGATTTCCCCCAGGCTTTCTGAACAGAATGAAAATGCTCCCTCTACAGTCAAGATAAAAAAAGGTAACACGCGCACTCACAAAACACACATGCACTCATCGTACTGATGCTCTCCACTCCAATTTTACAGGCCCATGATGCAATTCACCCTTTCGTTTTCTCTTTTTTATACCAGTTAAAAGATTCCTTCATTACTGAATGACCTCGTGTGCATTATAGAACATGATGGATGCCGGGATGTAGTGCTGCATGACAAGAGGATGGATTGTGTTGCACCAGCAAGTTTATGCATGACACAGGAGTAGCGCTCCCACTTCAGTGCAGAGCCGAAGAATTACGCCTCGATCACACATAGATTTTGGTACGTGTGCGTAATTTACCGACTCTGCCTGTTCAATGTGTTCAGTGCACAGTAAAGTATATATTTACACAGGTGCAACCAGTGAGTCATTTCTTTGCTGTCTGATTTTTGCGGAATATCCAATATGACTGATATTGACACAGTATTGATGGTTAAGGTCCATTATATTTTTACAGTAGCTCTTGATATTTACAAAGAAAAGTTAATTTAGGTTAATATAAATGCAATACAGCATTTATTTAAGTTAATCGCTTTCTACAAACTAATAAAAATTAAATGCATAACGTGTTGGAACTGGTCAAATGTGTAACATTTTGGAGAGTTTACTGACAGAAATTCATGATAGCCTTAAAATAAAAGTTGTTTAGTTCTTCTGGGTTTAGAATTAGCCTTTTACATGCACTTTTGTTGCTCTGCCATGTTTCTACCAGCCAAACTAAGAAGAATGACATCCTTAAGGCTACCGTAGTTCCCTGAAACAGGAGTGAGGGAGTGTAGGAGTCCTTTGTTTGTTGCAATCTGAAATCTCACCATTAGAGGTCACTATTCTCACACATTAGACCTTTAAGTCTAATTTATATTTAAAAATAGCAGTTACACAGTTTTGACAGTATCAACAGCAATGCCACGAAGCTGAATTTAAGAGTCTTTTGGCTACACAGCCCATGACCAAGAGGAAAGGAATTGGACTCGTAAACCAGAAGGTCACCAGTTCTACCCTGGGAAGGACCCCTGAGCAAGGCATCCAATCCCCATTGCTCCCTGGACGCATATACATGTAAGTGCTACCGACTGTTCCTGCAACTAAATGGGATTGAGGTCAAATTCACTATTACTAATTGGTGTGTGGGCAAAATTCTTAATTCAAGATGGTTTTATGCTATTTTTACGTCAAAAAGCCAATGCAAACATTTAAAAAATGTTCACAAAACACTCAAAGTCACAAAGGTTGGCATAGGAACGGGTGAAGTTCTGGCTGACTAGTACACGGACACGGACATGGAAACAGGGTGTTGCACAAGAGCACACCTTTGAAAATCCAGTGATGTCGTGTTTCCAACAACAAACCTGCTGGTGTGGCTTTTAGCTACACTGACGCCCACCCGTGCAGTCGCACACATCACTTTCTTCATCTCTGCTGATAAAAACCCCCACAGAGACGCACTGATGTGGCTTCCTGATCCCTAATTGCACACGAGCAGTAGATGATTCTCAGGGAGTAGGTTGAGCAGATGTGCTGTTTGGCCAGAAGCGCTTTGAGTTGAGTTTGCATTTGCGGGCGGGGGGGGGGGGGTCTGGCTTTGGCCAATGGCAAATGGTACAAGATCACATGCTGCAGGTGGTGCCGTTCGTGGGAGTCCGGACGTTTCTGTGTCTGAGCGCACCAATGTGCACGTGAGGAAACGAGGGACAGGAGCAAATATCACTGATGAACCGTTCCCCCCCCCTTGGTCGCATCACACGTAAAGCTACGGGCGTTTATTAATCATTTAGTAGACTTCATAGTTTGGATCACTGCTCATGCACAGCACCTGTCAGAGCACGTGGTGGCAGCCGCGGTGCCATTTGATTAAGTCTCTTTAGCCTTCACATCCTCACATCAAAAGGTCACCATGCATCCTTGTCTGATAGCTGCACCCGTACTTGTTTCCCATTTACATTTCGTCACATGGCCGTTAAATCGGCAGCCATCTCTCTCACACACACACACACACACACACACACACACACACACACAGGTTTGCATGACTTCAGAGGACATTGCATTGACTTATAGTCATTTCCTTACTCTAACATTAACCATAACTACAAGAGCTCTAACCCGAATCTCAGCCTTAACGTGTCTTTACTTTAAAATGGAGTCATTTACATTATGGAGACTTGCTTCTTTTGTCCCCATAAGGAAGACGAGTCCCCACAATGTCACTGTGTAAACAGATTTACGTCCCCACAAAATAAGGAACACCAGGTACACACACACACACACACACACACCCTGTAATAAATTTGCCACATGAGCTCACGCTCTCGCCGTGTTTTGTGTGAGGGATGTCTTCTGTTGTGCAAAGACCATCATTAACTTTAATTTATTTTATCTTCGGTGCTATGTGGCATTTAAGCACTTTCTGTTGCACTATGATTTATTTGAATGTGTAGAATAAAAGAAAAAAACAAAAAACAAAACAAAAAAAAACACCCACCCACACACACACATGACGTCCTATTGGTTAGGATACTTTTTCTGCCAACATGCATTGGACTGCTTTAAACAAATAAGCAATAGAAGGAAATAAAAGAGAAGAAATGCAGGTGTAAAAAAAGGCAATCACCACCTTCTGAGAAACAAAATGGCTGAGGTGAAATGTTTGCTGAGATGTATGCACACATGTTGGTGATCAAAACACGTCCTGACCACACTTTCTGTAGAGGAAAACCTCACCATTTTCACCAATAATAATATTTTTTTCAAAAAAAGTCCTCAAATCAAGGGTGAAAATTAGAATTTCTCTGTATTAAACAAGAAGCTGGTCCAAATAAAGAATTGCTGTACACTTAATTGCATTTATGTGGTAATATTAAAAGCCCAATATGCAATGCTTGCAAGTTGGTATTTATCTTTACTGTTCAACAAGCAGAACTTGCTGTCATTGCATCCACATCATACTGTCATACAGCAGAGAGGGCCTGGTGTTTCCAAAACTTCCTCAAATGCAACTTCAATTTTGCAATTCCTTTTCTGAAATGGATAAAGAAATATGCCAATAAATCGGAATAACTATTTTCATATTACTGTGTTAATCAATAATCTGCAAAACTAAGAGCACACCTTAGACATCAGCCCGCGACGGTAAGAGCTTTTTAGACACAAAAAAACACCCACACACATATATATATATGTAGATATATATAAAAGAATAAATGTATGACTAAGGCACCTGTGTTTTACCAGTGACTTAGATCCATGTGCTCAGAAAAGGACAAGGCCTTTGTATTCTCTCTGAAGTGGGATCAGAGAAACTACTACATAAATTAATGAACAAACACAGCCACACAGAGAGCAACCCCTGCATCATACTGATGCAACAACAAAGCAATCTAACACTTGCCTGGATATTCTGGTTGCTGTGCTGCGAGAAATTTCATGCACTGATTAACATGTAAGGAAGTGACCATGGTGTCGTTTCTGAGCTCGGAGGGCCTCGCTGACATTTTGATCCCCGAGCTGCACCAGTTTCTCCCTCCCTGCAGGCGATATCGATTGTTTATTCATTTTTGGGTGGGAGGCTGGGTTGCATTCAATCTGACAAATGAGGCTTAAGGTGTTTACTTATGCTGTTTTCTCGGGTTAGAGTTAAAACTAAACAAGCTGTTTACTGGCACCTTAAAGCAAGTCATTTTTAGGTTGATAGTGATGTTTATGTTGTGTTTGCAGTAATTTGTGGTTATGTCAGTTTGCTGGTTGTTTTCGTGTGTAGTGTCTTAGGTGTTGTTTTTAAGCATTTACTGTCTTTTTTGTTCATTTTAAGTACTTATTTGTTTGTTTGGAGATCCATTTTACGTGAGCATGTGAAAATGTTTATTTTGTACAATGATAAATATAGGAATCTATCTATCTATCTATAGGTTATTTATTGGTTGAAACAAATAGATACAGTTGAAACAAAATAAAAGAAACCTACTGACTAGTGAATATGTTTGTCGCTAACTGGAGTGGAGTCCGTGAAGAGTACACACCACATTGACAACAGTTAGCAAGTAAGCTAGGTACAGATAAAAGTCTCCCAAAAACTACTGACTTTCACTTTTTTAGTAACCTAACTTTGAAAAGGTATAATGAAAAAAAAAATACATGTATATATATATATATATATATATATACATATGTATATATATAAAAGTCTCCCAAAAACTACTGACTTTCACTTTTTTAGTAACCTAACTTTGAAAAGGTATAATGAAAAAAAAAAATACATGTATATATGTATATATATATACATATGTATATATATACATCTATATGTATATATACAGTATATACATATATATGTATATTATTATTGGCATTACTGTTAATGAGCTACATGTAAGTTTTCCTACATTAGCATTAACAACCATGTACTTCACGCTTAACATTGAAGGAAACTTTGCTAACTCTAGTTTTTCCATACTTACAGATATAGAACATTTGAATATTTCTCAATATATTTCTTCATTATTATTAGCATAACTGTGTTTCTGGCTACGTGTAAGCTATCCCACATTAGCATTAGTAACAGTGCACTCCACAGTTGCAGGTGGATGATATCTGTGTGTTTCATTTACAGATATTAGTTTTAAACCTCCGTTGTCATTGGCGTTGTGTTTTTCATGGGCTACATTTAAGTTAAAAACGATGCACTCCACATTTATATACAGTACATCTGTGTTTCATTTTGGTCAAAGTGCAGTTTGCTAATGCAAGCTAAAAAATAGACTTTTAAAAGAAAGAGAGATCCATGCAAGTTAGCTTATCAGCATTAAGAACACAATAAAATATATATATTTTTTTTTCTGTTAGTCAGTGTAGCCTTCTGTTAGCTTTAAGAAAGTAACATATTCAGATGCAACTGGTTTTTCTCCCTCCTTTTTCATTATGCATGAAAACATTAATAAATCTCTCTATATTTTTATATTTTATAATCTTGGTATTAATATAAAGGTACAGCTTGTAAGATTTCTACAGGAATGTAAGCACTTGTTATTACACTGACAGATTTAATTGAAAAAGACTTAATTTCCACCTAAAGATTAAGCAGCAGAAAAGAAACACCTGCAGTAATCAGGTCATTATTTGGGGCAAATATCATGCTAATAAAGTTATGGAGTTTTGGTTGAGAAATGGCCAGACACATCTCCAAATATGGCTCCAAATTTCTGCCGTTTTCCAAAAAGTTATTTTTTGTCTTACTGCAAAAACACATGTTCACTTGTATGTTACAAAGACATTTTACTGCCATCGAAACACAGTTGTTTTCTTCTAAGAACAAGCACTGCATAAACCTTCAGTATTCAGTCAATACTCATCACCATAAAACCACTATAAACAGTCTCGGCTCAAGCTCAAACCGATTATCACGACCGCAGAAAGCATGTTCGATGGCCAACAAATACCACGTGTACGACAGTTAAGTTGGTTCATCTAACGCTCAACACTGACAAGCTAATTTAATAGCTGTGCCTCCATCTCACATGAGAACGAGTCTAAACACTGAAGCCTGACACTCTGATGCAGGAGGTGACAATGCGCTTTGAGGATTCGTCAGCGTTTACTGCAGCGTGGGACAACAAGCGAATTTGAGCCAGACTGCACGGAGGCTTGACAAGGTAACAATGGCTGTCATGTTACGCAACCTCTTTCTCAGACCGGGAGTTTGCCAAAATTTTCGAGACTTTTAATAGAATGCAACTGAAAAAAAGTGCCAGTGAGTCATCAGTCAGTGCAACTCTTGGAAACAAAAGCAAATTTGTTTTGCTATTTCCATGGACAGGCACAGTCTCTGTCCTCGCGTATGTGCCGACAGAGACAAACTTGAATTGTTATTTGTTCAACAGAAGTCTCAATGACATTTTGGTGGTTTGAAGACTCCATCAATAAAAATGCACCTGAACACCAGCCTCTCCCTGCAACATTGTTCAGTCAAAACAGAGCTGATTTTTTTATTTATGTTTTTTTTTTTTTTTTGCTCTATTTCGGTCTCTAGTGAAATGTCACTCCCATGAGTTCCACACACTGGAAATTAGTTCCTTTTGTGTGATTCTTATCTTCATAAATCACAAACCAGCAGACGTTTCCGCTCGGGAAAAGGAGCAGCACAGTGTGTTTTAAGCGTAAAACTAAAAAATTCCTCACACGGACTCAGATTTTCGGTGAAAATATAGCCCGAACCACATGTGGAAATACCAGAGAGTAATGAATATTTCATTGTTAAGCACTGATCAAACCACATTTGGAGGGGGGAGGGGAATAAAAGAAGACACAGTATGGCAAGTGTCTTCCTGCGAAAAGAAAGGCTAATGTTGTTTTTATTTATTTCATTATCACACAGCACTCTGTGGAAATCCTTGTTTATCTACCTGGGGGGAATTCCGGATTCAGGCGTGAATTTTGTTGGATAGCTGTCAGTATCAAACCTTTCCATTATACAGTAGTTTACCTGCAGTGATCTCTGAAGAATTCATCGACAGTCAATCAAAGGGAGTTTATACACAGCCCTGATTTGGTTTCCTCTTTCCCACAAACACAATTTAAATAGTCGAGGCAACAACATGAATGCATTATGCATTCATGTTGCGCTTACTTTCACTACCAAGAAGGAGTTGTTCTTCCTCCTGTCATGTCAATCAAGGACAAACGGGGATGTTTGTGTATCCAGGCACCAAAGCCAGGGAAACTATAGGACTGATCCGGAGCACAGGAAATGGGATGAAGCCTGTCCCAGGACGTCTTCGCGATCGATTAGTCCTTCAGAGATGAAAACAACAAAAAGCTCGGTCGGGTTTTTTGCCTTTTCAGCTACTGTAGAAGCTCTCACTACTCTTTCAGCTCCATTCATAGAATATCTATGTATAAATGTAAGAAATGTCCGTCTGTTCTCGGTAGGTGACGTACAAAACGGTGTCACCCTTGACGTTTTTTGCATATGGAATATGTTCTGCACTTGTTTAGTTAATTTACAGCAGCAATTTTTGTCAACAACTAACTTGGAAGCAGGAGGTAGATTTTGAGGCATTTTGTGAAGCGAAAAGTTAAAACGAGGAGGAGGAGACACGGTTGTTTGAAAGTTTACGCCAAGAGTTTGACTTCAACTGAAAATCTAGATTTCATGATGCAAAAAAGACAAGTGAAGAAACCACCAATGCCGTGTTTGTGAAATGAAGAATAGTGAAGGATAATTACAGTTTCTAAAAATGACACAGTCAAACTTAAAGTAACAGCAATAAGGGAATGGAGCTATGAAACTATTTTTTATTGTTTTTTTCTCTCTTAGATATTTATGTTTGAGCCACTTATGGAATACAACTACGATGAATAATAATAATAATACTAACAACAAATTATTATTATTATTATCGAATTTAGCACATTTAAATCCGATGTGCAACATAATGGGCTTCACAGAATCATAAGAAAACAAGTAGCCAATCAAAGTTTATTATAATTATCACTATTACTATTTTTAATTTAATTGTTACTATTATTTTCTTACAGAATTTTGAAGTATACATATTTCTTTTACTTTTAATATTATAACCTCATTATTGGTAACTTTTGACTATCACTTGAGTTAATTGACAAAGGCTATTTAAGATTCGCTTAAACAAAGTGAGAACATTGCTTGGAATAAAAATCCAGATTTTTTCCTGCATAAATTGATGGTCCAAAAGATTTGGTCCAGAAAATGTCAGAAAATGTTGATTGGTATTTCCCAGACATAAAAATGACGGCGTTTTGATAATTTCTTTGTTATATGGAGCAAAGACACCACATAATAATTTTTAAATAAGAAGCGGGGGAAAATGTGAGAGCATGTTTTAACGATTAAAAATACACTCAAAACCAATTTATTGAATAGATGGCAATTGATTTAGAAATCGAGTAACTGTTGAGCTCTGTGAAGACAATATCCATCCATCCATTTTCTACCGCTGAATATAACAGGAAATATTTTTATGGATCATTTTGTTGGAAGGTTATATAAAGTATGAGCCATTAAAGTATAAGACCCTTCTAAGAAATTACAATATGTATATAGTGAATAATGTTGCTCCTTCTGGAGTTCAGCCGCCTCTGAAACCAACAGTGAACATGTTTTACGTGTCGGCGCTCGATTGCTGCTGCTGCTGCTGCTGCTGTTGACATATGGATTCATACTCAAACATATAATAAAGGTCATTCAATGCAAACATGGATTTAACATCAACCGCACCGAGTCCTGCGTATTCACAATCGGAATAATAATGTAACCTTTAATTAAAAGGCGTTACCTTGGAGTGAAAGGCAGGATTCTTGGCGAGAACGTCTCCGACTTAACTTTATCTTCTAAGGTCAAAACAGACAAAACATCCCGATCCACTTCGATCTCGCCATCCCTAACACTTCAGTAAAGTAGAAAATGGGAGAATGTACCTATTTTATTTGGGAGATTTGAGCCTCGAGGGCTATGAAGACAATCAAGGTTTCTCCGTGAGACGCAAGCTATCAAGTCTCTATAGCAGAGCCAAGGTCTTTGCTGTATAAAGTTGGAGATTTGTTGACACGGGACTCGGTAATGTGCTCCCTTTTTTATTGACCAGATAAAGAATCTGGCAGGAAAATAATACTTTATCTTCTTTCTTACACTAAGGAGGAATGTTACAGTTAAGGTACTGTCGTGGCTGAAGTACCTGCCCTGCTTTTACAAGAGAGCTTTTGTGACGGAAGAAATTAAACATTTTACCAAGTGTAAGACCTCGTGAAAGGATTTCATTTTATAATACAGGGTAGAAACGCATTACAGCCGCGTTGGATTTGTCTGCATGTATAAGCATAATTGATACATACAAAAAGCCCTAAATGGGGCTTGGAAATGTCTTCACATAAAAACTAATGGCACTATAAGCCTAAGTGAATCTGCGAAAGAGATTTCTCTATGACAAGGCCGACTATTTGGCCAGAGTGTCATAAAACAAAGACTCGGAGTAATTACAACTACACTTAATGCTTTACAGCTGACTTCCTGGGATATTAAATGTGCAGAGAGACAAATCGACGCAATAAAACTCGCTGAAGGACAAGCAGAAAACACCGATTTTTAAATGTAACTGATGCTGGAAAAATATTTTCTTTATTTACGAACTGCCTCTGCCCCGAGTTTGATCTGACCCCTGGTTCATTCCTTGAGACTTCAAACAAACACGGGCTACTTCGGGCTGATGTTCAATGTTAATGGCGTGATTACTGCACTATCTTTCCCTCGCCGTGGCAATTTATTTTGTCCCATTAAGCCTTTGAAGCAATGCCCTGCTGACTCAGATGCTCTCAGTAACAAACAGTAATATTGAAACGGCTATTACCGCCCGAATCTATCATCTGGAATGGCCAGTGAGGTCGTCGGAAAGCGCCGCCCCCGGTGAAACGCGGGGAAAACGGGAAGCACATAAATCTGGACGCGTGAAGTGTCCTGTGGTTTTTATAAGCGGGAACAAGAACATCCGACTCGCGTGTGGTCGAACATGTTGAGTTAAATTACAATTAAAATCACTTGCACTGGTGTATTAACCACAGTGGACCAATAGGTGAGAGACTCTGCTGCTTAATAAGTTCACTGAAGGGAGTTGGTGTGCGGATTCTTGCATTTGTCACCTCTTTAGGACCTTTTCTGGCATAAACACTGACCTTGTCAGGACCACGAGTCCTCATGGAGGCTAAAACCTGGTCCTAATGAGGCAGAACTTCATTTCTGTGACACTGCTTATGTTTAGGGCTAAGAGGTGAATTGTTATTAGGTTATAGGTTATTGTTAGGGTTGGGCATTAACTGGTTATGGTTAAGGTAGGTGATATGGGTTCGTTCAGGAGGTTCAAATGAATGAAAGTCAATGAAGAGTCCTGACAAGCTGGGCAAACCTGAGTGTGTGTGCGTGTGTGTGTGCTTTATGTGTGTGTCCAGGATGCACATGGTTTGACAGGCAGTCTAGCTAAGCTTAGAAAATCAGCAGAGTCAGGAAATAGTCCAAGGTTCATGTCCACAATAAGGAGTGAAAGCTGGAGACAACAAAGGGATCTGTATAAATGTGTGTGTGCGCGCGCCTGGTATTCCTTATGTTGTGGGGACCTAAGTCTCTTTATACAGTCTCATTATGGGGACGTTTCTTCCTTATGGGGAGAAAAATCAAGTCCTTATAAAATGACTCTATTTTAAGATGCGGAAAATGTTCAGAGCAATGAGGTTAGAGCAAGTCTCCAGAAAATGAATGTGAGTCAATGCAATGTCCTCTGAAGTCAGGGAAACCAGTCTGCGTGTGTGTGTCTTGTGTGCTGCATTAACGGTAAAATCTGCAACATTTTATTTCCAACTCTGTTCTTTCTTTTAACAAATGTCAACAGATTTTGGTGATGGGGGGGGGGGGGGGGGGGGGTAGACAACATATTTTTGTTATTATTGATCAATACTGACATTTCAGCTTATTGATTATGGAGCCATTTGAGGCTGAATTAGGATTCAGCACCTCCTTTACACTGTGGCTACAGTCATTTTCATTCAACAAAAGTGTTTCCGGATAAAGACAAATCTTTGTTCGGACGAGTGTTTTAGCTCTGAGATTAAAATCGTACCGGTGAAGTACACTGGACATGCGTGTGCTGGTGTACACAGGAAGCCGAATGTCCCCCAAGGTAAAACCAAAGCTAACAGTAATCGATAACAGTGCATCTCGAAGCAAATGCGTGTTTTCAAAGTTTTCCGCTCGTCCAGACTAAACTCACCATCCTGGAGTTGCTGCCGAGGTCCAACTGATTTAAGGAAGGACGTGTTCCGCGGCGGGCCACGCGGTCGGTGTAGTGGTTAGCACTCTTTCTGCATGGAGTTTGCATGCTCTCCCCGTGTGTGCGTGGGTTTCTCCGGGTTCTCCAGTTTCCTCCCACAGTCCAAAAACATGCAGATTTGGGGATTAGGCCAATTGGACACCCTAAATTGGGAGTGTGTGAATGTGAGAGTGAATGGTTGTCTGTCTCTATGTGGCCCTGTGATGGACTGGCGACCTGCCCAGGGTGTGACCCCGCCTCTCGCCCTATGTCAGCTGGAGTTAGGCACCAGCGACCCCTGTAAACCCTCAGTGGATAAAGCGGAGTGAGTGAGTGAGTGAGTGTTCTGCCGTCAGAGACGATCTTCCTCGTACCTCGGTTGTACATACAGGACATATAGAGTTCACATACAGTATGGGATGTCTCGTGTCTCCTGTATGACATCAGCAGACGTCCTCCTTTGTCTCTTACGAGAGCCATTTCTGCATCAATGTGTTCTTTTCAGTCTTGTTACACAGTAAAAGAATTCACTTGGACACTAGGAAAAAGACCCCCCCACACACACACACACACACACCAACTTCATATATGCGCTTCTTTATGACCTCATCTTCAGTAATGTTTTCCTATTTCGCTTTCCATTCAATATTCATCCCTCGGACTTTCTGGACTCATTTCATTAAGTAGATTGGTGTAATCCATATGCGAACAGACTACGCACATGGCAGAGAACATCTCCTGTGCTGCAGACTGGAACCACCGCAGTTGCCCTTTCCATTTTCAGGGCTTTAACATGATTAGTAAAGACTTTTGCGCTCCTGCTCACTGATCTGTCCGATCGAATGGTAAATTTAGAGGCCATGATCACATTTGATTTGACATCAACACGGCTCTCTGGCATGAGAGCAGGGATGCCGGCTGAACCACGACGACGGCGGCGGCGACGACGACGATGAGACGTATACAGTGAGTAAGAGGAAGAGTTTGGAATCAACCAAACATCCATCGATTTAACGATGTAATTCTGCTCGTTTCAGCTCTAGCAGTTTGTTTCCAGCTGCATTGCAGAGTCTACAAACCATTAAAGCGTCCAGGCTGGGGATGTGTTCCTCTGACTATGATGAATTGCCTGCAGCTTATCAACATGACTTGGCATATGGTGCGAGGACAAGGCTTGATGGGGTGTCAGTCAATCTGTCTGCCATTTGAATCTGCTCATATGATTTTCTTGGCCCCCGGTGAGGAGTAAATCCCGAGATGCGACTTTAAGTAAGCATTAATTCAGTGTCGGAATATTCGGCGGCAGATTTAGTGGATGTTGGAGCCACAGTGAGCGATCTGCCGACGTTTGACAGTGTTAGACTTTTACTGTTTTGTAAAAAGAAACTTTTTTTGTAAAAATGTTGTATATATTTTTTTTTTAAAAAAGTGTTTTATAGTCTATAGTTACCCACAGTGAAATAATATTTATTGCGTATTTTTTTATATTACTATTATATTTTCTTAACGTATTGATTATTCTAGTTCTTTTCTTCCATTTGTGTTTTTATTCCTTGTACTTTCGTATTTGTTGCTGGCCTACCTTAATCCTTTCTGTTGTTATAACAAGATAACAACAATTTCAATAAATAAAGTCTACTCTAACCTAATCTAATCTAATCCAAGAGCTCTCAGACAACAGACCCTAACACCTTACATAAATATGACACAATTCATCCTGATCTGTTAAGATATTACTGAGATGTAAACATTCATACTTGTTCAATGGCAGTGTACCATGTTGTTGTTTCTACTTCTACTGTATGTGCAAATACATTATAATATACTTTTTGTAATAAAATTTTGTTATCAGTTTCAATCAGTCTGTCCCTCGTGGAAAAGCAGGAGAGTCGAGCCGAGCTGTGCTGTGCTAGAACTGTATAGTGGAAAAGCACCATAAGTCCGCCTCTTCTGTTGACTGATGGTTTCAGGTTAACATTGATAACTTTCCTTCTCTGGCCAGAATGCAAACATTCTCATCCTCAAAAGAGCGTCCTTGTCCTTCAGATGTTAAGATTAGAGGTCAGGACAAACCTCATTAGATTATACTACATAAACCACATCGCTCTGTTTGTGTCTTGGGATTCTGTCCTTGCACGTCAGTCCCTGACCCTAAGGGCAAATTAAAAAGATCGTACAGGGAAATTTCTGTTTCTGTTTTTTGGTTTTCTGTGGGTGGAACCCGGAAACCCAAACCCTCATGTACTCACAAACGAATGGGTACAGGAACTGCCTATTCTGAAAACACCGGTTTCCAACCAGACGTGCAGAAAAAGATTTAAATGAAAACAAGACATTGATGAAAACCTGTCCACAAGCGGGAAACAAGAGCACACATCACTGCCTGGTAAATAAGACCATCATTCTGCTGCTGTATACGCCGACGACAGCGCGTATTATCAGGTGATTGGGCCTCGAAATTCCTCCGGGATCGTTGTGACGTCAGGTTAGCAATTTGCTACTGCGGCGGTATGTTAAATATAAATGGTCAGCCTTTACTTGCTATTATGGCAATGTCTGTCATGTCATATCTATATTTTTCCTGAATAGCTATTTTTCATTATATTTTATTCCGAAAACAAATACAGGCTGAATACAAATGTCTGTTTTTATGAAATAATAATGTTGATGTGTGTCAGGTCTGCAGTGAATCCAGCTTCCTCAGCTTATTTCCCCCAGTGAAAAACATTAGATTCTGTTTTTTTTTTTTTTTACTGAAGCAGCGTTGTGGTTATTATCATGAGCAGACCAAATATGCACTTGACTTTGAATTCACACGGCACAAATAATAATACTGTCTTCTTGGCTTAATCCTCCATGCTTATGCATGTACATATGTATGACTCTACATATGCTGTAGCTGCTTGTGAGGGTGAAAGGTCGTCCACTCCGGATCCTTGTTGAAATGCACTGCTTATTTGTCAGCAATAATAACAGAGAAAGGGGGGAAAAAAATGCTTCCAAACATTTGTCAAGCAGGGAAATGAAAAGAGCAGAGGATTATGATTGAAGATGCGGCTGCTGTATGTTTAAATTTACAAGTTCAAACCATCCGTCCATCCATTTTTCTACTGCTTTATTCTCCACTTTAGAAATGTTGAGTTTTGACTACAATCCTGTGCCATGGTGTTTCTACAGCAGTCTGAACTTACGCAGCAGCCAGAGTTTGTTTTCGATCATAAACTGAGATGGTTATTGCTCAATTTGTTACATAATTTTGTATTATTATAGTAAAACCATAATATGTACAGTGGATTATCACTGAAATATGTCCTGAATAGATGAATGGAGTTTATAAAAATTAGATTCCACCTATAGTTGAAGGCACAGAACACTGGGCTTCATGACACAGTGAATGTATACTACACATTTATCGATCCATGGTGATTTATTGATTTTTTTTTTGTCCTGTTTCTAGTCCACAGTCTGACACAAATGCAGAGCAAGGAACGCTGATGCAGAGGATAGACACTTATTAGATTAAAGAGTCTGAGGCCGACCACTCGACTCGGAGACTGTGTGGTCAACAAAGAGACGACAGTCGTGATTCACAGGGACATTAAATTTAAAGAAACACTGTCTAGTCATTATTGTTTATTAGATTATGCATTTGATTAAACTAATTTGTAAAAGCGTGTCTTTGTCCTTTTCCTCCATTTGTTCTCAGACTCACATGAACCAACAGTATTCATATTCTTTTTAAAAAGACACTAACAAATGTTGAAAATGTGGATATTACCAGGTTAGAGTGGTTGGTTTAAGTAAGTTTTAGCTTCGGCCTTCACCTTTTTTTTCAGTTATTTTGCCCTTTTCTGTGAAAGCTCTCTGTCTAATTTGAGAGCGCGGGGCAAAAACTGACCAAGACACAGCCTCAAAACAGACCAAAGATATCCTGAAAACAGGCCAAAACATACATAAATTACAGATACACATAAACAGGCCAGGTCAAACAGCTAAATAACTGACACCAAACAGACCAAAACACACCAAAGATACACATAAACAAGAGAACGGATACACCAACAGGCCAAAACAGACCAGAAAATGTTTAAAACAGGTCAAAACAGACCAAAACTGGACCAAAAATCTCTCAAAACAGGCCAACACAGAGCAAATAAAGACCAAAAACAGGTTAAACTAGTGATGCAAGTGTTTTGGCTTTAAATAAAGCAAGTCCAGTTGCCTACAGCTAAACTCCAAATATTCTTTTGCATTTGCACATTGTCTGGACTTATGACAATGAACCAAAATAGATAAATATCATGTATGGTACCATAATACCATGATTATTATCATTATTATTTTTTTTTAAATCATAGGATTAAAAGAGAATGAATTTCAGGTGAACATTTCCAAACCAAGGCCAGCTAATCACCGCACATGCAAGCGCTTTAGATAAAAAAAAAAGGCTTTCCACTGCTGAGCCTCTGCTGTGTTTATTCTTTGAATGTATTGTGTGCGTGTGTCTCTATCTGTGATCAGTCAGCTGAATGCACAGTGATATAAGCAGGAACACATTATTCAGGCTGTAGAACAAACAGCGTCTGTGCTGAAACCAGCGAATATTCTCTGCTCACTGGAAAACACAGAAGACACAGCAGTTAAACTCTCCGTCCAACAAACTTTGTTCTGTTCTTGTTATTATTGTTGTGGCGTCTTTCATATTGAAAGTGGGTGAGCATGCAGATGGAGACAACAATATCACAGCTGAATGAAAGCCATTACATGTTCTCACCACATTTGTTCTCTTGCATTTTAGTCATTTCATTTTTTTTTCCTTGATCTCACTGTTTGGTTTTTTTTCATTCACTTCCACTGATCACTTAACTGCACTGTTCCGCCATTTTCTTTCCCTTTCTTGTGTTCAAAAAATTGTGAGTATTTGTAACATGAAATAAGATTTTGACCATGTGTTGATCAGTGGTGACCATGTGGCAGTCAACACAATCACAGTGATTGATACTGTTACTGTGGACGCAATGATGGTGTAATATTGACATTTTGTAAGGTTTATTTAATATTTACTTTGTTTGCATTTATTGCTCTTATTGCTAGTAAATACATATTTAGGATGATAACAAAGAAAAGCTGATTATTATAATTTTTTCCTAGTAAATTGCAGGAAGACGTCAGCTGAGGACTTATTTTATGATTATCTTTTTTTTTTCTTTTCCTGTCCATTGTTTTCCAATGAAAGTCTTGTTTCCAGTTATTGTTTTTGTTGTGCTGTAAAGCCATTCGAGGCAATTTGTGTTCGTGATGCTGGGCTATATGAATAAAATTGACTTGACTTGACTTGCTGCTTGTTCATAAAACTAAAAATGTACAAAACACAAAAGAGTAAATAAAAGGCATTTGATGAATTTGTAATGAAAATCATTAGCCAAAACTCTATTGACCTAACAATGTCAAAAATGATCACACTGTGCCAGGTCAATACAAGAACATGAAATTAAAAAAATGTTGGGCCTTATTTTAAATAAATAGCTAATGCAACTGGAGAATGTGAAGGTGCCAGCACAAGTTGATTTTTCATGGAAATTATGGTGCACATGCCACAATCATGAGACAACCATTTTGAGTCAAAAGAGACCAGAAACAGAGCAACAATAGACCAGAACCAGAGCAACAATCGACCAGAACCAGAGCAACAATCGACCAGAAACAGAGCAACAATAGACCAGAACCAGAGCAACAATAGACCAGAACCAGAGCAACAATAGACCAGAAACAGAGCAACAATAGACCAGAAACAGAGCAACAATAGCCCAGAACCAGAGCAACAATAGACCAGAACCAGAGCAACAATAGCCCAGAAACAGAGCAACAATAGACCAGAAAGAGACCAAAAATAGACCGAAAACAGACCAAAAATAGACCAGAAACAGACCAAAAATAGACCAGAACCAGAGCAACAATAGACCAGAACCAGAGCAACAATAGACCAGAAACAGAGCAACAATAGACCAGAACCAGAGCAACAATAGAACATAAACAGACCAAAAATAGACCAGAACCAGAGTGACAATAGAACATAAACAGACCAAAAATTTAGCAAAAACAGACCAAAAACCATTTTGAATCACGTTTTGTCTGCTGTGTCACTGTCTTAACAGCACGTTTAAATAATACCACATATGCATGTTTACTTAAAACTTTGATTTTTCAAGCATCCAGTTCATCCGTCTCTGAAAACACGTGGAACTTTTCCACACAATATCCTATCTTTGATATCTTTGATATCCTGAGGAACCCATAGTTTCTGCAGTGTTCGGGAGGTTCTGTGGCAGGACAGATGATTAGCCCATATTGTGCTACTTGTCCAGCAGGGGGGATTAAAAAGTGTGCAGACTCTGCAGGGATTAGCCAGAGCCAAGGAGCTGAGACTCACAGTGGCCCATTAAAATGGCAGGGAAGCAGGACAAGGTTATCCATCTTATTCGTGTAATAAAGGCGCAATTGATCTGCTCCAATTACAACAAGAGCTGGAGAGCATGAGGTATTCGGGTTTGTTTTGGTTAACACACACACACACACACACACACACACACACACACACACACACACACACACACACACACACACACACACAGAGTCTAAAGGAAATAAGGATTTAGCCATGGACTGCAGCCACATTCAAACCACATCAAACCTTCTTCTCCTCTTTTCATTTGTGTTTTTTCCACATTATTACACTGATATAATAATGCTTTTATGAATGTCTCATTAAAGTCTTGTACATTTGGAAACTGTGTGCTGAACAGGGATTGTGATTAATTCTGTGTTGAAGCTGCTCCAGTAACAGTCTTGGCTGGACGGACATTCCAGTCAACATTCAATTTCTTTTAGATATGGAGACGCTAACGTTTGCTAATGTGATGAGATGGATGAAAGCCAAACAATGTGCAGTCCGGTGCTTTACATACTGTCACGCAGGCGATCAGCTGCATCAACAGGAGCTTTCAGTACTGTAAAAAAAGCTGTTTGCCTAAAGTACGAGTAGTATTTGAATATTCTTATATTTTAAAGTGATTAATTACTTATCCAAACACACGTAGGGGTAGTGTATTCAATATTTGCCAATAGACCATCTACACGTTGGACCTCTTAAGTCTTTGTAAAGACAGAAAAATATGTTACTAACCACCTTAGCAAATTCAGATGACGTACAAAAAGTCAACCCCGAAGATGAGACGATTGTGAACCCTACAACTTAAAGGATCAGTTTGTAAAGTGAAGAATATTAAGGATAAAATCATTACACTTAGTGTTTTTCACCTGATAGTATGAACTGTTGAATTCAGCTTTTAATATTTCCATCATGAGCAGGACCACCATGTTTTTACAGTAGCCCACTATGGACAAACTTTAGGGTTTTGATGCTCACTTAGCACAACAAAGGTTCTCCAAAACAATCACAATGAACCGCCAATAAATGTTTGCTAAATTTTACACAGTGTACCTTAAAAGCTTTTCTTTTGGGATAAACTGACCTTAAATGGTTCAATATTCTGACACGTCTTCAGCACTCAATCTTAAAAGATGACAAACTACTGTGACGCCATTCCCAATTTAAATCATTTTTTTCACGTTTTGTAAAACCTCAGATGTTTGGACTTTGGCAGCTGCATCACAACTCTGTGTTAGGCATGTTTTATTTAGTAAATCTCTGTGAGAAACTTCTGCAAATCTTAAAAAAAATAAAAAATAAAAAATATCTTATCAGGCCCAGCGCTTTGTTGAATTTTACCAGTTTTGATTAGCTTTACCCCACGTCACAATGTCTGTCGGACACTTTTTAATTCATTTTTTTCAAATGTCAAGTCATCAACTAGAAACATTCCAATTTTTCAGATTTGAACATGTTGGAGGCTAAAAAACTAAAGCTGCACTAAAATTCGCTAAATTAGGTCATATTGACTAAATAAAACATTATTTATGTATTTATATTTATCAATTGCATGAAACAGTGTTTCCCTCACTTTCTATATTTCTAATGATGGCAAACAATCGCGACCCAAATCACACTATTTATCATGAGTGAAGCAAATATGAGCGTAATGTAGCTAACTTACCGCCAACCCTGTAGCAGCTAATACCATAACAAATCACTTCCACTAGATGTTTGGTAAACTTGTTAAAATTTAATGCATATTTATAACACATATACACATAAATGTCTATGAAAAGGTTGGGAAAATTCTACAAGTTTGTCTGAAATTCTGCAAAAAATACCCCTGTGACCCATCTGTGGGTCCCACCCCAGAATTTGGGAACCAAATTGCAAAAGAGTCCGAGTTTTTCCCACCACAATTTGACTTTAACCAACACTGCAATGTTAAAATACGCAAAATTTCTATCAAACAACAAAGTTAAAAGCATCTAAATATGAACACAGATGTATGTTTTAAACACAATGTTCACTTTAGCTGTGTATAAATGTAATTTCTGGGAGACGGGCTTGGATCAATACCTGTTCCCTCCAGAACAAAACCCGTGCACTTTGGTGAATGCAGTTACACAAAACTATTTACGGCACATTAAACTGATTCATCATTAATGTAGAGTTTGCCTTGTTAACGCCATCATCGCCGTGGAGACCGAGGCGGCGCTGCCTGGACTCGAGGAACAGGCAAGAAGAGAAAAAAACTAGTCAATGAAGAAAGCCATGCATCAAAACAATTTTTAATATTTGTGATATTATTGATCGGATGCTGGAACTTCTCAAGTTTGTATGTGAGGTGAAGCTGCATCAAGATATTAGAGATTCAAAGCAACGAAAGCCTGAAAAGGCTGCAACAAAAAAAAAAATTCTGCATCAAAGACGACTGTAGGAGGAACGTGAATGTTTACTTGGTCAGGAAAAAAAAACAGAGGTTCTTTTTTTAGAGCTGTTTGAGAAAGAACAATGAGATTGTTTTTTTTGTTTTCTTCTTTATGTAATGCTCACAAGCCTACACAAAATCCCTGCTGACACAAGAATCGGTGTCTGCACAGCTCTCCCAGCAGAGACTCAGACTCAGCAGCAAGTCTCACACCTCCACCTCTGCAGCACTGACACTGGGTCACAGAGACACAAGTGCTTTAACAGTCCAGTCGCTTCACCAATGATTTAAAGATACACTATGTAACTTGGAGCACCACTGGGATTCCTTGAAAGAAAAAAAAAAAAAATCTCCCCAAAGAATGAGGTACTAAACATTGGTGAAAACCGGAAAAAAAAGCACACAAATCAGAACTGGCAAAATAAATAAATAAATAAATAAAAAAATATATATATATATATACAAAAGTGGGGCAAAATGGCCAGTAGCGCCTCAACAGGTGAAACCCGGTAGGACACGCCCAAAACTATGTTGAATCAAATATTTGTCAAAACTAACAAAAATTGGCATGCAAATCAGAACAGGTGAAAACTTTATATAATATATGTAGAATTGGTGCAAAATAACTCAGTAATGCTCCAACAGGTGAAACCCAGTACAGCCAATATTAAGCTGTACCAAATTTTTGTCAAAATGGTGCAAGGACCTATTGGATTTCCTGAAATATTTATTTTCTCTTGTCAGGGGATCACATTTTTGACGTATTAAACAGTGGCATGCAAATCAGAACTGACAAAAACTTTATACAATAAGGGAAATATGTAAAAATGTTGCCAAATGGCTCAGTGGTGCCCCGAAAGGTGAAACCCAGTAAGACAAAGCCAAAAATAAGTTTTCCCAAATTTTTGTGCAAAAATTGGCACACAAATCAGAACTGGCAAAAAACATACAAAAGGGGAAATATGTAAAAGAGGAACAAAATGGCTCAGTAGCGCCCCTACAGGTGAAAGGACACAGGTGTGTAGGACACAACCAAAATTAAATTGCACCAAATTTTTATGAAAATGAACAAAAATTGGCAGGTACATCAGAACTGGCAGTAAGTAACCTTTGATTATTTTTAGGGCCCGATCACTCACAGTGGTGCGAGGATCGATAGGACTTCCTGGAATTATTTTGCCTTTCAAAATGTTTAAACAAGTGACGAGATGAGACTCCGCAGTGAACCCACGAACATTAATGAGGCAAACTGCAAACTCTGTGGCGGCATCTGGATATAAAACACCCATAGTTTCGAGACTGCCTGCAGCGAACTGTAATATCAAAGATCACAGGGAGTCATCGACTGATATTGAGCCAACAGGTGTCTTTTCACAAAAAAAGCGAAAGCCAAAATGTCCGGTGCAAGTGATGAGCTTTTAGGAGTTTATTACCCAGTGGGAAGAAAATCTCCTCAGCACGGCTCCCCCCCACTGTTGTGTACTCATTTAGTTCAAACAGGCCAAAATAACACTTGTTTAATTAGTTAAACAGAAGTTCAAGAAGCCATGAAATAGCACAACAGGGAGGTAATTTGAAGTGCAAATTGTAATTTGTATTACCAGGAGAATGAGAATGGATGGCAGACAGAAATATACAAGCTCACGTGGGAAGATTTCTCAGTGAATAAAGGTTAAATGAATTCCTTTATGAAAATATATAAACACAATTATGTGACTAAAAGCACATGTTACAACATTGCTTTTCCCTGCTTTTAATGTTATATTTTAAGTCAACAGGAGAAACTTGTTTTTGCTCCAGTGACTAATTTTCTTCTTCTTCTCCCCAAATATTTGCCTTTTTTCGAGAGATTACCCTAATCTGAACATTCAGAAAGAATAAAAAAAGTGTTTTTCATCACAACATCTTCAACACTGAGCATCAATGAGTTCAGAGCAATTTACTCAAGTTCATAACATCGAAAATGTCCACCGTAGAAAATGAATGGGTAATACAATTTTATGTTCATCAAAGCAATGCAATACTTTGATACTGAACAATCTCTTTCTTGTGGTCATGTTTCCACTCATGTAAAAACCAAACCCTCAAGCTAAAAGAAAGTGTTAAATCGTCTTATTTTTGCCCCTTGCAGTTACACATATAAACCACTAGATGCTCACTCATCCCAGCCGACTTAGGGTGAAAGGCATAAAGACAGATAACCATAGATGCTGTTTCCTGAACCCACCAGGCAGTCAGCCATTTCAGATTTAATGCCTTTAATTATGTATTTTTGTGTGTTCATGTTGGTTTGGATGGATGTTTCCTCATTGATTTAACCCAAATTTGACATTTACCACCGCACCCATGGCTGCTTCACTTCCCATTGAAAAGCCAAGGCTGTGACCCATGAAAATACAAGGTCTACCAGAAGCCAGGCTGAAAGACGTGGCATATTTTATTGGTTTTGAGTAGAAGCCATAAAAAAAACTACCTTAAATGTTGATTGTTACTGACATTTGCCCTCACTGTGTTTCCATCCATTATTTTTACTTAGCATTCGTCCTGCTGTCTTTATACATTACATTTTCAGACGCACAAACTTTGGTCTGCAGTCAGGTACATGAACTGTCTGAACTCATACCAATGAATAATTCCTGCAGACCCCAATGAGTCAAAGTGTTTGCTAGTTGTTTTTCATGCAGCAGTGAACACTGGTAGGTGGTTTCCACCATGTAGCTTTTAAAGTCCCTGTAAAGCAAATGCAGAGTTTTTCCTCTTCACACATTATATACAGTATGTTAGAAAACTGGCAGGAAAAAAAATGACAACTGTGGAGTAAAGAATTATGGAGGAAACTGTTTTGAAAACAGGTGAAAACAGTTTCTGTTCAGGATTATTTTAGGTCAGGTCTAAGAATATGGCTCAATGATGCACAGGAGCCATATGGTGTTTTTCCATTATACAGTTCTAGCACTACTGGGCTCTACTCAGCTCAATTTGCTATCAGGCACGTCGTTACACAGTCACTGAACTGAAATACCGCTGAGCGGCTTGTGATTGGGCTCACCATCTCCGTCTTTCAGCAGTGCTGTCGCTAAATACACCAGACTCCTCTGTTAAATATTGAGATTTTACAAATGTCCTTGTTAAATGTTGCAGATTAACGAATGTTTTCAGGATTTTCAAGTCTTTTTAACTGATCTACAGTTCGCCATTGTTCGCTTTGATTCTTGTGTCGAACGTCGCGCTCATGACTCTTCCACTGACGACGCTCTCTGACCAATCAGTGGCCGGCAGTCTGTCCACGTCACATTTTAGTATCAGAGCAGTTCAATTGGAACCTTGAAAAAAAAAAAAAAAAAATGAGTCGAGTTGAGCTGAGTGGTGCTAGAACTATATAATGGAAAAGCACAAACAGGTAGTATAGCTCATCCTCAAACACTGTAACGATATTAAAGCCCTCAGTGAGCTGTGTCGGCACTGTGCTAGCTAGCTGAAATGTCTTGAAATGTGTCTTACCTCAGTGTAAAAACACACAGAAAAAAGCTATGACACTTTATTTAAAATCCCTAAAGATGAGGAATTGAAGTAGAGAAGAAGAAGAAGAGGAAGAAGAGCGGAGTCCTGCTGTGAGGCTGCAGTACCACTGATAAACACAGAGGGAGACAAAGAGCAGGACTGTGGCTAAAGCAGCTCTGCGTTTGTGTACAGTATGTCATTAAACTGCAAGCAAAAAAAAAAAAAAGGGGGGAAATGCTTCTCTACATGTTTGTTAAATAAGTGGTTTTAAGTTAGTATGTTAACATTCTGTACAAAAACAGGGATGTCTGCATACACGGTCCTCACTAAAGTGAGTAGACCAGTATGTGTGTGTGGCAGTGCATTAGAAGGAAGACACACACGCTTGAAGTGGGAGCACGTGAACGTCACTTCTCTACATGTTTGTTGAACGGGAAGTTATTTATATTCTGTACAAACGCTGACAAACGGTGATGCTGGCAGAATTTGGTCCCCACTAAAGTGTATAAATAAAAGCGTGTGTGTTTGGCTCCTAACCAGCATCTGAAAGAGAATTTTACTTTTTTATTTCATACTTTATTTTTAAACACTTAGCACCTTTCTTAATCATTCAAATTTGTCCCAGTGGGTAGCAACACAAGAGTTTTTTTTTTACCACATTGTATTATTTTACAGCAGGGATTTCAAGTGTTTTTACATTTCATTTTTATATATACTGTATATACATATATTTAATTTTTCATTTTCATTTTATTTCCTGCTGTAGTTCTTGCTCTTTTTTTAATTATTATTATAAGTAAATGGGGACCAAATGGCTGTTGTGGGTAAAATTGGATCCCGCAACACGTGACCTATAAGTGACTCATATTTGAACGGTGAAATAAAAAAAGGGTGTCTTTGTTACTGTGGCGATGAGTAAATGTCACATCGTTCACCTGAGACAACTGTCGTCATCGTGGCAGCAGCAGCAGCAGCAGAACACGGAGGCGGAGCAGGTTTAAGAGACGACGACGTGACAAACGATGTGAGTGGATTTGTTGTAACTTAATCCGATTATGTGTGGACGAACAACACGTGTCAAAAATGTGTTTTGTTTTTAATGATCCAAACTGATCCAAACTAACTAAGAAAAAAACCTACAAGCTCAATATATATATTATGGGATGGGGCGTTGTATGAGTTTATCATACATAACAATAAAACGCATTCGCAAAATGTTGATGATACAAAATAACACTATCAGAATAATCTTTAATATTTCACATGAGTGACTTAAAAATGCTGTCCAGCTCACCGATGTTGTCTTAGCAACTTACTTTGAGTTGCCACAAGGTGGCGCACGTGTCTTTGCAGTCATTTCAGGACGCGTAATGACTGAAATAAAAAAAAAAAAAAAAAAAGTCAGAGATATTAATATTTTATTAATATCTGCGGGGAAAGTATGGTATCGTTATAGCTTCTCCAACTCAAGATGAAAGAAATATTTACATAAGGGGTCAGGATTCCAGTGTACTTACAAACTGGATGCATTTTTACAATTATTACAATACAATTATCCACTGCTCAGGCCAGAAAAACAAGAACGCAGACACGATATTAAATTACACTCCACTTTTAATTACTTATTGTTACATTATTGTACATTCACACCAAGCGGGTTGAGAATATACGCAAAGTCAGTGCGATAATGTGAGGAGACAGGAATTTTGGTTCCAAGTGAAAAGAAAAAGCCAAATTTTACATAATTTGCTTCCTTCTTTCCCCCAGTTTTTCATAAGACTTGAATTACCTGAACAAAAAAAGGCTCCTGCAGTGAAAGTTTACTTTGCATTTGACTTGAAAACACCATTAAACTTTTCCTTTGGTTCTTGATAGATGAAAGAGATGAACATATACAGTGGCACGAACACCAACCACCCTGTTCTGTTTTTTTCTTTTTTTATCTTTCTACATTCCCTTTCATATATACCCTCCCCTATTCTTTTTCATTAAAGTTTCACTATCAATACAAGCCAGACTGGAAGGGCAGTAAAAGTTTAATGCACATTATAGTCGACACAGTCGCACTGCACGGACTGACGACTCAGTCACAGCTCCAGACGTCACATGACTCGGCTGGCTCACCGGCGCCATCGTGGCAGGCAAAGGCGCAGTAGAAATGAACGGATCGGGGCTGGATTCAACCTGTCAGAGTTCACTGGGCACTTTAAATCAATGGAGAGCGACCGATTAAATCACAAAACTTGACAGACTGAATAAATCGGATGCATTTATTCAGTTTGTAAACAGCCGGAGAGGACATTATCCCAAACTTCAATTTACTGATTAACTTAACTGGAGGGAAAACAAATGGAAGCAATTTGGTGATGTTCAACTTTGGAGGCTACTGGCTAAAGATAGTATTGTTGTCACTGGAAGACTAGCTCTTGGGTAAATGTAGTCTGAGTCCGTGATTTACCAAAGGCTAAACACAATTTCCCTGTCAGCACAGATTTACCTCCAAAATCTCTTGGACCTTTGAAGATCTGGTAAAATGTTCTCCCGTTAGCCACAACAACATCTATCCACCATTTTCACTTTCATGATAAAAACAGCCACAGAAGAGACCAGTTGGTCTGATATCTTTGCCTGATTTATGTGTTGTCTAGTACGGTTGTTCTCAGACTTTTACCTGAAAAAATATTGAGCTCTAAAAGTAACACCATTATCACCAACTTTTAAATACAGTGGTGTAAAAAAAGGCCGAGCAATAGAAAAAACAGTGCTTATGCTCATGAATTCAGGTTATAATTATATTTTAAAATACTACAGTATTTACTGTTTATACTCATGTATCAAGCATTAACACTACTGTGGTGGGGGGGAAAAAGTTGATCTTGATTGTTCTGCTTAATATCTGTCCCAGAAATAAAGCGAGGGACAAAAATAAAGGTGAGTCTCCATGGAATGAAGCGTGAAGGTGACACCGCTTTCCAATGATATTCCACGCTGACGCAAAGCGAGGGAATAAGCTGTCACAAGTGACACTTTAAAATCCCATAAGAGTAGCGCTCAAGTCAGTCCAAGGTGGCCACGGTATTTACATATTTTTTTATGCTCACCCAACCATTTAATCACTTAACACCCAAGAGAGGGAGGAAGCTGTGCTAAATCTGGAGGAGACCACTCCCGTGAAGGAGGGATCACATTACCATTGAATTAATCAATCAATCAATAGCTTTAATTAGTGGTTTGTGAAAAAAAAGTAACTTTCCCAAAACAACAAAGTAAAGTCCCAATTGACATCACAATTGTGATATTGTCCAAAAGTATTTGGGGAATCAGAAAACAAGTGACTTAGGGATTTGAACCAGTGAGCTTTAAACTACAAGCCCAATTCCATTTCCACTTGGCCACGGGTTGCCTCAAAACAAACCATGGCCAAGAGGTTGCGACATATGTATGACAAAGTGACCAGGTCAAAGCCAAACATCGCACCCATCATAATGTGTTTTATAGCCATCTGGTATATTAAATAGAGCTCAGAAAGAGACATTACTAAGTTAGCCACCAGGGGGCGACTCAAAACTAATTCGACTTGAATAGGAAACTGAGCTTCTACTTCTCAGTCAAGAATTTACTGAAGTGTTAATGATCTAAATCACTAGTTTCAACTATTTTTTAACCGAACATGATGTGTAATTATGTTCCCATATAGAGGAAAATAGATGATAAAGTACGTGTGATTGACAGCGGATATCGTCCAATACATAAGTTAATATGCATGTCTGTTAACATGTACATAACAACATAATTTTGTTTTAGAAAATATTATATTGAAAAAGCTGTTTTGTTTTGGTTGCACAAAACCTTGCAGCACACAATCAACCCAACGTGCATTAGATACACGAGTCGCAAATCCCAAATGCTGCAATTTCATGTCCACAAACCCATTTTTAATCATGTGTGATGAACTGCTGCACTTCTGCTTCCTCACACCAACAAGGAAGCGTGTACATGGCCTGAACGCGGAGCACGTGAACACTTAACCCCATATCACGCCTGCCGCGGCGTGTTTGTCTACGTGTGAACACGAGATGAAAGGGGGCAAAATAACTCAGTCTCTGTGGGTGAAGAAGTCATATTTGTTATGGAAATAATTCACAACACATCACACATCCACTCTGGAGCCGCGTGTAACACTCCCTTGGTAATAGTCTTCCTTCCATCTGCTGAATTATTCCTTTGACAAATTTAGCTAGTTTTTCGTATGTCAACATCTGGCCCACGCATGTGTTACCACTGTGAATTATTCTATTCTGTACCTGTTAGATTTTCCCTTATCTGTCTCCAAACCAAGAACCAGCATGAGAAAGTGTAGCTCACAGTCACTGAAAACACTGTGTCACTGTGTTTTAGCCACTTAACAAAAGGTCCAACTATTAAAATTAACAAACGATATAGCTGAAGAATATGTTCCCCCCTTTTTATTTCACTGTGAGGCCACGTTTTCAAGCTGGAAACTAACATTCTTCCCCTGCACCAAATTCCATAGTAAAAAACAACAATTTTACATCACGGCAAACAGGAGTTTCTGAACAACTGTTGCCTCCATGTGCAAGTTGCAATGTATTATTTTGTGACTTTGGTGTATTAAATCCACTCATTCAAATTTAATCAAGTGACACAAACTTGCCAAACAAGGCAGCAGTTCACCTGCAGCTCCTGTGGCTCTGTAATCTAAAAATGACAGTTTTTTCAATGGAATTTGGTGTGGGAGAGTGAGCGGCTGACAAACTTCAGTTTCTAGTCAGAAAAGGCTGCCCAACAGCAAAGTAAGGCAACTAATATATTCCTATGATAATGAACACTTAAGAGGATGTGAGAGTTTTTGTTTACTGGCTAAAATCTTTTTTTTTCATCCAGGTTGGGAACTTTCTTCCCCTGCACCAAATTTCATAGTGAAAAACGATTTTACATTCTGTACCTGTTAGATTTTCCCTTATCTGTCTCCAAACCAAGAACCAGCATGAGAAAGTGTAGCTCACAGTCACTGAAAACACTGTGTCACTGTGTTTTAGCTACTTAACAAAAGGTCCAAATATTAAAATTAACAAACGATATAGCTGAAGAATATGTTCCCCCCTTTTTATTTCACTGTGAGGCCAAGTTTTCAAGCTGGAAACTAATTCCTATGATAATGAACACTTAAGAGGATGTGAGAGTTTTTGTTTACTGGCTAAAATCTTTTTTTTTCATCCAGGTTGGAAACTTTCTTCTCCTGCACCAAATTTCATAGTGAAAAACAATTTTACATCACAATGTGGTTCTGAAACAAGAGTTTCAGAACCACATTTGTATGTTATAATGCATTATCTTGTGACTTCAGTGTATAAAATCCATCATTCAGATTGAATCAAGTGACACAAACTTGCCAAACAAGGCAGCAGTGGACTGGCAGCTCCCGTGGCTCTGTGAACTAAAAATGACAGTTTTCTCAATGGAATTTGGTGTGGGAGAGAGAGAGAGAGATCGGCTGACAAACTTCAGTTTCAAGTCAGAAAAGGCTGCCCAACAGCAAAATAAGGCAGCAAACATATTCTTATCATTATGTAGACTTAACAAGATGCAAAGTAAATAATCTGAGCCTTTTTGTTAAGCGGCTAAAATTGGTTTTCCAGCTGTTTCCAGTGTCTAAAATACGTTTAGCACAGTCATTGCTGGCTCTGTGTCCAAAACCCCTGAAATATCATTTCAGTTGCCATGACTTTGAAGGCGTTTAACTGTAAAAGCCAGATTCAAAGCCAAAACATGTATAATACTGAAAAGTTATTAATTGTAAAGAACTCTAAACTACTTCTAAACTACTTAAGTTACAAAAAGAGCCTGCAAATCACATCACTATTTCAAATGAGGAATAACACATTAACAGCTGTTAATGGAGCAAAATTCATGTCTATAATGTATAAATGATAAACACTGCGTGATTGGATGGAGTTTTGCCAAACGCCAACTTTTTTTTTTTTTTTTTACTGTCATTAAAACTGAGTTTTTTCGCTCAGAAAAGCACTGAAGGACGGCGGTAATTGAGTCGGTGCATCTTCTTAATCACACATAACAGCAGCGCGGCACAACCGCTCCAGTCGAGATTGCTCTGTCTTGTCTTTGCACTCATTGGCTTCATTAGTTCATGTCAAAAAGTGGGGGCTTTGCCCAAATTGCTTATCGACTTGGGCTTTTAGCTAAATGCTACAACTGCGCGTGGCGTGGACGCCCTCCAAATATCTTTACACACCATCTGCAGTAATAGCACTTTGTTCGTTCACTCAAATCATATAAGCGGCATTCCTCATATTATTTTTTTTTATTACAGTGACAATGGAAGTAATGGCATCGCCTTTGAGATTATTATTCCTATCAGTGCCTTCTCTTTCCTCTTCTCTTGCCCAGGCGCTAATTGTCGTATCAATTAGAGATGACAATTTTCTATTAGAATTTTATGAGCGCAAGGACATGGAAAAGAAATTAGAGTTGTTCATGCAGAGAAGGCTTCAAAACCAAGATCCACAAACTGCATTTGCTTTCCCATTTATCTGTATTTAAAACCGTAATCCTGTCCTGTATAAAAATGAGATGAGCTGAGATACATAAGCTATAAAAGAGGAGTGTAAATATGTGCATAAACCTGACAGTTTAGATGAAACATCAGAGTCCATAACTTATTATAAAATGCATTTCCCAGAACTGTACAGTAAGAACAATTAAGGGCTTGTTTGTGTTTTTCCTGGAGATGTAAATCATTTTCTCGTTGATTGAGGTTATTATGTGGCTCGTGGCCAAAAACGATTTACGCCAACAAGAGGACACAACATTAATTAAAGTGGTTTAAAAACAAAATCTATGTCTAAAGATTGCTTAAAACTGAAAAGAAAAAAAAAAGCAATGATTCATCACCATGTTTTTTTTTTTTACACTGAGAGAAAATGAATGATGTTTGACCTTAACTGACTCTGTGTGCGTGTAATTGGTGAGACAAGGGAAATATCATTGTCTTACTCAAATTAACCGCCAGCCTTTGGCGTTGTGAGGCAAAAATTTGTTTTTCTTTTCTGTCGGTGTGTTTGCGTAACTGACAACAATGATCTTTGAAACAACCGCACTTGTGTGGTTGTTGTATTAAGTCAAAAAAACAAAAAAAAGACCACGATATGTCGCCAGAGATTGAGGAAACATGTTAAATTCACTGAAAACAATGTCACATCCAGTTTATTCTAAAGTTGATTTTATTTTTTGTGAACCAAACACTGGAATGTGAACTGGAGTCAGAAATGTCTGGAATGTGATGTTTCAGAAATTTGAAACATCACCAAACCTAAAATCCTCTCAAAAATGTCTTGACCAGAGAATGTTGTAAACAACAACAAACAGAGCAGCATTTTTCCCGACCGAAGAAACCGGTGAAATACGATGTGGTGTCAACATGGGATGCTTTATTGTGAAAAGTAAACTGGATGTTTTATTTTCCTCCTCCTCCTTCTACTTCCTCTCCTGATTGTGCTGAATTCCGCTGAATTTATGCAGCTCTGCGACTAGCTGCGACTAAATGGACCCGACACGCCGACACCGTTCCACAATCAGTGTATTTGGCCGTTAGAATGCAGGAGTAATTGAGTTTCAGCCGGAAAATAAACTACTGAAATTAATGTTTTTTTCTACAGCCTGTTACTATCGCTTGTCGAGCCTCCCTTCATATAATGACATGGTAACAAGAAGTTTAAGAAGTCAGTTCTTGTGCTCAAAATGTATGTAACCAAAAGGTACAATCTGGGCCAATATTGTCCCTTAGGGATAATTATTGAACCTCAGAGAACATATATGAAACACTGTCACTGCCCCAAAAGGTTCATGGATGTTCCAAAGCAGTAGAAGTTACATAAAGGCACCATTTCTACAAAAATGACATGACACCGACATAAACATGAGTTAAGCCGAAGCACCAAGACTTACCTTGTGGGGTTTGGCCTCACACTGTGGACCAGTGGTAATTATTGCCTCACAGGAAGAAAGTCACTGGTTCGAATCCCATTTTTTGAATGAAGTTGAGGTTGCATGTTCTCTCTCTGTGTGCGTGCACTGCAAAAAAACAAACAAACAGATTTTCAAGAAAGTAAAACAGAAAGTCTGTTCTTATGCTTTGTTAAAAATCAAATTTCAAGAAAAATATATTAGATATTACAACTTACTTTAAGCTTTACATTTCAGTAACAAGCAAAGACAATGTTTTGCATAAAATCTCAACTGCAAAATCAGTTTGATGAGTTTTTAAGACGGAATTTGACAGAATTTCCTGGAAGTTTATCCAGTTTTGTTCACGTGGATTCTAGCCAAGCAAATTTTGATTAGCCAATTGGCAGAATACAAGAACATTTTAACGAATTTGAGAAAAGTTGATTTATTTCAAGTAGGACTGTTCTGGCCAACGGTCCTGGTATACCCTTGCCTTTAGTTCTAGTGAAATTCATATAATGTTGAATATAAAATGCAAGTCAAGGGACAAATTTGTCACCACAGCTACAAATAAATACCCAGTGTCGCGGTATAAATGTGAAGCTCAACAATGTTACATAGACAGAAGCAGAATAAAAACATCAACGACGACTAAATCATCCCAAGTTTGACAGTTTAACAGCTCATCAAAAATTTGCTTACTTTTCCTTAGGAAGGGTTAATGGTTTATGAGTTCTTAAGCCACTGTTTAATTAACACATACACTAAAATGTGAGAACTAACAGTTAAAGTATTTAGGAAGCTGCATGTCAACGTTTCCATTAACACTACATGACATTCTGTGGCAGTACATTTTAGTGTTAAAGACGTGAAAACGAACGGAGAATCCCGTCTCTTTTTGACAAGTGGCAGAGAAGCGACATGAGCGGCTGGAAGTGACAGGTGACAGGCACTGTGCAGCATCTGGACATGTCGGCGGATTTATTTGTCTTTGAAGGCGAAAGCCCTCTTGCACATTTGACTAAAAGTTCAAATTCAAATGGCCTGTGGGCCACTGAGCGTCTGGTTTGGTCAGTAAGAGGCCGGTCGAGTGAATAGCGTCCGACTTTTTGAGGAAAAAGCAACCGTTCACTAGGGCTGGGCGATATGAGCTTCAAATTACAACACGATATTCCATCATGATATCGAAATAATGATATGTATGATGATAGTTCAGTGTTTGTTTCGATAAGGTACGATAAAAAGCTGACAATATGAATGTCTTTGTTATGTAAAATAAATCTGTTACATAAAAACTCATTATAAGTTGATATTAAGTGGCGGCAAGACGTGTAATTAACAATCTTTCAATTAGCTATTCTTACTATGACACAAGTGATTCAACAATGTTTCGTCTTCATTTTGTTTTCCTCATCAAATACTCCGATAATCGCCAAGGATGAACGCGGCTCAGGACAGTGACATGCATAGTTTAATTTAGTTCAATTCTAAAACACCTATTTTTGAACATCATTTAAAAATAGCTGGTGACAGAACAGCGAGCTCTCAGATAACAATCCGGTTCACTACACTGTAACCCAGCACGCGAATTAGACTTGATTGTCTTGTTGTTAGAGAATATCAGGTTTCAATTTGCTGCTGTTATCGTCAAACTTATTAAAAGATTGGTCCGATTAAAATGCCAATCCTGTTACTGTATGATAAAATATATATATATATACTGTATATATAAAATCTTAATTTATGATAGTGACTAAAGATGATTTTAAAAAGTTAGGTTTTGTAAACCAGTTTACGGAAAGAAATACATATGTACTTATATATATATTCATATAATAAAAATATATACAATAATCACAGCAATAACTAAATAACTAAATTTTAGGATATTCTGAAATAAACTCAACTTGAAACAATTACTCAATTATTTATTGATAACTAAATTAATCGACTGTTTTGATAATTGGTTTGAGGTTTTCGTTGTCGTTGCGAACACTACATTTCTAAATTTTTTCAGCTTCTTAAATGTGAATATTTTCTGGTTTCTTTGCTCCATGTAACAAAGAACTCATATCAACAGAATCATTTCGGTTTGTGGACAAAACAAGATTTTTGAGAACCTCATTTCCAGATTGGGAAACTTTTTTTTTTCCCCAGAGAACAGCAATCAAGTAACATTTCCTCACAAATCCTTGACTGGGAATTCATTTTATTGCATTCATTGAAAATTCTCATCTAAAATGCCTGGTTTTTCATATTTTTTACCTTTGCCAAGAAGGTGATGTTTTTGCCAGCATCGGTTTGTCTGTTAGCAAAATAACTCAAAAAGTTATGGACAGATTTTGATGAAATTTCTCAGAAATTCAGAAACAAGGTCTGTAATGGGAAAAGGAACAGATGGTTAGATTTTGGTGCTGATCCAAAATCGACTTCTGGATCCAGGAATTTATTGAAGGACTCTTCATCATTACAGCAAAATTTACTGTTGCACTGCTTCTCCATGCTGTTTTTTTTTTTTAAAACATGCATATTCTTAATGTGAACTACAGTTTTATGTATCGTGAACCAAGACACAGTTAGAACAAAATCTACTTCTACATGATATTTAAAAGTCCTTATATTTATGAGAACAATTCCAACAACAGGTAGAGAAACATTTTTATTTTTGTTTATTTCTTTCATATTTGTGGTTACAACATTTTACAACTCCAGTCCTGACTGTGAAGTCATTTCAAATGATGTGAATGTAGAAGCATGCTCTCTGAAAATGGCTTCAATCTTTTTGGGACTTGCTCATGTTGCCAAGCCTTATTTGTCACAGATAACAAGATAATTATAGTAATATTATGCTATTTCCAAAGTAATATCCAGGTAATTATTATATGCTACCAAAACATTCAGAACTTGAAATCCATCTCCCCTTATGTCCCACATACATTTTCCAGCTATTACCTTGGTGATCATTTTAGAAATAAGACTGTATTTCCAATTTTCCTGATAATGATCTAACTTCAGTGGATAAACCAATACGTAACATTATTACTGTATTTGGCAGCATGATTCTTTCTGTGTGTCTACAGAGTTTAAGTTTACGGCTGCGACTAACAATTATTCCCAGCAGTTTATGTGATAATTATTTTTCTCAGATCAAGTTATTTTCCGGTTAACAATTCCCTTCAACCCAAATTAAGGCCTTAAATTGTCTTCTTGTTTTTTTTTGTTTTTTTTTTGTTTGTTTGTTTTATTTTTTCATGATCAACATCTGGAGACAATTATTTTTAATTAAGACAAGGCGACAAAAGAAAGAAAAAAAAAAAAAAAAAAAAGGCTGGGATTCTTAATCCAGAGAAGTGTAATTACAGAATCCAAAGAGTAGAGAACGTGCGTTTACGCCGGACACTTGACCTTAAAATACGTTTTTTTAAAAATGCTCTTTGTTCTTTTTTTGCTGTTTAGAGTCACAACGGTAACAAAGAAAATGTCCAAGGTCCTCACTCTGACATTATTGATTGTTTGGGACGTCAGATGCTCTGCTTTCAGCAAGACAGTCGACTTTATAATAACGTTGGGTCTCTCAACTCTATCTAAGCGACAGAGAGACGGACAAGACCGGCACCGGGTTATTGGACAAAATATGGAGTTGCAATTACACGTTTGTTTCAGAAATCACAGAGAAACTTGTGATCGGAGTCTGACAGAAACAGATTTGTTAAAAGACAACAGGAAAAACGTGCCAATACCAAAAACAACAACGACATTAGCTTGTCTGCGTATTACAGTCTGTCAGTGTTGGGCACAAACTCCACATGGACCAAATTAAATTGTCACTCCAACATAAGCCATTCAAATAATTGTTTTTCCTTTATGAGGAAGAAACAAATGATTTGCTTGTCCTCGGAGGTGATAGGTGGCGATGTGTGTCATCAACGGGGGGGGCTGTTTGGGGCAAGTGAAGCCCGAGGCCCATGTTTGTGAACAGTGAAAATAATTGAATTGTATAAAGGAGAATGTAATAAAAAGGGGGGGGAAGCAAAGGGTGAAACACTGATGTATGCATCAGAGCTCAGTGTGAGACAAAAACAAACGGCCCGCAGCCTTCAAAAACATAAAAATGAACGGTGGGAGCAAAGTGGCCTCAAAGCAGCTTAATAAAGAAAGAAATAAAGAAATAAATAATCTGCTTCGCTTTGTGTCGTAAACAGGATCAAGTGAAAAGGAACAAATGACAGAACAGTCGGTGCATTTACATGATGCTGTTATGACCTAATTATTGTCTTGGTCTGAGCATAAAACTGCGTGTAAATGTGTCAGACCAGCTGAAACCTGCTTTAATGTCTTCAACTGCAAACCCACACACTTTTGATGTCAGCAGAGCCGACCCAAGGCGGAAGCAAACTACACATCCCAGGCCACCGGGGGGGGGGGGGCTGCCCAAAACAAAATATGTTCACATATCTAAAGAGTGTTGACCTCAAGTTGTTTGGTTTTATTTTGGGGAAGAAGATTTGCCCGTTTAGCGTTGTAAGTTTTAAAAACCAAAGACGTTAAACTGGTTAACTCATGAATACGAAGGACACTTTTACTAATTTTCAGTGACCCCAGGGCCCCATAAAGGTTTGGGCCGGCCCTGGATTTCAGTGCATGTCGAAAAAAAACGTCAATCCAAGGCAAAGGATTCAAGTCCTTGCAAACCTGCAGGGAGAAGATGGAACTACAAGTCAGCTCCTTTTTCCTTGAAAGCACAGTAAAACAAAATATATATATATATATATATATATATAT